>CM038147.1:60272571-60754572 GCA_021437245.1 Aegilops speltoides | reverse complement strand
GGAGATCTGATCTTCGAGGGGGAGCATGTGACACTGCTCATCGCGCACAACTTGGGAAGAGCGCATCATGGGCGCCGGCGTAGGTGTCTTGGAGGTCGCCGCACTGTAGGTATGTGGCACAGCGCCGCCCTTGGAGGGCCCCGCGCCGCCTATGGGGGGCCCAGTCTTTGGATTTGGCGGCGTGTGGCCCTTCGTCTTCCGCACGAACGATGCTGCTCGCCAGGCTTTGAATACCAGAGTGATGTGGGTGTTCATGGGACGTGCCTCGGCTTCCGTCCACGACCACCCCGCTATTTTCCTACACTGGTACGGGCCGTCCGGCTCCGGATGAACCGATCATCGTCGTCGTCTTCTTTTTGGGAGCCATGGCGATGAATAACTGCTAAACTAACTGCTAGACCGGATTTTCATAGCTGTGCCCGCTACCTGGTGTGCCAGAGATGTTGGTGGGAAACGACACCTATGGGATCACTAGAATCCCTACTATGGTTGGTGGGCGCGAGGTTGAGGAAAGAGTGGGTCTAAGAGCCAGCACAAAGATCGTTTACCCAGGTTCGGGCCACGAGGATGCGTAATACCCTAGTCCTGCTTTGGTGTATATTTGAGTGTTCTTGAGTTCTTGAACTAGCTACAGCGCGTGCGTAGTCCAAAAGATCTGAATCCCCTCCAGTATGCCTCGGGCCTCCTTTTATAGTCAAACGGGTCGCCACAATGGCACACAGGCGGTGGAAAGGTATACAGTGTACAAGCTTATTGCCTGTCATCACAGGACAAAACACATTAAATGCGCTACTTAGGTGTCCTCTTGCCTTATCGAGGATGGCAATGAGGCCCGTCCCATCCGTCGCTGCTTCGCCTTGCTTCAACACGCGTTCAGGCCAACGAGGCGTGCAGCGCCATGTAAGCTGGCAGGCTGCTGAGCTGGTATGGTGGTAGGGTCTTCACGAAGATCTGCATGCCAGCACGTAGGTGCTTGCTGACTTGGTCTAGAGGTCGCACGTCACCACGCAGGTGCTCGCCTAGCTGGCTGAGCTGGCAGCTGCATGGGAACGGCGGTGGAGTCTTAGCAGATGTGGGCCTGGTCGTGGCCCCGCTGACGTCCTCGGCAAGGGTCTTGCGGGGTCCCAGCAAATGTCTTGCCGTGACATCGTGGTCGTCCCCGGCAAGGATCTTGCCGGAGGTCTCTTGGATTTCCTCGGCAAGGTTCTTGCCGAGGATCGTCGTCTCCTGGTTCTCATCTGATCTTGTGTGTTAATGATCTTTACAAAGATTTGCATGCCACCATGGAGGTGCCTCCCGAGCCTTGGTTCCAATGTTGTTGATGGCGTTGGAACCCTTGGGCTCAAGGGTGGCGCGCTCCACTGGCGATGGGCAAGTTGCCCCGGCAAGGCTCTTGCCGGGGCTGCGGAGGCTGCCTCGACAAGGGTCTTGCCGAGGGAGTCTACCTCGCCCTCTTGCTTTTTGCGTCTCTGGTCTTGTTGTTGCTTTGATTGTCTTGCGCCTTTGGCTTCCCTCCTCTACCCTGCTAAGTGTGGCCGCGGGCGCGGTTCTGACTGCCTTGCACAAGTAAAGGGGTACGAAAGAGAGCCCCTACTTTTGTACACCGACAAACTTATACTAGTAACATGCATATGTGACTAGTCTATGTTACTACCTCTATAGTGGGGAGTAACATGTGTGTGGTGTCATGCAACACTTCATTTATTAGGTTGTAGACTCATGTTCTCTTGGTATGTGTGATGTTACAGTAACTAGCTTTACCACATGCCCCAATTTCCTCATTAATTAATTGTCACATCATCTGTTTTTCCTAGAGATGTGTCATGTTACCACCTATGTTACTCCCACTGTGGATAGTCTTAGACTGGTCGTAATAGGGAGTATCATATACTAGTATCATGCATATGATACTAGTGTATGATACTACATCGACAATGCACACTACTAGGGAAAAACCTAGTAGTAGCGCGGGTTTTGAGGCTATTAGCAGTGCGGGCAGCTGTGCTCGTACTACGGCGCTACAACTAACTGTTAGTAGTAGCACGGTCTGCACCCGCGCTACTACTGTTGACTGTATTAGCAACGCTTTTCTGGAATGCGCTACTATTAGTTAGCTGTAGCAATTTCCTAGCCCCTCGCTACTGCTATATCTTTCACCATTTCCCCCCGCTTCCTGCCCCATTTCAGTTTCAATAAACTGCAATTTTCAGATACTACTACTAGATATCAATTTCATAAAGCATTATAGGTACTAGGTAGTACTCCCTCCGTTCCAAATTACTCGTCGTGGTTTTAGTTCAAACCACGATGAGTAATTTGGAATGAGGGGAGTACTAGATAACAATTTCATGTATAGTCAACATGCATCCTCAAGCAGTACAAGGTCATATCGACGATGATCATCATATGTAGTTCTAGATGATATCGACGACGATCATCATATGTAAGTTCTAGATGATATCGACGACGATCATCATATGTAGTTCTAGATGATATAGCCGCCCACACATATGTAGTTCTAGATGATATCGAAGACGAACATCATCCTCAAGCCTGGGTGGTGGGTGTTCCTGATAGTAATTAGGATGGGCTATCCAACAAGAAGATTCTTGCCATCGAGGAATCTATTCCACCCAACTGAGTTTAAGTGTGTGTGGCCGTCTGTGTCCACGCGGTAAGTACAGGTTGTGACGGAGCCCCTTGCGATAAGGCGTAGTCCAGCTGAGCCTTCTTCATCAGGCTCGATACCATAACTCACAAATAGGCTCTTTGCCAATTTCTGAATAAGAAAAACATATCAATTAATAAAAAGCCTCACACATACTCTTGCAAATAGGTATATATGGATTATCTACACTATTAATAGTTCCTTCGATTCTACACTAATAAGCGTGTGATCAAACTCTACAGTAAAGCATATCATCGACTAGATTCCACACAACATATCATTGGACTCTACACTAAGCATATCATCGGATAATTTGCATTTATAAGTATAACATACCATATCATGTCGATCGACCATGGTACTTGTCAGGCGGGTCACGAATGGCACCCCGACAAAGTCAGCACGTGGCGGAATTATGTCCCATAGGTTGCACACCTCCTCCTCACTCAGCCTCATTCTTTGAGCTATGATGGCTTCATGAAGTGGGTCCTTATCATCTTCATCGAGTGGGTCCTCATTATCTTCATCATCTTTGTCATCTTCATCATCTTCCACCAGGTTGATATAAATGACAGCCAGCTTGGGTCTTTCTACTCTAAAGGAGAAACCGATCAACTCACCACCTGTAAGACGCATGCGGACGAGGAAATGGGCCCATCCATCTCCTCCAATCTGCAACATATTGTGTCCTTTCTCGACCTCCATAGTGTACGGCCCCCCAGGAGCCTCAAATGTCATAGTGTCTCCTATCAGCTTGTTGAATTCCAACCTCACATTGCATGGGACGATCTGTGTAAAAAAATCAAAATGACACAATGCAGTAATGCCAACACTAAAAATAAAAATAGTTGTTACATTTCATACAATTTCTTACCGCCGCATGACGAAAACTCGGCTGGAAGTAGATGCTGAACAGCTTGCCAGTTGTAAGGCTGCTGGCGCACCTTGACTTGCACAATCAACATGGTGGTGGTGGTGGTGGCGCTGTTTTCCTAAAGCATTATGAGCAAGGATTAACGATCCACTTCACAGGAAAGAAAAATAATTGTTAAATCAAAATGTTCTATAAATTAACTAATTAAATCAACTAGCCTATTGAATCAACTTGCCTACTAAATCAACTAAATCAAAATGTTCTATAAATCAACTAAATCAACTAGCCTATTAAATCAACCTGCCTACTAAATCAACTAAATCAAAATGTTCTATAAATCAACTAAATCAACTTGCCTACTAAATCAACTAAATCAAAATGTTCTTAATCAACTAGCCTTCTAAATCAACTAAATCATATGAACTAAATCAAAATGTTGCATATGAACTAGCCTACTAAATCAAAATGTAGCAGGGAGGAGGGGTTGTGGATGTAGAAGGGAGGAGGGAGAAGGAGGGGCGACTGGAGGAGGGAGGAGAGAGTAGGACGGAGGAGGAAGGGTGGAGCGAGGAGGGGCCGGCCGGTGGCGAGTCAAGGGAGGACGGAGGAGGAGGGTGGTACTGAGTCCAGCAAGGAGGAGGAGGTGATGGCGGCGCAGAGGGAAGAGGGTTAGGCGACGGCGGCTGGCGGGGGCGACGGCGGCTGGCAAGGGCAACGGCGGCCGGTGGGGGAGGACCGGCGCGTGAGGGGGGGTTGAGTGGGAGATGGAGTGAGTGTGAGTGTGAGTGTGGATCGGATAGAGGAGAGCGTGGGTGGTGGGAGATAGCTAGTTCTAGAAGTAGCGCTCTAAAGGTAAAGGCGCTACTGCTAAACTACCTTGCAGTAGCGTACTCCGAATTAACGCGTTGCTGCTAGAACTAGCTTCGCGGCGGGGTCATGGGAATTATAGGAGTGTGCGTACTAGAGGAAGCACGCCACTGCTACGTTTATTTCAGTAGCGAGTACTGCAGGAGAGCACTACTGCTACATTGCAGCAGCGCCTTAATTTAAAGCTCGCTGTTGGTAAGATCCTGTGTATAAGCTTTTCCCTAGTAGTGGCATGGTATCATATGTTGGTGTTATATAGGACTACATTTATTGCCATGCATGACACAAAGTAGCACATCATTTAATATGATACGGTATCATGATATGATACTCAAGCATCTCTGAGGGAGTCCTGGACTAGGGGGTGTCCGGATAGCCGGACTATCATCGTCCGCCGGACTCCAAGACTACAAAGATACAAGACTGAAGACTCCGTCCCGTGTCTGGATGGGACTTTCCTTGGCGTGGAAGGCAAGCTTGGCGATACGGATATGTAGATCTCCTACCATTGTAACCGACTCTGTGTAACCCTAGCCCTCTCCCGTGTCTATATAAACCGGAAGGCTTTAGTCCATAGGACACATCATCCATTACAACAATCATACCATAGGCTAGCTTCTAGGGTTTAGCCTCCTTGATCTCGTGGTAGATCCACTCTTGTAATACACATCATCAATATTAATCAAGCAGGACGTAGGGTTTTACCTCCATCAAGAGGGCTCGAACCTGGGTAAAACATCGTGTCCCTTGTCTCCTGTTACCATCCGCCTAGACGCACAGTTCGGGACCCCCTACCCGAGATCCGCCGGTTTTGACACCGACATTGGTGCTTTCATTGAGAGTTCCTTTGTGTCGTCACCGATAGGCTCGATGGCTTCTTCAATCAACAACAATGCTGTCCAGGGCGAGACTTTTCTCCCCGGACAGATCTTCGTATTCGGCGGCTTCGCTCTGCGGGCTAATTCACTTGGCCATGTGGAGCAGATCGAAAGCTACGCCCCTGGCCGTCAGGTCAGATTTGGAAGCCTAAATTTCACGGCGGACATCCGCGGAGACTTGATCTTCGATGGATCCGATCCGCAACCGAGCATGCCGCACTGTCATGATGGGCATGATCTAACTCTGCCGCCGGACAGCACCTTGGAGGCCGCACACGAATCCGCTCCGACCCATAGTCCGGAGCCGATCACGTAGATCGAGGAAGGATGGTTGGACACCTCCTCGGGAGCTGCGACTTCCACGGCGATGGAGCCGAACACTGACCTTGTTCCCTATAAAGCTCGTGACTCCGAGGTGCCGGACTCCCTGCCGGACTCTGGACCTCCTGCGCCCCTGCCAATCGAATCTGATTGGGCGCCGATCATGGAGTTCACCGCTGCTGACATCTTTCAGCACTCACCCTTTGGCGACATCTTAAATTCACTGAAGCATCTCTCGCTATCCGGAGAGCCCTGGCCGGATTATGGCCAGGATGGTTGGGATGCGGACGACGAAGAAATTCAAACCCCACCCACCACCCACTTTGTAGCCACTGTCGACGATCTAACTGACATGCTAGACTATGACTCCGAAGACATCGACGGTATGGACGACGATGCCGGAGACGAATAAGAACCAGCGCCTACAGGGCACTAGAAGACCACCTCGTCATATGACATATACATGGTGGACACCCCAAAAGATGGGGACAGCGAAGAAGCAGCAGAGGCAGATTCCTTAAAGAAACAGCCCAAGCGCCCGGCGTCGTGGCGCCGCTCTAAATCCCGCCACAGCAAGAATGGAGATTCCGCACGAGGAGGTAATAACACCCCGGAAAGTGCCGAAGACAATCCCCTCCAGCAAGATTCAGCGCAGGAGGATGCAGAAGCAAGCCCTCACGAGAGAGCGGCAGATGAAGAGGTCGAGGATGATAACTACATACCTCCCTCCAAAGACGAGGCAAGCCTCAACGACAGCGAATTAATTCGTGCCCGAGATCCCGTCGAACAAGAGCGTTCAAACACATGCTAATGGCCACAGCAAATAGCCTAAAGAAAAAGCAGCAGCAGCTTCAAGCTGATCAAGACCTGCTGGCCGACCGATGGACCGAGGTCCTCGCGGCCGAAGAGTATGAATTCGAACGCCCCTCCAAAAGCTACCCAAAACGCAAGTTGCTCCCCGATTAGAGGAGGAAGCATACATACCTTCATCACCAGCGCTGTCGGCCGACCGACCACCCGTGGTCGCGACAGAGAGGCATCCAGGCCTTCCATCAAGACCGTACCCCGGCATCGCTCGAAAAGTACGAATCCACGAGGGAACGCGCCGGACTTGCGGGACATATTGGAGGATAAGGCAAGACAATCCAGATCTATCTATGGATCACGTGGGCGCCCCACGACCCACGACGAATACCATCGAGCCGGATACAACAACTCCGGCTGGGCCGAACATAGCAGACAATGCTCCCTTCAGCTACGTCGTGATATTGCTCAATACAGAGGCACCGCACACCCGCTATGCTTCACTGACGAAGTAATGGATCATCAAATCCCTGAAGGGTTTAAACCCGTAAACATTGAATCCTACGATGGCACGACAGACCCCGCGGTTTGGATCGAAGATTATCTCCTTCACATCCATATGGCCCGCGGAGACGATCTCCGCCATCAAATACCTCCGCTCAAGCTTAAAGGACCAGCTCGGCATTGGCTTAACAGCCTGCCCGCAGAGTCAATTGGGTGTTGGGAGGACACGGAAGCCGCATTCCTCGACAACTTCCAGGCACATATGTGCGACCACCGACGCCGATGACCTAAGCCACATAATCCAGCAGCCAGACGAATCGGCGGACAATTACGACACGGTTCTTAACAAAGAAAAATCAAATCGTCATTGTCCGGAAGCGAGAGGCCCTCGCAGCCTTCAAACATAACATCATGACGAGTGGCTAGCCCGGCACCTAGGACATGAAAAGCCAAAATCCATGGCATCCCTCACATCATTAATGACCCGCTTCTGTGCGGGAGAGGATAGTTGGCTAGCTCGCAGCAATAACCTCAGCAAAAATGCTGGTAGTCCGGACACAAAGGACCACAATGGCAGGTCGCGTCGAAGCAAAAATAAGCGCCCGCGTTAACGGCGGCGACAAGGAGGATCTGACGATCAGCGCCGGATTCGAGGCTCTAAACCGGTCGTGGGAAGAAGCCATTCAAAAGAACGACTCGGGTCCGTCCAATTTGGACCGAATACTCGACCGCTCATGCGGATACATGGCACCCCGAAAAGCCAGCTAACCACACCAGAGACATTGTTGGGTATTTAAGTGCGAGCAAGTTAATTGCCGAAAACAACGACAAGGGGCTGCACAATGACGGCGAGAAGAGACCCGACCGCCCGAGCGATAGAGGCGAAGGGTTTCCCCCACAAGTGCGGACGGTAAACATGATATCGCAACCCATATACCCAAGAGGGGCGGGCGTGCACTAAAGGGCGTATATGCGATGGAGCGATCGCCCTAAGTTCAATCCATGGTCCTCTTGCCCGATCACTTTCGATCGAAGAGACCATCCGACCGATATCCGCCATGGCGGATTCGCGCGTGGTTTTAGACCCAATCGTCGATGGATTTCACCTCACGAGAGTCGATGGGCGGTGCCGATGCTGAACCTGCTTTATCGAGATACGGTCGCATGATGGGCATAGACCCTCAAGGATTAAACCTACAAAGCGACCTTCAAAGGCGTCATACCAGGTGTTGAGGCCAATTATGCGAGCTCGATCACTGCTGAAGTGGTCTTCGGATCCCGGATAATTTCCGGGCGAGAGTTAATCTTGACATAGTCCCGTTCGCGGCGGCTATCATGCTCTGCTTTCGGGACGAACCACATTCGCAAAGTTCAGCGGTGCCGCATTACGCATACCTCAAGCTCAAGATGCGGGCCCTCGTGGAGTCATCACGGTCAGCGGAAATACGGGCGCTCCTCGAGCGGAGGAACACACAGCGGCTCGCGGCGAAATCTGAGCAGCCTTCTAAGGCAATTTTGAGTCCGGCCGTTAAGCGGCGGATCTGGCCAAACACGCCGAAGCAACATCAACCAAGACCACAGCACGATCCGAGCACGCCAGCGTAGCAATGCGGCTAACCCCAGCCCTTGCATAATTGCAAGACCAACCCTCCGCGTACATCATTACGCTCTGGAGATACCATGGGCTTAGGGGGAGGGGCACGACCACAACAGACCCAGAGTGCGGCTCGACCACACCAGGGGCTCACAAGTGTGTCGCCCTTTTTTATTATTATTATTTTCCTTCTTTGTATACACAGGACTCCGTTCACTAGAGGCCCTGTCCGGCGGCGAACCCGCCGAGCTCACGACGCAACAGCCAGGGAAGAAAGAAGGCTGCGATGAACACTCAGGTGGTCTCCATTACAAGCATTAAATTTGATTATATACACCAGTCCACAGCCCACCCCTGGAGGGGGACATGTTTAATTAGTCCAATCCCTTGCTTACCGCACTATTTGTATCATTCCGCACTCATAGCAGAATCCCTTGAATAAATAATGCAGCACTTTTTGCCTGTTATTGTATTACTTTACATATATGTTCCCTAATGACATCTTGCACCCGTATATTTTGGTACGGCCGAATACACCAGGGGCTTATGTTCCCCGCATTATGGTGTGATAAGTCCGAACACTTTCACAAGTGCAGCACCCCGAACTTATAGCATTATATGAATCGGCTCCGAATCATGTCTTGGGTCAATAGTTGGGTTTGCCCGGCTCCCACGTTTTGGTACCTTACGTTCCGTTCTGTCGGCTAAGATGGCACTGGGAGAACCACTGCGATTGCACCCCGGTTGAGCTGGGCGAGCGCCTCAGTGGAGAAAGCTAAAACTGACTGTCATGATAAGGCGAGAGACTGGTCGCTGTTCGAAAGGTCTTTTCGAGTCCTTAAAGACTAATGCCGCATCAAGCGAAGAACCGGATAATGTCCGGCCAAGGCGTGGATAGCGCCCCCAACTCGGTCTTCCGAATACCAGGGGCTTCGCCGAAATTTAAAATTATAGAATTCTATGGCTAAGTGAGAGTGTTCAAGCATTATAAGTCCGGTTGCCTTGTTAGTTGTCTTTGGCGCCTCCTAGATGGACCCAAGAATGGGAACAAGAGTGCTCAAGTTTATCCCAACACCCCACACTTTCGTGGCTTGGGGGCTGAAGCCGACGACTTGCCATTTCTCAGATTTTATAAACGGCCGCACAGAAGGTAATATTTTAAATCAAACAAGCGTTGCTTAGCGCATATGAACAAAGTTTTCAGCGCACAGGAAAATACATAGCGAGTCTACTCAATAATTACATCTCTGGGGCACTCATCCGCAATCTTGCGGGCACCCTTCAGGACAGTCTTATAGTACATCTCGGGCGTACGATACTCCTTGCCCGCTGGCGGCACGTCAGTGATAAGCTTCTCCGCATCCAGCCTGCCCCAGTGCACCTTTGCGTGGGCAAGGGCCCGACGAGCACCTTCAATACAGGCGGAGCACTTGACGACCTCCAACAAGGGGCACGCATCCACCAGCCGCTGCACGAGGCCGAAGTAGCTCCACAGCTGGACTATGAGGCCCTTCATGGCCTGCTCGGCTACCTTGTGGAGCTTGACCAGCTGCTTCAGTTGGTCGCTAGGGGGCACCGGAAGGCCGGCCTAAGCGTACTGAGACCAGAAGACCTTCTCCGTTGAGCTCCCCTCCTCGCCACGGTAGAATGCGGCGGCATCGAATACACTGCGAGGCAGATCTGCAACGCCTACGAGAGCTCGAATTCGGGTAAGTGTCGGTAGTTTACATTAACATGCTTGCTTTGCATGAAAAATGCCTTACCCGCCGCTATTTTCTTCACATCCTCAACCTCCTAAAGGGCCTTATGGGCCTCGGCCTTGGCGGCTTTGGCACTTTCGAGAGCCGAGGCAAGCTCGGACTCTCGAGTCTTTGAGTTGTGCTCCAAACTCTCATGCTTTTCCATGAGAGCCTGGAGCTCTTGCCGCACTTCCGCCACACGCGCCTCCTGTTTCTCTCGCTCTGCCCGTTCCGCGGCCGCATTTCGTTCGGCCGCGGACACAGCCTCCTTCAGGGTTGCCACCTCGTTAGTGGCCCCTGCAGTACCCATGACATCCTTGTTATTTTTATTGCAACCTAAATCCTTTTCTGTAAGGTAAATTTTCAAAGTGGTGTTACTCACCTTCTTTGTCCTCAAGCTGCTTCTTGGCACGGCGGAGCTCTTGCTCGGACCGCTCGAGATCCTGCTTCAATGCACCGACCTCCGCAGTCAGTGCAGCAGAGGTCAGCAGCGCAGCCTGCAAACCCATATTGACATAATTTTTAGCAACCCTGCGTATATCTTCTTTAGATCCTCAGTCCGTCTTTTCTTTCCGAACACCGAACCGAGCATCAGGGGCTACTATCTATGTGGTATTACATTACATAATTTTAACTTCTTACCTCAAAGCACATTAGAAGGCTGCTGCGAGCTTCGTCACCGCTCTTGGCGAGTGAACCTTGAATCACCGCACTCATGATAGTGCGGTGTTCTTCTTGATGGAAGCGCCTTTGGCGCCTCCAACAAGTTGTCCGGCGCCTCGGTTGGGCGGGGCCGCCCGGTGTCCGTTCTTGCCCTTCTTGCGAAGGACCGCTTTGCCGGACTCTGGAACCACTACAGTTCGGCGTGAGTCGGCGCAAAGTCCGGAGGCTGCCTTGCGGCGCCTCGAGCCTCCTCTGATGGGTCCTCTCACAGGATCCCACCTCGGCGTCCTCGGCGCGAGGTGGAGGCGATCGAATAGAATCCACATCCGACGAAGCCAACGACCCGCTCGACGAAGCGGGGAGATCATCGTCGGCCGGACTACGGGCAGTATGCGGCATTAGAAGGAAACTATGTGACATGAAAAGAAATTATAAATCATTCAAGAATCCGGATACTTACGATCTTGTCGGAGGCCTGGCCCTGGAGGGCCACTCTTCTTCGCCAACGTTGGTGTTGGCGGAGCTGTCCGGGGGAATAGTTCTTCCCCTCTTGGACCCTTCGGCCTCCCCTGTTGGGGAGGCCTTCCTCTTCTCTCTCCCTCCGTGGGAGGAGTCTTCGTCCTCCTCCTCATCTTCGGGGGAGGAATCCGCCTCAGTCGTCGGACACCTGAAAACGGAACTCTTCGAGTACCCGTGGCCACCTTCTTGGCCTTCTTCTCCGCACCACGTGCGGTGCGGAACCAGCAACCCGCTAGATGGGCGTCCCACTGGTCTTCGGCATGGGAGCCGGGCAGATGAGCTGCTCGACCTTCTTCATCCATTCCTGTCAAAGGAAAAAGGGAGATTGAAACCCGCTTAGGGTCGAACTATTAACAACAAGTGAGGGAGTCCTGGACTAGGGGGTGTACGGACAACCGGACTATCATCGTCCGCCGGACTCCAAGACTACGAAGATACAAGCTTGAAGACTCCGTCCCGTGTCCGGATGGGACTTTCCTTGGTGTGGAAGGCAAGATTGGCGATATGGATATGTAGATCTCCTACCATTGTAACCGACTCTGTGTAACCCTAGCCCTCTCCGGTGTCTATATAAACCGGAAGGCTTTAGTCCGTAGGACACAACATCCATTACAACAATCATACCATAGGCTAGCTTCTAGGGTTTAGCCTCCTTGATCTCGTGGTAGATCCACTCTTGTAATACACATCATCAATATTAATCAAGCAGGACGTAGGGTTTTACCTCCATCAAGAGGGCCCGAACTTGGGTAAAACATCGTGTCCCTTGTCTCCTGTTACCATCCGCCTAGACGCACAGTTCGGGACCCCCTACCCGAGATCCGCCGGTTTTGACACCGACATTGGTGCTTTCATTGAGAGCTCCTCTGTGGCGTCACCGATAGGAAGGATGCCTCAACCCGTCTTCAAGGACGGTATTTTCGCCAAAGGGGCCTTGGCTGCCGGCCAAACTATCCGGCTAGGTGGTTTTCTTATGACCACCTGTCCGGCCACTGCTTCGACAATGACTTCTCAAGTCATCAAAAGCAATCTTCACGTCAGCTCGAATTTGCGGCGGCTGGATCGATAGAGCTTTAAATCATCAATGAGCTCTTGGATCGCATCGCCGCCCTGGGTATTGCTACGGACTACAATCAGATTGGGCTTAAAACCGATCGGAGAGAGATTAACTCTCCCCAGGTCACCCACCACGTCGCAGTGGTAGAGGAACAGTGCGGCGACTCTTCTTCTGTATTGAAAACTAGTCATGTCCGGGCTCCCGAACCCTCCATGCCGGATTCCCGCGGAGGGACGGACTTCGGTCAAGCATTGAACTTAAAGTCAGGCATCGGACCGGACTCGTTGGACAACGTCCAGCAATCCAAGCTTCCAAATTAGGAAACTTCACGGCCTTCAAGCCTTGAGATGGGTAGGGTTCCGGACTTTATTCCACCCACTCGCCCAGAAATATGCGATCTATCTCTAATACGGCAAGAACCCGCTACATCACTACTGGGCCAGATTCCTCCTGGTTATGGACAGGATAAAGGACTGCCGAGAGGAAAACGCAATCTCAATTTTTTGCAATAATTGCACAGACAAGGGAATATTGAACGCCATCAGCCGTCATGAAATTACACGCTTCGCCGACCTGGCGTCCATAGTACGAAAGTACTGTGCGATGGAGAGTTTCCGGAAAACCGAAAACCAGTTTTGGGACAATCCGGCCCAGAATACAACCCTAGTCCGCAACAAAAGGGTGCACTACACTCAGGCCCCAGATACAAAAACCAAAAAGCAAAAACCCCATAGAGGGCACGGAACCGTACTGGAGGGATGGCTTAGCGGACCCTGTAAAATTCACAGTACAGAGGGCGCCGTCCCAACACATAGCCTTCGAGCATGTTGGATATTACGGCAGGTGGCCAAAAGTGGCTAGGAGCTTCTAGCCCCGGAAAACCACTCCAACAATACCGATGCAGTATCAGCGATCTTGAGACCTTTGCATCAAATAATATGCGAAGCGAACAATCCCGGCCTCGCCAAGTCTACCAAGTAGCAACAACAAATCCATGGAGCTACACAGCCATCACCTTCAACGCCAGCGACGAACCTAAATTCCGAACAGCCCGAGCACCAGCCGCACTGGTGCTCAGTCCAATAGTGGATGGCTTTCGACTTACAAAGGTCCTCATGGATGGCGGCAGCGGACTAAACCTCATCTACGAGGAAACTCTTCAAAAAATGGAAATAGACTGGAGTCGCATTGAGCGAAGCAGCACAACCTTCAGTGGAATAGTCCCTAGCCGGGAAGCGCGCTGCACCAGAAAAATCACACTCGATGTGGTGCTCGGCTCGCCGGACAATTACAGATCCGAAGAAGTCACGTTCCAAGTGGCCCCGTTCAACAGCGGATATCACGCTATATTAGGACGAGAGGCATTCACAATTTTTCAAGCCGTACCCCATTACGGGTACATGAAGCTCGAAATGCCTGGGCCCGGCGGAATAATCACTCTCATTAGTGATCCGGACATAGCACTCCGCGCCGAAAACAAGACAACCGCATTAGCCCTGGAGGCACTATCCAAAGCCCTAGCGGCAGAAGAACTCACCGCGCTACGCTCTATGGTGAATAGGGACGATGTGAAACTTGATAAGAGATCCAAGTCCACCTCCTTTAAACCAGCAGATGAAATAATAAAATTCCAGGTCCATCCAACAGACCCGACAAAGACGGCTTCCATCGGGGCACAGTTGAACCCTGATGTAGACGCCGCCTTTGCAAGAATTCCTTGAGAAAATTGGGACATTTTCGCTTTGGCACCCTTCGGATATGCCGGAATCCCACGCAGATTAGCGAACACAGCCTAAACATCCTAAAAGTTCAAGCCACCAAACAGGCTCTTGACGATTTTCCAACCTAAAAGACAAGCAATGGGAGAAGAGCTAGCCAAACTATTGGAAGCCGATTCATCGGAGATATCAAACATCCGGATTGGCTAGCAAACCGGTAATGGTACCAAGAAGGACAAATCCTGGCGTCTATATGTCGATTTTAAAGACCTCAACAAGGCCTGCCCAAAGGATTCCTTCCCCCTCCCCCGCATCGACCAGATAATCGATGCTACCGCAGGACACGATTCACTATGCTTCCTCGACGCATACTCCGGCTACCATCAAATCAAGATGGCGGAAGCAGACCAAGCCGCAACGACATTCATCACTCCATATGGACCATTTTGCTTCAACGCGATGCCCTTCGGACTTAAAAGCGCCAAGTAACATATCAGCGCATGATTCAAACATGTCGGCAATCGGATCGGCAAAATAGTAGAGGCATACGTGAGCGACGTGGTCGTCAAAACCAAACTCGTCGAAACTCTAGTAGAAGATTTGAGGCTCACATTCGACAACCTCGAGCATATGACATCAAGATGAATCCGGAAAAATGCGTTTTGGTATCACCGGAAAGTCACTGGGCTTCATTGTATCCGGTAGAGGAATTGAAGCAAACCGGCCAAGATCCGAGCTCACACAATGGATATTCCAAAAGACCTCAAACAGATACAAAAATTATCGGATGCGTGGCGGCTTTAAGCCGCTTTATCTCCACTTGGGAGAAAAGGCATTGCCCTCTATCGCCTCCTTAGGCGCACGAACACCGAGTGGACGATGCTGCCACCGCGGACTCGAAGAAATAAAGGCCATATTGGCAACAAATCCGGTCCTGGCTGCGCCCAACCTGGGTAAACCAATGCTGTTATACATCACGACAACACATCAAGTTGTAGGCGAGGTACTCGTCGTCGAACGAGAGACAGAAGGGCATAAATTCCCCCTTCAACAACCAGTGTACTACATATCCACTGTGTTAACACACTGCAATTCCCGTTACCCGCACTATCAAAAGATAGTGTATGCGGTGTTCATGGCATCCCGGAAGCTCCGACACTACTTTCAAGAGTGTTCGATAACAGTGGCCTCCGAAGTGCCCCTCAACGACATCATAAACAACCGCGACGTGACGGGCAGGATTGCAAAATGGGCCATTGAGCTCTTACCATTCGATATAACTTACAAACCTCGGCGAGCTATAAAGTCACAAGTTTTGGCTGACTTTGTCGCTGAATGGACCGAAGCCGAACTCCCTAAAGAGTACGGCGCATACTCCAATTGGATTATGCACTTCGACGGCTCTAAAATGTTGGCGGATTGGGGGCTGGCGTCGTATTGGCGTCCCCAACCGGAGACACATCCAATCGTGCCGAGATAATGTCGCGGACTCCAACAACGCAGCCGAATACGAGGCCCTTTTACATGGCCTCCGGATGGCAATCTCCATGGGCATTCAACGCCTAGAGGTGCGCGGGGATTCAAACCTTGCAATATCCCAAGTAAATGGAGATTTTGATGCCAAGAATCCGAAAATGGCAGCATATCGTAACGCTGTCCTAAAAATATCAGCTCGGTTTGACGGACTTGAATTCCACCATGTAGCCAGGGATAATAACGAAGGGGCCGACATATTGGCACGCATCGGTGCAAAACGTGACGCTGTCCCTCCAAACATCTTCCTGGAACGGCTGTTTAAGCCATCCGTACTATGGGAAGAGGAGCCCGGAAATAACAAACCGGAAGCAGCCACACCAACCGACACAAAGCAATCTGACATAACCAGCGATTCAGCCGATGAAATAACACCTTCAGCCCATGACATAATGGCAGTAATCGCCCCATGGACAAAGCCATTCCTAGCCTACTTGCTTAGGAAGGAACTTCCCGAAGACCAAAATGAGGCCCGTTGTATAGTCCGACGATCTAAAGCCTACAAGGTCCATGAGGGAGAACTCTATAAGAAAAGAACAACCGGAGTCCTTCAAAGGTGTATCTCCGAAGAGGAAGGGCGAAACCTTCTGGCTGAAATTCATGCCGGACTAGGCGGACACCACGCAGCAGCTCGGGCCCTTGTAGGAAAGGCATTCCGTACAGGATTTTATTGGCCGACGGCCCGGCGGATCTTTCGAGTTTAGTCGAAGATCGTCGGTTGTCAGCTCTTTGCTAATCAGAGCCATATGCCACCCACCGCCCTCAAAACTATACCCATTACCTGGCCGTTCGCGGTCTAGGGGCTTGACATGGTTGGACCCCTTAAAGGGGGAACCCACAAGCAAAGGTACCTATTGGTCATGGTGGATAAATTCACCAAATGGATAGAGGCCAAGCCAATAAAAATGGCAGAGTCCGGACCAGTGATAGACTTTATCTCCGGGGTAGTACACCGTTATGGTATCCCCCACAGCATCATCACCGATAACGGCACGAACTTCACGGCTGACGAGGTTAAATCATGGTGCAAAAATATGGGCATTAAGCTCGATTACGCCTCAGTCTATCATCCTCAAACCAACGGTCAAGTGGAACGAGCAAACGGTCTAATAATGAGCAGCATTAAACCCGGACTAGTGCGTCACTTACGAAATCGACACGCCTTTGGGTAGAGGAGCTCGACTCCATACTCAGGGCTGCGGACAACGCCCAACCGTACTACGGATTCACACCATTTTTATGGTATACGGCGCAGAGGCAGTTCTGCCCTGCGACATCATTCATGACTCACCTCGAGTGCGCATGTACGAAGAAAGAGAAGCCGAGCTGGATCGGCAGGACAGCTTGGACGCATTGGAGGAAGAACGCGACGTCGCCAAGGCTCGTTCCGCATTCTATCAGCTGCAGGCTCGAAGATATCAAAGCAGAGAAGTACGGGCCAAGACTTACAACGTTGGCGAACTAGTTCTACGCCTGCCGGACAAGAAAAAGGACAAGCTCAAGCCCAAATGGGAGGGGCCCTTCATTATTGATCAAGTCCTGACCAGAGGAGCGTACCGTCTACGAAATGCGTCAGACAACCGACTCGAGCCGAACCCATGGAACGCAGCCCGCCTCCGAAGATTCTATGCCTAGTGCTGGACTAAGAGTTCATCTCCTTCCCCCGTCCAGATTTTTTACACTTCAGCTGTCTTTTGTTTCTCTTTATTCTCTTAACCCTTTTCCTAAAAAGCCCTTACGGGCCTACTTGCGCATTGTTCGCACATACTTGATGTGCCATCCGCACTCATTATACCTGGGGGCTTCTTTACCAGAAGCTCAATCATAAGGGCTTCATGCCCAGCACATGTGTCAAGCTTCCACATGTACCTTTTACTCACCATTATATGCATCGATATGACTTAAGTTTTGGCCAAGCTGGGTTGCCTGTCTCCTGTGCTTACCCCTACATTCCTAATTGTTCGGCTAGGAGGTAAAGGAGCACCTCTGCGATTATTCTTGCTGGTCAGCGGATGTGTACCTCGACTGGGTGAAGCCGAAGCTAAGCGTTCTTAAGGGAATATTCGGTCGGTGACTTGAAAGATGATTTTTTACCTACTTATTTATCTTCCCCCAGATGTTTTTCTGCTTTTTTTGCAGTCCGGACATGCACTTTAGGGCATGCCTCCCAGGGAAAGGAACCCTTAACGGAACTATTCTCCCTGGAAGATGTTTCTTACTAACCATGTAATATAACATAACTAGTTGGGCACTTGTCTGATAAAGCACTAATGACCCCTACGCCTGGTCTCCATGCATACCCCGGTCGTTTCTTAACCGAGAAGGTATTTGGACACACTCCGGACTCTAGGGTCCCGAGGTTGAAGCGAAAAGGTCGGCAAAGACAAACGATCTACAATCCGGCTAGAAGGCATTTCACATGTCATTTTAAAATACATTGTCAAATCTACTGACTGTATTCCTCCTCAATCCCGTCTAACAGGCTATCTAATTTACAGTCCCGTTGGGAAAATTAAGCGGCCAACTCTACTTGGCCATATACTAAACTCACAGGGATCTCCTTCCCATCGGGCCCCACAGGTCCAACCTCGGCCATGTGGTTGGGATCCGCCTTCTTGTACTGCGTCTTCACCATGGCCCAAGCCTCCCTGGCACCTTGGCGGCAGGCCGAAATCTTCCACAAGGAAGCGCTGCCAAGACTCCTGAAGCTTCTCCATAAGCTCCCCAAGGCCCTCGGGTTGGGAGAGGGCTGGCCATAAAGCCCAGGCACGCCGCCATTGCTGCCGAACTTCGTTCGAGCAGCTGCAACAACTTCGAAGTTGATCACCCGTTGATACGGGCATCTCCTCCGCAGGGCGACCTGTGAGTATACCTACAAGACATATTTTGTCAATTGACTTCCTCGCCGAACTCTTCTTTTCAAAGGAGTCCGCTCAAGCCCTTACTATAGATGCCGCGACGAAGCCGCTGATTCTCCTTAACGGAGCCGGACAGCTCGGCCCGAACGCCTTTCAGCTCTTCTCCAAGGTGGGCGTGGGCATCTTGGAGCTTGTTCCTTTATTGCTGCACTCTATTCAGCACCCTCTCGCTTGCCTTCACCGGGCGCGATGATTCCCGCTGTCCGGATCTTGTCCGACAACACCTGCAATGTCATTATTAGACTTGCGCGCACGCCGCACAGCGCTTATATTTTTTAAAAAAATGTGTTACCAGGAGGGGCCTCTGTGTTTCCTCCTGCGGCAGCAAGTGCGGCCTCAAGTTGGGCCTTGAACTCTTGCAGCTCCTGAGACAGTTGGGTATTCTTCTTGGTAAGATCCTGCATTTCAACTGATCCTTAAATCAGTTAACATAACTACTTTAAGTCTCGGGGGCTACTGGCATATATAATTGTTAAATTCTTTTACCCATATGTCTTTCACATACTGCTCTGTGGCTCTGGTAAAACCATCTTGAGCAGCACGGAGGTGCGCGTCCCCCGCGTTAAAGGCATTCAACGCCTTAGGGGAGAAGCACGCGTCACGAAATACTGTCCGGCGGCGCCTATGGTTCATGGCGCTCTCCACCTCAGACTTGGTGGCGGACAACCTGTCGGCATCCTCCGTTGGAGGAGTGTCCGGCTCGCGCCTTGCACTCGCCTCCCCCTCCAGACCGGGTGCTGGAGCCTGGCTGGTAGAGGTTGGATTGGCAACCTCCACGCCCGCAGTCCGGCGGGCGCTTTTTCTCCTACAAAAGTCATGAGCACTCAAACGCTTCCTAGGAATGTTGCTCCAAATAATTAATCTGCGAGCTATACCTTTGCGGCTGCGTTTGATCGCCGCTCCTCTTCCACCTCTCGGTCCGATGGCCTTTGTTGGTCACCACATGAGCTCGGCTTCCGCTTTGAAGGCGCTTCTGCAAAACGCCATCGTACGCGAAGGTCAGAAATGAGCAAGGAAGAGATAATGGTGTCGGGACTTCCGTCACAATCACCTGGGAAGCCGGATATAGTCCGGGGTAGTCAGCCGTAATGGCGACTAAAGCATTATCCATGCTGAGCTGGTGGAACACCCCGTCGATTAGCTCCACCTGAATGTCCGGATCCTCTTCGGAGGCCGAATCCTGGGATCTCTCTGGATCCTCGGGTTGCGGAGCTGGACTTATCATGTCCTCCACAATCCGACGCAGTTCCTGCGTCGAAGACATAATATAAGAAGCTTAAACTTTGAAAGCATGGGTCGGGCCCTTAAAGTGTTCGCTTACCCAATGCCGAGGGTTATTCATGGAGAACCCATTCAACGGGTTCGTCTGAAGGAAGTCCTCCTTCTCCCCATTGTACAGGCCGGATAGGATCTGCACCAGATCCTCGGTCGAATCCGGTCCTTTGCGGCCATGACGGGTGGCATCGTCTTCCCCGTTGAAATCCCACATGGGGTAGCTCCTGTATTGCAGTGGCTGCACCCCCCGCGTAATGCATGTTGCCATGACTCCAATCATGGTCAACCCGGAATGGGCCAGTAATCTTATTCGGCCCATCAGATAATGGACGCTCTTGTCTTCCTCCAGTTGGGGGCTCCGCGGGTGCCAACTAAGGCGTTTCTTCAGAGGAGCGAGATCAACTCGAGGCCGATCCGAACAGGGTCCGGCAAGAGAGCGTCTTCTATGTAAAACCATTCCAAAGGCCAGTCTTCGGACGCCTTCTTAGGGGTTCCGGATGGATATCCGGTCCCAGCAATGCGCCATATTTCGGCGCCGCCCACTTGATATATGGACCCCTCGTGAGAGCGGGGTACGAGGTAGAACAACCTCTTCCACAGTGCAAAATGGGGCTCGATGCCCAGAAATAGCTTGCAAAGAGCTACATAACCTGCGATATGCAGGATAGAGGCGGGTGTAAGGTGATGGAGCTGGAGTCCGTAGAACTCCAGGAGCCCGCGGAGGAACGGATGTATAGGATCCGAGTCCCCTTATCAGATAGGGGACGAAGCATACCCGCTCCCCTTTGTTGGGACTTGGGGTAGCCTCCGCTTGCTTCCCACCTTGGTAGGTGGCCAGCCCGGCTCGAACCGGAACCATGAAGGCCGGAGGGAGATATCCCTCCGCTTGGAGCTTCACCAGCTCGTTGTGCGGAACAGAGCATCTCCTCCAATCTCCTGGCAGAGGGCTGGGAGCGCGAGAAGAGGAGCCGCGTCGACGGTCCATGATGGAATGGATTATGGGTCAAAAGCGCTCCGATGAGTATTCGCGGAAGGAAGATGGTGTGATTTGGATATGGATTCTTGCCTCTCTTATGGGCAGATTATTTGCACAGCTAGGGGGTAAAACATAAAAAATACCCTGGCTTTTCGCATTCGTGCGACGCGTGGAAGAAGGCCATTATTGGGCGTAGAAGCCAAAAAGCGCAACATTGATAAGGAAGCCGAACACTGTTCGGCAGGTACATGGAACTTAAAAGGAGAACCCGCCTTGCAACGCCGAAGACTATATACGAGCTGGACTTATCATCATTGAAGCCTGGTTCGGGGGCTACTGAGGGAGTCCTGGACTAGGGGGTGTCCGGACAGCCAGACTATCATCGTCCGCCGGACTCCAAGACTACGAAGATACAAGATTGAAGACTCCGTCCCGTGTCCGGATGGGACTTTCCTTGGCGTGGAAGGCAAGCTTGGCGATACGGATATGTAGATCTCCTACCATTGTAACCGACTCTGTGTAACCCGAGCCCTCTCCGGTGTCTATATAAACCGGAAGGCTTTAGTCCGTAGGACACAACATCCATTACAACAATCATACCATAGGCTAGCTTCTAGGGTTTAGCCTCCTTGATCTCGTGGTAGATCCACTCTTGTAATACACATCATCAATATTAATCAAGCAGGACGTAGGGTTTTACCTCCACCAAGAGGGCTCGAACCTGGGTAAAACATCATGTTCCTTGTCTCCTGTTACCATCTGCCTAGACGCATAGTTCGGGACCCCCTACCCGAGATCCGCCGGTTTTGACACCGACAACAAGTGTCCCGTAAAGGGGTAGAATCACTTACCTCGTCAACTGGATGCTGCGAGTGAAATCCGCGATCTTCCGTCGCGGATGCGAGGGCTTCGGCGCCCTTAAACAGCACCCTCCAGGCGCCTTCATACGTCGTGTCGAAGAGCCTGCTCAGCGCCTGGTGTTGTGCCGGATCAAACTCCCACAGGTTGAATGCCCGTTCTTGGCATGGGAGAATCCGGCGGACGAGCATGACTTGGACCACATTAACAAGCCTGAGCTTCTTGTTCACCAGCTTCTGGATACAGGCTTGGAGTCCCGTCAGCTCCTTCGAACTACCCCATAGCAAGCCCTTCTCTTTCCAGGAGGTAAGCTGCACAGGGATACCAGATCTGAACTCGTGGGCCGCCGCCAACGTAGGGCCGCACGGCTCGGTGATGTAGAACCACCCCGACTGCCACCCCTTGACGGACTCCACGAAGGCCCCCTCGAACCAGAGGACGTTGGGCATCTTGCCCAACATGGCGCCTCCGCACTCCGCCTGCGTGCCCTTCACTACCTTCGGCTTGACATTGAAGGTCTTGAGCCACAAGCCGAAGTGGGGCTGGATGCAGAGGAAGGCCTCGCACACAACGATGAACGCCGAGTTGTTGAGGATGAAGTTCGGCACCAGACCATGGAAATCTAGGCCGTAGTAGAACATGAGCCCCCGGACAAAGGGGTGAAGTGGAAAGCCCAGTCCGCGGAGGAAGTGGGGGTGAAATACGACCCTCTCATGGGGCCTGGGGGTGGGGATGAGCTGCCCCTTGTCGGGCAGCCGGTGCGCAATATCGCCGAAAAGGTATCCGGCGCTGCGCAGTTTAGCGATGTGCTCCTCCTTAACGGTGGAGGTCAACCATTTACCTCCCGCTCCGGACATGATCGGAGAAGGTTGAGGCGAGACGCACGGACTTGGGCGCTGGAGCTCGAGAGTGCGCGAAGATGGATAAGCAAAGGAGGAAGAAGGCGTAGGTGAAAACGTGGATCCTTATCCCATTATATATAGGCAGACAAAGACTATACGTCCCCACCGGCCTGGTAAAACTCGCTTATCTCCCAAGCGCCACCATCAATGGCGCAGTTGGGTTACCCACGTCCGTATTGATGAGAATCCCGGAATAAGGGGAACACGATCTCTGCTTCGACAAGGCGTGCCAAGGAAACCGCTTCGCTAAATGCGCTAAGGTGGTATAATAAAAAACGATTCAAGTAAAAGCTTGGTAGTGGTGTGACGTCATGCCGCAGAATACATCAGCAGATTGAACTTGTGCACATATTATTCTCTCTACGATGGAATGTGGAAATTATTTTGCAAAGCCGGACACTATCCTGGTGTTCACAATCTTCTATGGATTATTCGGAGGAGGAACCCACCTTGCAATGCCGAACATTATGCGCGTCGGACTCATCGCCATTGAAGCCAGGTTCAGGGGCTACTGAGGGAGTCCTGGACTAGGGGGTGTCCGGGCAGCTGGACTATCATCGTCCGCCGGACTCCAAGACTACGAAGATACAATATTGAAGACTCCGTCCCATGTCCGGATGGGACTTTCCTTGGCGTGGAAGGCATGCTTGGCAATACGGATATGTAGATCTCCTACCATTGTAACCGACTCTGTGTAACCCTAGCCCTCTCCGGTGTCTATATAAACCGGAAGGCTTTAGTCCGTAGGACACATCATCCATTACAACAATCATACCATAGGCTAGCTTCTAGGGTTTAGCCTCCTTGATCTCGTGGTAGATCCACTCTTGTAATACACATCATCAATATTAATCAAGCAGGACGTAGGGTTTTACCTCCATCAAGAGGGCCAGAACCTGGGTAAAACATCATGTCCCTTGTCTCCTGTTACCATCCACCTAGAAGCACAGTTCGGGACCCCCTACCCAAGATCCACCGGTTTTGACACCGACAATCTCTTTCTTGATTTAATTCTACGCCACCTCATCAACATTGCTAAGTCGGCATGCAAGATACTACCAATATATGATACTCCCATTACGACTAGCCTTATCAAAGAAGGTGTACAAATCATTTGTGCATCGCTTTGCGAGTTTTCATCTATTTGTCTGAGAAGCGGGGAGAAGTTTCAAACATTTCGTCCGCGTGGTGCGGCCACCGGCGTAGGCCTAGTTTGTATTTTAATTACAGGAAATTCAAATGGAGTTCGGACATCATCAAAATTGGTGTGTGATCGTGGTGTGCTCTCATGACCTTGTTGAAAAAAATTGGTAAAATTTGGCACTAGTTTTGATGATTGCTCCTTTCAAACCAGAGCATCTCACAAGAAGGATCATGGTTTTCAAAAGGAGACGTGTCAATTCAAACTCCAATGGCCGGTGACTTCATCGTTTGGCCTCATAAAAATTTCATGGTACGCAATCACCATTATACCACAGGTTTCATTTTCTGGTGCATTTTAGGTATTTTTAGCTATATTTAAGACATTTTTGAATTTAACATGCATTTTGTGCATATAAATAAAATTACAACCGGAACTACATTTCCTGTCAAAATGGATGATGATTGTCGTTTGATCTGGGAGCATCCAACGCAGACCTACAATCCGTGGGGTTTGGGTTCTGGCCAATCAAAACGTACGACTCAAATCACGCACGTGGTTCGGTCGGCACACGGCTTTCATGACCGAATCGTGTGCTATTCGCAAACCAGATTGCATATCTTTTGTTCATACATACTAGAGTGAGATCAATTGACTGTGCTACCTCTATGGTATAATAATAATAATAATAATAATAATAATAATAATAATAATAATAATAATAATAATAATAATAATAATAAAATAGTTCATATCCATTGCCTGAGCTGACAACATATCAAGGTCAACATACTAACGGTTCTTACATCAACAGAAAACTGGGCATAAATCACAAATTCAGTACACGTGACAGTTCCAAATTGAACGAATTAAGTTGCAGGGTTGGCATAAAAACTAGTCTTACAGCTTAATTCCCATGTACATGGGGGAACTGGGATCATTACATTGGCCCCGAATGAACTTGGGTTTTCTGATGATTTTACGCTTCTCTATTAGAGGGGTGTGTGATCCCTTGGCTGGCAACTCAGCAAATTCATCATACTTGTCCTCATCGGCAACATCCTCGACACCCAGTACCCTCCTCTTCCCATGCATCACTACATAACAGTTCTTATGCAAGGGGTCTTCCGCATAGAAAATCTAGGTAGCACCACTGACAAGAATGAATGGGTCTGCGTGATATGCCTTCGTTGTCCTGTTAACACAGGTCTTCCTGTAATCATCAACCTTTACCTGTCTAAGAGGGATCCATATGCACCTGAATAATGCTACCTTAACTTTCACATAGTTAAGCTCCCAAATCTCTTTGATGGTTCCATAGTATACCCTTTTATCACCTTCATTTACAGTCTTGCATTCTATTCGAACAGAGCTGTTTTGATATGTGGTCTTGTCATCATGTTCCTCAGTGTAGAACGTGTAGCCATTTATATCATATTCTTTGTACGTCTACATCGTAGGTGATGGCTTTTGTGCCAACCACGTAGCAATGTCATCGATGGATCCTTGTGCCAAACGATTCTTTAGCCATTCGGTGTAGTTCTTAGTGTGCTCCTTCATCTCTGCATCTGATGGATACACCATTGGTAAGAAGCTTTGGCGTATCTCCGCCAAGTGTTCTTCAGCATAAGCACTGAGAACTAGGTTGTTAAGCAGTACCGTCAAATGGGCCTTCTCTGCAAATTCTCCAGGTGCAGCCTTTTGCGTGCCAGCAAGGACCGGCTTACCTTTCAGCCTTCCCTCGTGGCGAGAGAGGTGCAAACCTATATTATTTGTTTCATTAATTCGGTGCAAAACTCAACCACCTCCTCCGCGGTATAACCTTGTAGGATGCTTGCCTCTAGATGGTTTCGGTTCCGACAATAGTGCTTCAGTATTCCCATGAACCACTCGAAGGGATAAATGTTGCGAAGAAACACAGGGACCACAATACTTTATCTCGTCGACAAGGTGCACAGTGAGATGGACCATGACATCAAAGAATTATGGTGGGAAACACATCTATAGGTTGGACAATATTCTTGCAATATCCTCTTGCGTATCATCCAACTCTTCAGGATCTACTACTTTCTGCCATAGTTGGTTGAAGAAATAACAAAGCTCAATGAATGTGTTTCTTACATGTTTGTCCATCAGATTCCTGATGGCCACTGGGAGGATTTGTGTCAACATTACGTAGCAACCATGTGACTTCATGTGTCCCAACTTCATTTTACCTGGGCTCACATCCACGAGACTTCTGATGTTTGCGAGTAGGAAGAGGGTGTCTTAACTGACAATAAATAGGTGAAGAACCATGTTGCTTCTTTTGTACTGAAATTGTAACTCTGGCGAGAGTTGATGAATTTGTTATCATCTTCTGCTTCACTCTTGCGCTTTGATTGATCAGCAAGCATATCGAGCCTTGCACCATCACCATCCTTTGTTTTACCTTTAATCTTGAGCAGAGTACCAAGGATGCTTTCACATCGTTCTTCTCTACGTGCATCACATCGATGCAGTGACGTACACGTAGAATCTCCCAGTAAGGTAATTTTCAAAGCACCGATTTCTTCTTAAACACTTGACCCTTGGGTGTTTATTTCACTGTCAAAGCGTGCTTCTTGCCAAGCACAACATTAATTTATTTAGTCATGTTGTGGACCACCTCCCTAGCATAGGGTCTTGGGCCCACATCTACCTCTGTTGTACCATCCAATTCAGGTTTCATCTTTTGGTATGGGTGATTTCTCTGTAAGAACCTACGATGATGCAAATACACGATCTTGCGCGAGTTGGGAAGAAATATGCTAGCTGTCCTATCCATGCATGTGACACACCCTACATCTCCCTTTGTTTTATGCCCTGATGTGTTGCCTAATGTCGACATATCTTGAATGGTGTGCAACAGCATCGCATGTAGATTGAAAATCTCCTTTTTTTTAAGCATCACAATATTAACAATAGACACATCTATCCACACTGTCAGCAGTTCTTCTACTAGTAGCTGGATAATCATTGACATTGTAATGTATTTTTTCTTCATGCACAATCAAGGAGCTAGGTTACATAAGCACAGAAGCACCGCCCATGTGTTGTGATTGGTGCTCATATCGCCAAAAGGATTAATCCCGTCAGTACACTCCCCGAGCCTTATACTTCTAGGATCCTTGGCAAAGTCTTCAAACTTGTTGTTGATTAATTCCCACTGAGCCCCATCTTTCGGGTGCCTCATATATTTATGCGTAGTTCGCTCGTCATGATGCCACCGCAACCTCTTTGCCTCTCTAGGGTCTGCAGAAAATGCCTCGACCTTCGAATTAAAGGCAAGTACCAAACAACCTTGAACGTGATTCCTGTCTTGATCTCGTCGTATAATTTGTACTTGTCCTTTGCTCTCCTACGCTTGTATCGTGCATGCTTGCATGTGGGACATGCACAGAAATCTTTGCACTCACCATGGTACAATATACAATCATTCACACAAGCGTGTATCTTCTGTACTTCAAGTTCCAATGGGCAAACAATTTTCTTTGCTTTGTTCATGCTTCGGGGAGCACATTATCTTCCGCAAGAATTTCTTTGAAAAGACCTAACATCTCTGTGAAGCCCTTGTTCGATAGACCATTTGCTGCTTTAAATCTGATAAGCGCCAGGGTGGCACTCAACTTGGAATATTTCTTTTTGTAACCTGAAAACAAGTCTTTCTTGGAGTCCGCATCAATGGTTGGTAGATCCTTGTACCCAATCATATCATTTTCTGGGCC
Source organism: Aegilops speltoides (assembly GCA_021437245.1). Lineage (NCBI taxonomy): Eukaryota > Viridiplantae > Streptophyta > Magnoliopsida > Poales > Poaceae > Aegilops > Aegilops speltoides. The sequence continues at coordinate 60,727,017 of CM038147.1, read as the reverse complement.
CTTGAAATCTGCAATCATAGCAACAAAATCTGGCATATCAAATCATCATCGTTTGTGTTGCTATCTTGGTTTTCCAGTGGGTATTTCGGCTTTCCGGTGTTCCATTGGTAGCTTGAAGCGTCTACCCCGATGTTAGATTCAACATCCATGTGACACTGACCGGGGTTTGGCATCTCGCAGCCTTGGGTATATTCATCCATGACCAGCTCTTCGTCTTGTCTGGTCCAACGTGTATATCCATCCATGAATCCCGAGAGAGTAAGTGCCACTAGACATATGCAACTTTATGTGACACTGTATTGGCACAAAGAGTACATGGATACAAGGATGTAATCCGCATCACCAATTCTCCTCTTTGTACTTTCAGCCAAATTCATGAACTCTGTCACGCCACTGATAAAATCTGTTGTTCTCGATTCTTCATCCATTCAGATCGTTCCATCCGCACCATACGAAAGGTAATTTAAAACAAAACAACAACTTTAATACATGGATTAACTGATGCCCAAAGATGCGTGCATAAATCACAAGGTTTTATTTTCATAATTACTAAGGGTGCTCCACATTTTTATCCAGACATGCAATGACAAAAATTAATGGCGAGTCAATTTACACGCAAAGTACTACAACACTAACCTTAGGAATTGAATACCTTAATTAAGCCACTCACGAAAAAATAGCTTAATTAATTAGCGGTGCGATGACCTCCACCAAGTAGACAGAGAAGCGCGATGCGGCGGCACGCTGAGACAGCAGGGTCGAGGAGCAAAGCTTAGTGCAACTACCGCCTGAAGTTCGACCTCCACTATCCCGCCATCGACCGCGATGGATGTGATCCAATCACGCCGCCGCCGACCTTGATGGTTGAGCTCCTCCTATCTCCCGCCGCATATAAAGGATTGACCTCCTATGACGCCACCACCACCCACCGATCGAGGATTGACCTCTTCTCCAGTAGCCGCTGCCTAGGCCGCTGGCGCTATCTCTATTTGGAGAGCGACTGTTTTATTATTTGACTGATATCCGCAGAGCGGCTGTTTACACGGTACCACTGTAACTCATTTATATGTACATGATAGGACATCACATACGGTTATGTCATGGCAACTGTGTCTAACCTACGTTGTCATGGCAACTATGCAGAAATCGTGTGTGAAGTTGTAATACCTAACACAAATGACATTTATAAACAGTGTGCAGTATACAACATATAGTGCCATAAGTAGTTCCGACCATTAGCTTATCCCCAAAGTTTCCCCATTTCCCCTAAATACCTAGATAGCCTCCAAATTATCTCGTGTGGCGCTAACATTGGGGGCATGCGAGTGGTGCTGATGGTTTTGGTATGGCTAGTCCTTCTCATATCGCCGCTCTCGGCAGTGCTGCCATGATGGCGGTCGCCGCCGAGCACTTGCCTAAGTTCATCAGAAGGCAGGTGTACTATGGATCCGAATTGTCCTGTTAGGTTCCAATCTATCCCGATCTTTTTTAGCATGTCCAAAGTAGCTCCTTGCTGAATCCTGTTGGGGAACGTAGTAATTTCAAAAAAATTCCTACGCACACGCAAGATCATGGTGATGCATAGCAACGAGAGGGGAGAGTATTGTCCACGTACCCTCGTGAGACCGTGGCGAAGCGTTATGACAACGCAGTTGATGTAGTCGTACGTCTTCACGATCCGACCGATCCAAGTACCGAACGTACGGCACCTCCGAGTTCAGCACACGTTCAGCTCGATGACGATCCCCGGACTCCGATCCAGCAAAGTGTCGGGGATGAGTTCCGTCAGCATGACGAAGTGGTGACGATGATGATGTTCTACTGACGCAGGGCTTCGCCTAAGCACCGCAATGATATGATCGAGGTGGAATATGGTGGAGGGGGGCACCGCACACGGCTAAGGAACGATCACGTAGATCAACTTGTGTGTAGTAGGGTGCCCCCTGCCCCCGTATATAAAGGAGCAAGGGGGGGTGCGGCCGGCCCTAGGAGGAGGAGCGCCGGAGGAGTCCTACTCCCACCGGGAGTAGGACTCCCCCCTTTCCCTAGTTGGATTAGGACTTGGGGGGGAAGGAAGAGAGGGGGGAAAGGAAAAGGGGGGGCGCCGCCCCCCATCCTTGTCTAATTCGGACTTGGGAGGGAGGGGCGCGTGGCTGCCCCTAGGCCTCCTCTCCTCTTCCTCCACTAGGCCCAATAAGGCCCATTAGGTTACCGGGGGGGTCCGATAACCTCCCGGTACTCCGGTAAAATGCTGATTTCACCCAGAACACTTCCGATGTCCAAACATATGCTTCCAATATATCAATCTTTATGTCTCGACCATTTCGAGACTACTCGTCATGTCCGTGATCACATCCGGGACTCCGAACAATCTTTGGTACATCAATACTTATAAACTCATAATAAAACTGTCATCATAATGTTAAGCGTGCAGACCCTACGGGTTCGAGAACTATGTAGACATGACCTAGAACTATTCTCGGTTAATAACCAATAGCGGAACCTGGATGCTCATATTGGCTCCTACATATTCTGCGAAGATCTTTATCGGTCAAACCGCATAACAACATACGTTGTTCCCTTTGTCATCGGTATGTTACTTGCCCGAGATTCGATCGTCGGTATACAATACCTAGTTCAATCTCGTTACCGGCAAGTCTCTTTACTCGTTACGTAATGCATCATTCCGTAACTAACTCATTAGCTACATTGCTTGCAAGGCTTATAGTGATGTGCATTACCAAGAGGGCCCAGAGATACCTCTCCGACAATCGGAGTGACAAAACCTAATCTCAAAATATGCCAACCCAACATGTACCTTCAGAGACACCTGTAGAGCTCCTTTATAATCACCCAGTTACGTTGTGATGTTTGGTAGCACACAAAGTGTTCCTCCGATAAACAGGAGTTGCATAATCTCATAGTTACAGGAACATGTATAAGTCATGAACAAAGCAATAGCAACATACTAAACGATCAAGTGCTAGGCTAAAGGAATGGGTCATGTCAATCACATCATTCTTCTAATGATGTGATCCCGTTAATCAAATGACAGCACATGTCTTTGGTTAGGAAACATAACCATCTTTGATTAATGAGCTAGTCAAGTAGAGGCATACTAGTGACGTTATGTTTGTCTATGTATTCACACATGTATCATGTTTCTGGTTAATACAATTCTAGCATGAATAATAAACATTTATCATGATAAGAGGAAATAAATAATAACTTTATTATTGCCTCTAGGGCATATTTCCTTCAGTCTCCCACTTGCACTAGAGTCAATAATCTAGATTACACAGTAATGATTTTAACACCCATGGAGTCTTGGTGCTGATCATGTTTTTCTAATGGAAGAGGCTTAGTCAACGGGTCTGCAACATTCAGATCCATATGTATCTTGAAAATCTCTATGTCTCCCACCTGGACTTGGTCCCAGATGGAATTGAAGCGTCTCTTGATGTGCTTGGTCCTCTTGTGAAATCTGGATTCCTTTGCCAAGGCAATTGCACCAGTATTGTCACAGAAGATCTTCATTGGTCCCGATGCACTAGGTATAACACCTAGATCGGAAATGGACTCCTTCATCCAGACTCCTTCATTTGCTGCTTCCGAAGAAGCTATGTACTCCGCTTCACATGTAGATCCCGCCACGACGCTTTGTTTAGAACTGCACCAACTTACAGCTCCACCATTTAATAAAAACACGTATCCGGTTTGCGATTTAGAATTGTCTGAATCAGTGTCAAAGCTTGCAGCGACGTAACCATTTACGACTAGCTCTTTGTCACCTCCATATACGAGAAACATATCCTTAGTCCTTTTCAGGTATTTCAAGATGTTCTTGACCGCTGTCAAGTGATCCACTCCTGGATTACTTTGGTACCTCCCTGCTAAGCTTATTGCTAAGCATATGTTAGGTTTGGTACACAGCATTGCATACATGATAGAGCCTATGGCTGAAGCATAGGGAACATCTTTCATTTTCTCTCTATCTTCTGCTGTGGTCGGGCATTGAGTCTGACTCAATTTCACACCTTGTAATACAGGCAAGAACCCTTTCTTTGTCTGATCCATTTTGAACTTTTTCAAAACTTTATCAAGGTATGTGCTTTGTGAAAGTCCTATTAAGCGTCTTGATCTATCTCTATAAATCTTGATGCCCAATATGTAAGCAGCTTCACCGAGGTCTTTCATAGAAAAACTTTTATTCAAGTATCCCTTTATGCTATCCAGAAATTCTATATCATTTCCAATTAATAATATGTCATCTACATATAAAATCAGAAATGCTACAGAGCTCCCACTCACTTTCTTGTATATACAGGCTTCTCCAAAAGTCTGTATAAAACCATATGCTTTGATCACACTATCAAAGCATTTATTCCAACTCCGAGATGCTTGCACCAGTCCATAAATGGATTGCTGGAGTTTGCACACTTTGTTAGCACCTTTTGGATCAACAAAACCTTCTGGTTGCATCATATACAACTCTTCTTCCAGAAATCCATTCAAGAATGCAGTTTTGACATCCATTTGCCAAATTTCATAATCATAAAATGCAGCAATTGCTAACATGATTTGGACAGACTTAAGCATCGCTACGGGTGAGAAAGTCTCATCGTAGTCAACCCCTCGAACTTGTCGAAAACCTTTCGCAACAAGTCGAGCTTTATAGATAGTTACATTACCATCAGCGCCAGTCTTCTTCTTAAATATCCATTTATTCTCAATGGCTTGCCGATCATCGGGCAAGTCAACCAAAGTCCATACTTTGTTCTCATACATGGATCCCATCTCAGATTTCATGGCCTCTAGCCATTTTATGAATCTGGGCTCATCATCGCTTCCTCATAGTTCGTGAGGTTCATCATGGTCAAGTAACATGACTTCCGAAATAGGTTTACCGCACCACTCTGTGCGGATCTTACTCTGTAGACCTACGAGGTTCGAGAGAAACTTGATCTGAAGTTTCATGATCAATATCATTAACTTCCTCACTAATTGGTGTAGTTGTCACAGGAACCGGTTCTTGTGATGGACTACTTTCCAATAAGGGAGTAGGTACAGTTACCTCATCAAGTTCTACTTTCCTCCCACTCACTTCTTTTGAGAGAAACTCCTTCTCTAGAAAGGATCCGAATTTAGCAACGAAAATCTTGCCCTCAGATCTATGATAGAAGGTGTACCCAACAGTTTCTTTTGGGTATCCTATGAAGACACATTTCTCCGATTTGGGTTCGAGCTTATCTGGTTGAAGTTTCTTCATATAAGCATCGCAGCCCCAAACTTTCAGAAACGACAACTTTGGTTTCTTACCAAACCACAGTTCATGAGGCGTCGTCTCAACGGATTTTGATGGTGCCCTATTTAACGTGAATGTGGTCGTCTCTAAAGCATAACCCCAAAACAATAGCGGTAAATCAGTAAGAGACATCATAGATCGCACCATATCTAGTAAAGTACGATTACGACGTTCGGACACACCATTTCTTTGTGGTGTTCCGGGTGGCGTGAGTTGCGAAACTATTCCGCATCAGATCGTAGAAATTTTATTTTCTTGTTATGATGATTTTCCACTTCACTCTGAAATTCTTTGAACTTTTCAAATGTTTCAGACTTGTGTTTCATTAAGTAGATATACCCATATCTGCTCAAATCATCTGTGAAGGTGAGAAAATAACGATACCCGCCGCGAGCCTCAACATTCATTGGACCACAGACATCAGTATGTATGATTTCCAACAAATCAGTTGCTCACTCCATAGTTCCGGAGAACGGTGTTTTAGTCATCTTTCCCTTGAGGCACGGTTCGCAAGTACCAAGTGATTCATAATCAAGTGATTCCAAAAGTCCATCAGTATGGAGTTTCTTCATGCGCTTTATACTGATATGACCTAAACGGCAGTGCCACAAATAAGTTGCACTATCATTATCAACTCTGCATCTTTTGGCTTCAACACTATGAATATTTGTATCACTACTATCGAGATTCAATAAAAATAGACCACTCTTCAAGGGTGCATGACCATAAAGATATTACTCATATAAAAAGAACAGCCATTATTCTCTGATTTAAATGAATAACCGTCTCGCATCAAACAAGATCCAGATATAATGTTCATGCTCAACGCTGGCACAAAATAACAATTATTTAGGTCTAAAACTAATCCCGATGGTAGATGTAGAGGTAGTGTGCCGACCGCGATCACATCGAATTTGGAACCATTCCCCACGCGCATCGTCACCTCGTCCTTAGCCAATCTTCGCTTAATCCGTAGTCCCTGTTTCGAGTTGCAAATATTAGCAACAGAACCAGTATCAAATACCAGTACTATGCGAGCATTAGTAAGGTACACATCAATAACATGTATATCACATATACCTTTGTTCACTTTGCCATCCTTCTTATCCGCCAAATACTTGGGGCAGTTCCGCTTCGGTGTCGATGCGCTTGCGAGAAGCACTCGGCCTCGTGCTTAGGACCAGACTTGGGTTTCTTCTCTTGAGCAGCAACTTGTTTGCTGTTATTCTTGAAGTTCCCCTTCTTCTTCCCTTTGTCCTTTTTCTTGAAACTGCTGGTCTTGTTGACCATCAACACTTGATGCTCCTTCTTGATTTCTACCTCTGCAGCTTTTAGCATTGCGAAGAGCTCGGGAATAGTCTTGTCCATCCCTTGCATATTATAGTTCATCACGAAGCTCTTGTAGCTTGGTGGCGTGATTGAAGAATTACATCAATGACACTATCGTCGGGAAGATTAACTTCGCAGCTTGAATCAAGTGATTATTGTACCCGCACATTTTGAGTATGTGTTCACTGACAGAACTATTCTCCTCCATCTTGCAGTTATAGAACTTATTGGAGACTTCATATTTCTCAATCCGGGCATTTGCTTGAAATATTAACTTCAACTCCTGGAACATCTCATATGCTCCATGACGCTCAAAACGTCGTTGAAGACCCGTTCTAAGCCGTAAAGCATGGCACATCGAACTATCGAGTAGTCATTAGCTTTGATCTGCCAGACGTTCTTAACGTCGTCAGTTGCATCAGCAGCAGGCCTGGCACCCAACGGTGCTTTCAGGACGTAATTCTTCTGTGCAGCAATGAGGATAATCCTCAGGTTACGGACCCAGTCCGTGTAATTGCTACCATCATCTTTCAACTTTGCTTTCTCAAGAAACGCATTTAAATTCAATGGAACAACATCATGAGCCATCCATCTACAACAAACATAGACAAGCAAAATACTATCAGGTACTAAGTTCATGATAAATTTAAGTTCAATTAATCATATTACTTAAGACCTCCCACTTAGATAGACATCCCTCTAATCCTCTAAGTGATTACGTGATCCATATCAACTACACCATGTACGATCGTCACGTGAGATGGAGTAGTTTCAACGGTGAACATTGATATGTTGATCATATCTACTATATCACTACTGGAATCGGCTACTTTGCCATCTGCCATCTCTTTGCCGTCCGCTAGCAGACGGCAAAGAAGCTCTTTGCCATCAGCTACCCAAAAGCGGACGGCAAAGAACCGGCCGATGGCAAAGAAAGTCTTGCCATCAGCCAGTTCTTTGCCGTCCGCTAGTCGACGACAAAAGATTCTTTGTCGTCGGCTAGCGCATTTACAAAGAGGAGGGGCCCCATTGAGGAGCTGTTTAAAAATACTTATCGCCCCTCTTTGCCGCTCGCTAGCGATTTACAAAGAGCAAAAAAGCGGACGACAAAGAGGGCGGACGGCAAACATTTAACATATCTAACGGCGCGCCCCACCCCGCCCTCTTTCTCTCTGTTTCTCTACCTGCTCCCACACACACGCCGCCGCCCACCACTGCCGCCGCCGGTCGCCCCCCGCCTGCGCCGCCCCACCGTCCCCCCGCCTGCCGCTTCGCCGCCCTGCCGTCTCGGCCGCCACGCCTGCCCCCCAGCGCCCATCGCCGCCCGGGCGCGCCGCCTCGAACCACCCGCTCCCTCCTCCACTCGCCCCCGCCTCGTCGCCATCGCCACCACCACTGCCGCCCCACCGCCCCGCCTGTCGCCCCACCGCCTGCCATCTCGGCGCCCAAGCGCCTTGCTGCCCCCAGCCCCATCGCCTCGGCTCGGCGCCGCCCTCAGCCGCCTCGCCTCCCTCCACCGCCACCTCCTCCACCGGCCCAGTGAGCTCTACCTCCTCTGCTTTTCCTTTTTTTCTGTTTTTTTAGTTTTAGGTTTATGTTTAGTTTAGATTTAGTTTTAGTTTTAGGTTTAGGTTTTAGTTTTAGTTTAGTTTTAGGTTTAGATTTAGTTTTTTCCTTTTTTCTGTTTTTAGTTTTAGGTTTATGTTTAGTTTAGATTTAGATTTAGTTTTAGTTTTAGTTTTAGATTTAGGTTTAGTTTTAGGTTTAGTTCAGTTTTAGGAAAGAAGAAGAAGAAAAACAAACAGGAGAGGAGGAGAATAAGAAGAGGAAAAAGGAAAGGAAGAAGAAGAAGAGGTGGAGGAGAAGAAAAAAGAAGAAGAGGAAGAAGAAGAAAAAAAGAGGAGAGGAGGAGAAGAAGAAGAGGAAAAAGGAAAGGAGGAAGAAGAAGAAGGAAAAAAAAGGAAGAAAAGGAAGAAGAGGAAGAAGAAGAAAAGGAAAAAAGAGGGGGAAAAACCGACCCGACACGGCACCCCGACCCCGACGCGGCACCCGGACACGGCACCCCGACACGACACCCCGACCCCGAGACCCCGACCCCGACACCCAGACCCCGACCCTGACCCCGACACCGACACCCCGACCCCGAGCCTGACCCGACACCCCGACCCGACACCGACATCACGGCACCCGACCCGACCCGCACACCCGACCCGACACCCGACCCGACCCGACACCTGACCCGACCCCGACCCGACACCCGACCCGACCCGACACGACACCCCAACCCCGAGCCTGACCCGACACCCGACCCGACACCGACACGGCACCCGACCCGACCCGGCACCCTGACCCGACACCCCGACCCCGAGACCCGACCCGGCCCGACCACGGCACCCGACACCGACACGACACCCCGACCCCCGACACCTCCCAAAAAGGTGTTCTTTGGCCTTCCAGAGGACGACGGGGTCATATATTTGTGAATTATTAGTTAGGTCATATATTTTTTGATTTTGTTATGAAAAACATCATATATAATTGTGTTGATCGGGTAGTTTTAAATGTGCAGTTGTTTATGTTGTACTTGATGATGATACACTTAAGTGATATACATATTATTATTCATGTCGGTACTTTTTTATGTTGTACTAATTTCGTTTATTATTTGTCATGGCAGGTGTTGAAAGAAGGTGGGCGCTGGTCGGGAGCGCGCCGAGGCCCCTTCTACGTCGGCGCGTGGTGTGAGGTCTTCCATTCCACACGCACCTCTCCGCCGAGCATTGCTGGACAGTATGGCGACACCGCCGGGCCCTTCTTCATCGACCGCGGTGCCCAGCAGGGGATGAGGTAAGACAAAGAGAGGAGGTGGAGCCCGTGGTCGCAGGAGAGGAGGTAGGGTGACTCTTACGGCGCCTTCCTCGCCACCGCCCCCAGCTGTTTCACCCGAGCACGTGACTGCTAGGGTGGACTCGTCTCAGGAGGAGGCTACACGGACTCCGGTCCACGAGCCTCCGGTCCACGGGCCTTCAGCCCATGAGCCTCGGGTCGACGGGCCTTCGGCCCACGAGACCCCGGAGGAGCACACGTCTGGATGGGGTACTTGGTCGGGTCAGCTTGAGGAGCCGAGTGGCCATGCTGATGATGACGGGGAGCCGAGTGGCCATGCTGATGATGGCGGGGAGCCGACTGACTTTGAGGAGGAGGGGGAGGAGGGGGGTAACGTCTACCAGCGTGGTGCTACACGGCTCCCGTCTGTGCCGGCGACCCGCGGGCAGAGGTGGTTGATTTTCCCTGATGGGGAGAGGTAAGTGCATTTAATCTTTTTGTACCTTCTGCATTCACGTTTCTTCAAATAATTAATGCGTTGGCCTTGTCATGCTGCAGGGGTTGGGACCACCATGAAAGTGTCCGCCGGCCGAACTCCATTCTTGGAGTTGTGATTCGGCAAAACTTTCCGGGGTTTGTCATGTTGCCTGGTGAGGGTCGGCTTCCAGAGGTTGGATTGAGTTGGGAGCAGTACTTGGCTGCCCTGGCCCCGCCGTGTGAGATTATCGGCGGTGTCTTGTGCAAGACGAGGGCAGACATGGTGATCAGAAAGTTCTGGGTAATTTCTCCTTTACACAATTAAAAATCTTGAACTAGCTAGTTATTAATTGTACTAATTAATATTGTCTCATTTGATTGCAGACATTCTACATGTGTGAGGAGGGATACGAGGAGGAGGCGGCAGATGTTATCGACAAGGAGTGCAAGCGCCTACTTCAGAACTTACGGCATGAGGTTCGGGTGCAGGCTGTTCGAGACTACTACGCCGGGCGTGGTATCAAGAAGCCCAAGCAGGATTGCCGCGATAAGTTCTTGAGTAAGGAGCAGTACATGAAGGTAATTCTTAAGGCCTTGTACTTACTTCCTTCATTTAGTAATTCATAGCCGTAGTGCTCAAGTTTCTATTTGCTAACTTAGGGCCCTCCGAGATGGTGTGCGGATCGGATGGATTGTTGGGAGGTGTTGGTCAATGCATGGTGCTCAAAACAATGGCGGGCCACCCACAACGAGGCCAAGGACAAACGTGCCCAAATGGAAGGTGTGCCACACCACCAAGGCAGCTCCAACTTATTTCAGTACGGGTGGAACTGGGTATGTGGTTTGCTTCATGATTCATGCAATTCATTCATCATGCTAGCTTTAGCCCTTTAATTACTAATTTACTTTGTTTCTCTCTTTCAGGCACGCTACAATAAGGCGGATAACGTGCCAGAGGTGTACGACCTGTATGCCATGGCCCACACTGAAGGAAATATGCCCTAGAGGCAATAATAAAGTTATTATTTATTTCCTTATATCATGACAAATGTTTATTATTCATGCTAGAATTGTATTAACCGGAAACATAATACATGTGTGAATACATAGACAAACATAGTGTCACTAGTATGCCTCTACTTGACTTAGCTCGTGAATCAAAGATGGTTAAGTTTCCTAGCCATAGACATCAGTTGTCATTTCATTAACGGGATCACATCATTAGGAGAATGATGTGATTGACATGACCCATTCCGTTAGCTTAGCACACGATCGTTTAGTATGTTGCTATTGCTTTCTTCATGACTTATACATGTTCCTGTAACTATGAGATTATGCAACTCCCGTTTGCCGGAGGAACACTTTGGGTGCTACCAAACGACACAACGTAACTGGGTGATTATAAAGGAGTACTACAGGTGTCCCCGAAGGTACATGTTGAGTTGGCGTATTTCGAGATTAGGTTTTGTCACTCCGATTGTCGGAGAGGTATCTCTGGCCCTCTTGGTAATGCACATCACTATAAGCCTTGCAAGCAATGTGACCAATGAGTTGGTTACGAGATGATGCATTACGTAACGAGTAAAGAGACTTGCCGTAACGAGATTGAACTAGGTATTGATACCGACGATCGAATCTCGGGCAAGTAACATACCGATGACAAAGGGAACAACGATGTTGTTATGCGGTTTGACCGATAAAGATCTTCAGAGAATATGTAGGAGCCAATATGGGCATCCAGGTTCCGCTATTGGTTATTGACCGAGAATAGTTCTAGGTCATGTCTACATAGTTCTCGAACCCGTAGGGTCCGCACGCTTAAGGTTTCGATGCGACGCTTATATTATGAGTTTATGAGTTTTGATGTACCGAAGGAGTTCGGAGTCCCGGATGAGATCGGGGACATGACGAGGAGTCTCGGAATGGTCGAGACATAAAGATTGATATATTGGACGACTATATTCGGACACCGGAAAGGTTCCGGAAGTTTTCGGAGAAAACCGGAGTGCCGGGGGGGTTACCGGAACCCCCCGGGAGAGTTAATGGGCCACATGGTCCTAGGTGGGAAGAGAGAGGGGCGGCCAGGTGGGCCGCGCACCCCCTCTCCCTCTAGTCTGAATAGGACTAGAAGGGGGGCGGCGCCCCCCTTTCCTTCCCCCCCTCTCCTCCTTCCTTCCCTCTCCTAGTAGGAGTAGGAAAGGGGGAATCCTACTCCTACTAGGAGGAGAATTCCTCCTTCCTTGGCGCGCCCCAAGGGGGCCGGCCGGCCTCCCCTTCCCTCCTTTATATACGGGGGCAGGGGGCACCCCATAGACACAAGTTGATCTACGGATCGTTCCATAGCCGTGTGCGGTGCCCCCTTCCACCATATTCCACCTCGGTCATATCGTCAGCAAAGCTTAGGCGAAGCCTCGTGCGTAGAGAGCATCAAGATCGTCACCACGCTGTCGTGCTGACGGAACTCTCCCTCGACACTCGGCTGGATCGGAGTTCGAAGGACGTCATCGAGCTGAACGTGTGCTGAACTCGGAGGTGCCGTACGTTCGGTACTTGGATCGGTCGGATCATGAAGACGTACGACTACATCAACCGCGTTGTCATAACGCTTCCGCTTATGGTCTACGAGGGTACATGGACAACACTCTCCCCTCTTGTTGCTATATCATCACCATGATCTTGCGTGTGCGTAGGAAATTTTTTGAAATTACTACATTCCCCAACAGTGGTATCAGAGCCAGGTTTTATGCGTTGATGTTATATGCACGAGTAGAACACAAGTGAGTTGTAGGCGATACAAGTCATACTGCTTACCAGCATGTCATACTTTGGTTCAGCGGTATTGTTGGATGAAGCGGCCCGTGCCGACATTACGCGTACGCTTACGCGAGACTGGTTTTACCGCCGTGCTTTGCACACGTGACTAGCGGTGTCTGCTTTCTCCAACTTTAGTTGAACCAAGTGTGGCTACGCCCGGTCCTTACGAAGGTTAAAACAACACCAACTTGACGAACTATCGTTGTGGTTTTGATGCGTAGGTAAGAACGGTTCTTGCTCAGCCCGTAGCAGCCACGTAAAACTTGCAATAACAAAGTAGAGGACGTCTAACTTGTTTTTGCAGGGCATGTTGTGATGTGATATGGTCTAGACGTGATGAGATATAAGTTGTTGTATGAGATGATCATGTTTTGTTGAAGTTATCGGCAACTGGCAGAAACCCTATGGTTGTCTCTTTGTTGCATAAGATGCAAGTGCCAAATAATTGCTTTACTTTATCGCTATGCGATAGCAATAGTTGCAAGAGCAATAGTTGGCGAGACAACCATGTGACAACACATTGATATTGATCAAGATGATGAAGATCATGGTGTCGTGCCGGTGACGATAGAGATCATGACAGTACTTTGGAGATGGAGATGAAAGGCACAAGATGATCATGGCCATATCATGTCACATATTTTGATTGCATATGATGTTTATCTGTTATACATCTTATTCTGTTTTGTTTGACGGTAGCATTTTAAGATGATCTCTCACTAATTATCAAGAAGTGTTCTCCCTGAGTATGCACCGTTGCAAAAGTTCTTCGTCCGAGACACCACGTGATGATCGGGTGTGATAGGCTCTACGCTCAAATACAACGGTGCAAAACAGTTGCACAAGCGGAATACTCAGTTAAACTTGACGAGCCTAGCATATACAGATATGGCCTCGAACACGGAGACCGAAAGGTCGAGCGTGAATCATATAGTAGATATGATCAACATAGTGATGTTCACCATTGAAACTACTCCATCTCACGTGATGATCGGACATGGTTTAGTTGATTTGGATCACGTGATCACTTAGATGACTAGAGAGATGTCTGTCTAAGTGGGAGTTCTTAAGTAATATGATTAATTGAACTTAAATTTATCATGAACTTAGTCCTGGTAGTATTTTGCAAATTATGTTATAGATCAATAGCTCGCATTGTTGCTTTCATATGTTTATTTTGATATGTTCCTAGAGAAAATTGTGTTGAAAAATGTTAGTAGCAATGATGCGGATTGGATCCGTGATCTGAGGTTTATCCTCATTGCTGCACAGAAGAATTATGTCCTTAATGCACCGCTAGGTGACGCACCAATTGCGTGGAGCGGATGCGCACCTTATGAACGCTTGTCTAGCTCAATATGATGACTACTTGATAGTTTAGTGCGCCATGCTTAACAGCTTAGAATCGGGACTTCAAAGACATTTTGAACGTCATGGACCATATGAGATGTTCCAGGAATTGAAGTTAATATTTCAAGCAAATACCCGAGTTGAGAGATATGAAGTCTCCAACAAGTTCTATAGCTAAAAGATGGAGGAGAATCGCTCAACTAGTGAGCATGTGCTCAGATTGTCTGAGTACTTCAATCGCTTGAATCAAGTGGGAGTTAATCTTCCAGATAAGATAGTGATTGACAGAATTCTCTAGTCACCATCACTAAGTTACTAGAACTTCGTGATGAACTATAGTATGCAAGGGATGACGAAAACGATTCCCGAGCTCTTCGTGATGTTGAAATCGACGAAGGTAGAAATCAAGAAAGAGCATCAAGTGTTGATGATTGAAAAGATCGCTAGTTTCAAGAAAAGGGCAAAGGGAAAGAAAGGGAAACTTCAAGTAGAATGGCAAACAAGTTGTCACTCCCGTGAAGAAGACCAAAGCTAGACCAAAGCCTGAAACTGAGTGCTTACACTGCAAAAGAAATGGTCACTGGAAGCGGAAATGCCCTGAATATTTGGTGGATAAGAAGGATGGCAAAGTAAATAAGGGTATATTTGATATACAGGTTATTGATGTATGCCTTACTAGTGTTTATAGTAGCCCCTGAGTATTTGATACTTGTTCGGTTGCTAATATGAGTAACTCGAAACAGGAGTTACAGAATAAACAGAGACTAGTTGAGGGTGAAGTGACGATGAGTGTTGGAAGTAGTTCCAAGATTGATATGATCATCATCGCACACTCCCTATACTTTCGGGATTAGTGTTAAACCTAAATAAATGTTATTTGGCGTTTGCGTTAAGCATGGATATGATTTGATCATGTTTATTGCAATAAGGTTATTCATTTAAAGTCAGAGAATAATTTATATTCTGTTTACATGAATAAAGCCTTCGATGGTTATACACCCGATGAAAATAGTTTCTTGGATATCGATCGTAGTGATACACATATTCATAATATTGATGCCAAAAGATGCAAAGTTAATAATGATAGTGCAACTTATTTGTGGCACTGCTGTTAGGGTCATATCGGTGTAAAGCGCATGAAGAAACTCCATAAAGATGGATTTTCGGAATCACTTGGTTATGAATCATTTGATGCTTGTGAACCGTGCCTTTTGGGCAAGATGACTAAAACTCCGTTCTCCGGAACAATGGAACAAGCTACTGACTTATTGGAAATAATACATACTGATGTATGCAGACCAATGAGTATTAAGGCTCGTGTCGGGTATCGTTATTTTCTGACCTTCACAGATGATTTGAGCAGATATGGGTATATCTACTTGATGAAACATAAGTCTGAAATAGTTGAAAGGTTCAAAGAATTTCAGAGTGAAGTGGAAAATCATCGTAACAAGAAAATAAAGTTTCTGCGATCTGATCATGGAGACGAATATTTGAGTTACGAGTTTGGCCTTCATATAAAACAATGTGGAATAATTTCACAGCTCACGCCACCTGGAACACCACAACGTTATGGTGTGTCCGAACGTCAGAATCAAGACTTTATTGGATATGGTGTGATCTATGATGTCTCTTACTGATTTACCACTATTGTTTTGGGGTTATGCATTAGAGACAGCTACATTCACGTTAAAAGGGCACCATCTAAATCCGTTGAGACGACACCGTGGTTTAGCAGTAAACCTAAGTTGTCGTTTCTTCAAGTTTGGGGCTGCGATGCTTATGTGAAAAAGTTTCATCCTGATAAGCTCAAACCCAAATCGGAGAAGTGCGTCTTCACAGAATACCCAAAGGAAATTGTTGGGTACACCTTCTATCACAGATCTGAAGGCAAGTTATTCGTTGCTAAGATGGATCCTTTCTAGAGAAGAAGTTTCTCTCGAAAGAAGTGAGTGGGAGGAAAGTAGAACTTGATGAGGTAACAGTACCTTCTCCCTAATTGGAAAATAGTTCATCACTGAAATCAGTTCCAGTGATTCCTACACCAATTAGTGAGGAAGCTAATGATGATGATCATGAAACTTCAGATCAAGTTACTATAGAACCTCATAGGTCTACCAGAGTACGGTCCGCACCAGAGTGGTACGGTAATCCTGTTCTGAAAGTCATGTTACTAGACCATGATAAACCTACGAACTATGAGGAAGCGATGATGAGCCCAGATTCCGTGAAATGGCTGGAGGCCATGAAATCTGAGATAGGATCCATGTATGAGAACAAAGTGTGGACTTTGGTGGACTTGCCCGATGATCGGCAAGCCATAGAAAATAAATGGATCTTCAAGAGGAAGACGGACGTTGATAGTAGTGTTACTATCTATAAAGCTCGACTTTTCGCAAAAAGGTTTTTCGACAAGTTCAAGGTGTTGAATACAATGAGATTTTCTCACTCGACGATGCTTAAGTCTGTCCAAATCATGTTAGCAATTGCCACATTTTATGAAATCGGCAAATGGATGTCAAAACTGCATTCCTTAATGGATATATTAAAGAAGAGTTGTATATGATGCAACCGAAGGTTTTGTCAATCCTAAAGATGCTAGCAAAGTGTGCAAGCTCCAAAGAATCCATCAATGGACTGGTGCAAGCATCTCAGAGTTGGAATATACGCTTTGATGAGTTGATCAAAGCATATGGTTTTATACAGACTTTTGGAAAGGCCTGTATTTACAAGAAAGTGAGTGGGAGCACTACAGCATTTCTGATAAGTATATGTGAATGACATATTGTTGATTGGAAATAATGTAGAATTATTCTGCAAAGCATAAAGGAGTATTTGAAAGGAGTTCTTTAAAAGAAAGACCTCAGTAAAGCTACTTACATATTAAGCATCAAGATCTATCGAGATAGATCAAGATGCTTGATAAGATTTTCAATGAGTACATACCTTGACAAGATTTTGAAATAGTTCAAAATGGAACAGTCAAAGAAAGAGTTCTTGCCTGTGATGCAAAGGTGTGAAGTTGAGTAAGACTCAAGACCCGACCATGGCAGAAAATAGAAAAAGAATGAAAAGTCATTCCCTATGCCTCAGTCATAGGTTCTACAAAGTATGCTATGCTATGAACCAGACCTATTGTATACCTTGCTTTGAGTTTGACAAAGGAATACAATTTTGATCTAAGAGTAGATCACTGGACAGCGGTCAAGAATATCCTTAGTGAAAACTAAGGAGATGTTTCTCGATTATGGAGGTGATAAAAGAGCCCGTCGTAAAAAGTTACAACGATGCAAGCTTTTACACCAATCCAGATGACTCTAAGTTTCAATCTGGATACATATTGAAAGTGGGAGCAATTAGCTAGAGTAGCTCTGTGTAGAGCATTGTGGACATAGAATATTTGCAAAATACATACAGCTCTGAATATGACAGACCCATTGACTAAACTTCTCTCACAAGCAAAACATGATCATACCTTAGTACTCTTTGGGTGTTAATCACATAGCAATGTGAACTAGATTATTGACTCTAGTAAACCCTTTCGGTGTTGATCACATGATGATGTGAACTATGGGCATTAATCACATACAGATGTGAATATTGGTGTTAAATCACATGGCGATGTGAACTAGATTATTGACTCTAGTGCAAGTGGGAGACTGAAGGAAATATGCCCTAGAGGCAATAATAAAGTTATTATTTATTTCCTTATATCATGATAAATGTTTATTATTCATGCTAGAATTGTATTAACCGGAAACATAATACATGTGTGAATACATAGACAAACATAGTGTCACTAGTATGCATCTACTTGACTAGCTCGTGAATCAAAGATGGTTAAGTTTCCTAGCCATAGACATCAGTTGTCATTTGATTAACGGGATCACATCATTAGGAGAATGATGTGATTGACATGACCCATTCCGTTAGCTTAGCACACGATCGTTTAGTATGTTGCTCTTGCTTTCTTCATGACTTATACATGTTCCTGTAACTATGAGATTATGCAACTCCTGTTTACCGGAGGAACACTTTGGGTGCTACCAAACGTCACAACGTAACTGGGTGATTATAAAGGAGTACTACAGGTGTCTCCGAAGGTACATGTTGAGTTGGCGTATTTCGAGATTAGGTTTTGTCACTCCGATTGTCGGAGAGGTATCTCTGGGCCCTCTTGGTAATGCACATCACTATAAGCCTTGCAAGCAATGTGACCAATGAGTTGGTTACGAGATGATGCATTATGTAAAGAGTAAAGAGACTTGCCGGTAACGAGATTGAACTAGGTATTGGATACGAATCTCGGGCAAGTAACATACCGATGACAAAGGGAACAATGTATGTTGTTATGCGGTTTGACCGATAAAGATCTTCGTAGAATATGTAGGAGCCAATATGGGCATCCAAGTTCCGCTATTGGTTATTGACCGAGAATAGTTCTAGGTCATGTCTACATAGTTCTCGAACCCGTAGGGTCCGCACGCTTAAGGTTTCGATGACAGTTATATTATGAGTTTATGAGTTTTGATGTACTGAAGGAGTTCTGAGTCCCGGATGAGATCGGGGACATGACGAGGAGTCTCAGAATGGTCGAGACATAAAGATTGATATATTGGACGACTATATTCACACACCGGAAAGGTTCCGGAAGTTTTCGGAGAAAACCGGAGTGCCGGGGGGGTTACCGGGACCCCCCGGGAGAGTTAATGGGCCACATGGGCCTAGGTGGGAAGAGAGAGGGGCGGCCAGGTGGGCCGCATGCCCCCTCTCCCTCTAGTCCGAATTGGACTAGGAGGGGGCGCCCCCTTTCCTTCCCTCCCTCTCCTCCTTCCTTCCCTCTCCTAGTAGGAGTAGGAAAGGGGGAATCCTACTCCTACTAGGAGGAGGATTCCTCCTCCCTTGGCGCGCCCCAAGGGGGCCGGCCGGCCTCCCCCCTCCCTCCTTTATATACGGGGGCAGGGGCACCCCATAGACACAAGTTGATCTACGGATCATTCCATAGCCGTGTGCGGTGCCCCCTTCCACCATATTCCACCTCGGTCATATCGTCGCAAAGCTTAGGCGAAGCCCTGCGCCGGTAGAACATCAAGATTGTCACCACGCCGTCGTCTTGTGGAACTCTCCTCGACACTCGGCTGGATCGGAGTTCGAGGGACGTCATCGAGCTGAACGTGTGCTGAACTCGGAGGTGCCGTACGTTCGGTACTTGGATCGGCCGGATCATGAAGACGTACGACTACATCAACCGCGTTGTCATAACGCTTCCGCTTACGGTCTACGAGGGTACGTGGACAACACTCTCCCCTCTCGTTGCTATATCATCACCATGATCTTGCGTGTGCGTAGGAAATTTTTTGAAATTACTACGTTCCCCAACACACATTGGCTCTTACAAGAAAGTCAAGGCATTCTCTGCGTCTGACCTCGATGATCCAAAGAACTTCACTAACATCTCCGCCCACGACAAGCTCGTGCAATATAGAGATCAGGGGAAGGCGAGGAAAGGGGAGGACTTTAACCCGAGCCAGGGTCCCATTGATACAGAGCTGGTGATGATATCAGGTGGCGGGAGGTCCCATGGCTCCATAGCCATGGGAGATGGACTTATCCGTTGTCCTAGCACTCTCTCGGAGATCAAGGTGCTCCAGTCGAGCTTCGCTCCTGAGATAAGGCCTCGTGAACGGCCAGTCCAACTTGCCTTCAAGGTTAGTTATACGTACTCAGCTATCTTTCTCCATTACATTGTGTGATCTTCCATAAATGATTACAAATGGTCATTTCAGTGGTGTTGCAGGCTGCTATACAGAGTGAGAGAGATAGAATGGAAAAACTTCTGGCGGAGGCGGCGGAGAGGCAGCGGGAGTTGGAGGAGAGGACGACAAAGATGTTGTAGGAGGAGAGGGCAAGGAATGACATGCAGGCAAGGGCCATGTACGAGCTCCTTGTGGTAAGTTTCTTTTGCAGATTACTTGCTAGTCTTAACATTTGAGTCTCATTACTAACTAGTATGACTCTGTTGTGAAAACCAAATGTGCAGTCTGTGTGCGAGAAATCTGCTTAGACCGCTCCGCCGATGCCAGTGATTGCTCCTGGGAGCACGGTGAGTTTAATTTGAATGGACATTACTTGCTAGTCTTAACATTTGAGTGTCATAATGCTAACGAGACATTGGAAATGATCTTTGGTGTAGCTTAACTCCAAAAACGCATCACACGATCTTCTCCAGCTACCGGCACGAGCCAGCCCGCTCCTACACCTCCATGATCACGGTAAGTTTCTCTAGTGTTTTGCTTAACAAATGCATAAAGACCTAGACTTAGCTTTATTTCCTCCAATATGCTTACCATAATGACCTAGAGTTAGCTTCTTTTCCTCCAAAATGACTTAATATGCTTACTGACCTCATAAACCATCCATTCTACCTAAGTTAGATCTAAACCGATATGTACTTAGGTTACTTATGTCAAAAATTGCATAATTAGCTTAGTTATCTCATAAACGATCCATTTTACCTAAGTTAGCTCTAAAATGACTCATTTTACCTTAGTTAGCTTACAAGTGATCCAATTTATCCAAGTTAGCTCTAAAATGACCCATTTTACGTAGATTAGCTCCTAAATGATCCATTTTACCTACGTTAGCTTTAAAATGACCCATTTCACCTAGGTTAGCTCCAAAATGACCCATTTCACCTAGGTTAGCTCCAGAATGACCCATTTCACCTAGATTTGCTCCTAAACGATCAATTTCACCTAAGTTAGCTAAAACGATCCATTTCACCTAAATTAGCTCTTAAATGATCCATTTCACCTAAGTTAGCTCAAAAACGATCCATTCCACCTTACTTAGCTCAAAAACGATGCCCTTCACCTTAGTTAGCTCATAAACGACCCATTTCAACTAAGTTAGCTCATAAATGATCCATTTCAACTAAGTTAGCTCATAAACAACCCATTTCAACTTTGTTAGCTCATATATGATCCATTTCACCTAAGTTAGCTCGTAAATGACATATACTTCTTGTTCTAGTCTTCTTCTTGTTCTAGTCACCTATTTCTAACTTTCTTATTTACCATTTTGCATATTTCATTCACCTCATGGAAGCTAGCTTGCTATGATGGAGTGCTTGTTTTTCCTTTGATGAAACTTTGCATTGTATCTAGCTTGCTATGATGCAACTTGCTTATGTATGAACAATGTGTATGGATGGAACTTGCTTATGTATGAACAATGTGTGTGGATGAAACTGATGTGATATGTGATATGAAACTTATGTGCTGGATATGTGATATAAAACTTATGTGCTGGATATGTGATATATATTTGCTGTCATATATATTTGCTGTGAAAATTGTTGGATTAAAAAAACAGAAAAAAGAGACAATATGCAGTTTCTTTGTCGTTCGCCACCGACGGCAAGGGATCTTTGCCATCGCAGCGGACGGCAAAGAGGCCACGTGGTAGGCAATCGTGCTTCTGGGAGGTGACCAATTTGGTCGGTTTGTTTACTGATGGTCGACGGCAAAGGCTTTGCCGTCCGCAGCGGACGGCAAAGGCCTCGCCGTTAACCACCTAACGGAGTAACAACGCATTTATTGTCGCCCGCCTTTCTTTGCTGTCCGCTGCCGATGGCAAAGGCCCTTTGCCGCTCGCCGCCCGGCGAGCGGCAATGTAGCTCTTAGCCGCCCCTACTTTGTCGCCCCTTTTGTTATCCATGGTGACGGCAAAGGTCTTTGCCGTCCGCCATCCATGCCTTTGCCGTTTGTCGTGGCAGATGGCAAAGTAGCTGATTCCTGTAGTGTATGATTCACGCTCGACCTTTCGGTCTCCGTGTTCGAGGCCATATCTGTTATATGCTAGGCTCGTCAAGTTTAACCTGAGTATTCGCGTGTGCAACTGTTTTGCACCCGTTGTATTTGAACGTAGAGCCTATCACATCCGATCATCACGTGGTGTCTCAGCACGAAGAACTTTCGCAACGGTGCATACTCAGGGAGAACAATTCTTGATAATTTAGTGAGAGATCATCTTAAAATGCTACCGTCAATCAAAGCAAGATAAGATGCATAAAGGATAAACATCACATGCAATCAATATAAGTGATATTATATGGCCATCATCATCTTGTGCTTGTGATCTCCATCTTCGAAGCACCGTCGTGATCACCATCGTCACCGGCACGACACCTTGATCTCCATCGTAGCATTGTTGTCGTTACGCCATCTATTGCTTCTACAACTATCGCTACCGCTTAGTGATAAAGTAAAGCAATTACAGGGCGTTTGCATTTCATACAATAAAGCAACAACCATATGGCTACTGCCAGTTGCCGATAACTTTGGTTACAAAACATGATCATCTCATACAATAAAATATAGCATCACGTCTTCACCATATCACATCACAACATGCCCTGCAAAAACAAGTTAGACGTCCTCTACTTTGTTGTTGCAAATTTTACGTGGCTGCTACGGGCTTAGCAAGAACCGTTCTTACCTACGCATCAAAACCACAACGATAGTTCGTCAAGTTAGTGCTGTTTTAACCTTCGCAAGGACCGGGCGTAGCCACACTCGGTTCAACTAAAGTGAGAGAGATAGACACCCGCCAGTCACCTTTAAGCATGAGTGCTCGTAACGGTGAAACCAATCTCGCGTAAGCGTACGCGTAATGTCGGTCCGGGCCGCTTCATCTCACAATACCGCTGAACCAAAGTATGACATGCTGGTAAGCAGTATGACTTGTATCGCCCACAACTCACTTGTGTTCTACTCGTGCATATAACATCTATGCATAAAACCAGGCTCTGATACCACTGTTGGGGAACGTAGTAATTTCAAAAAAATTCCTACGCACATGCAAGATCATGGTGATGCATAGCAACGAGAGGGGAGAGTATTGTCCACATACCCTTATAGACTGTAAGCGGAAGCGTTATGACAATGCGGTTGATGTAGTCGTACGTCTTCACGATCCGACCGATCCAAGTACCAAACGTACGGCACCTCCAAGTTCAGCACATGTTCAGCTCGATGACGATCCCCGGACTCCGATCCAGCAAAGTGTCGGGGATGAGTTCCGTCATCACGACGGCGTGGTGACGATGATGATGTTCTACCGATGCAGGGCTTCGCCTAAGCACCGCAACGATATGACCGAGGTGGAATATGGTGGAGGGGGGCACCGCACACGGCTAAGGAACGATCACGTAGATCAACTTGTGTGTACTAGGGTGCCCCCTGCCCCCGTATATAAAGGAGCAAGGGGGGTGCGGCCGGCCCTAGGAGGAGGCGCGCCGGAGGAGTCCTACTCCCACCGGGAGTAGGACTCCCCCCTTTCCATAGTTGGATTAGGACTTGGGGGGAAGGAAGAGAGGGGGAAAGGAAAAGGGGGGGCGCCGCCCCCCTCCTTGTCCAATTCGGACTTGGGGAAGGGGCGCGCGGCTGCCCCTAGGCCTCCTCTCCTCCTCCTCCACTAGGCCCAATAAGGCCCATTAGGTTACCGGGGTTCCAGAACCTCCCTGCATCGGTAAAAATGCCGATTTCACCCTGAACACTTCCAATGTCCAAACATAGGCTTCCAATATATCAATCTTTATGTCTCGACCATTTCGAGACTCCTCATCATGTCTGTGATCACATCCGGGACTCCGAACAATCTTTGGTACATCAAAACTTATAAACTCATAATAAAACTATCATCATAACGTTAAGCGTGCGGACCCTACAGGTTCGAGAACTATGTAGACATGACCTAGAACTATTCTCGGTCAATAACCAATAGCGGAACCTGGATGCTCATATTGGCTCCTACATATTCTACGAAGATCTTTATCGGTCAAACCGCTTAACAACATACGTTGTTCCCTTTGTCATCGGTATGTTACTTGCCCGAGATTCGATCGTCGGTATCCAATACCTAGTTCAATCTCATTACCGGCAAGTCTCTTTACTCGTTACGTAATGCATCATTCCCTAACTAGCTCATTAGCTACATTGCTTGCAAGGCTTATAGTGATGTGCATTACCGAGAGGGCCCAGAGATACCTCTCCGACAATCGGAGGACAAAACCTAATCTCAAATATGCCAACCCAACATGTACCTTCGAGACACCTATAGAGCTCCTTTATAATCACCCAGTTATTGTGGACGCTTTGGTAACACAAAAGTGTTCCTCCGTAAACGGAGTTGCATAATCTCATAGTTACAGGAACATGTATAAGTCATGAAGAAAGCAATAGCAACATACTAAACGATCAAGTGCTAGGCTAACGGAATGGGTCATGTCAATCACATCATTCTTCTAATGATGTGATCCTGTTAATCAAGTGACAACACATGTCTATGGTTAGGAAACATAACCATCTTTGATTAATGAGCTAGTCAAGTAGAGGCATACTAGTGACGTTATGTTTGTCTATGTATTCACACATGTATCATGTTTCCAGTAATACAATTCTAGCATGAATAATAAACATTTATCATGATATGAGGAAATAAATAATAACTTTATTATTGCCTCTAGGGCATATTTCCTTCAAATCCATCCTGAATTCCCCCCCCCCCCACCCCAGGAAAGTGATCTGTCGCCGGATCGGGAGCATGACACCAGACTCCCGCAACACGACTTTGACTTCGTGTTTTTTGCCATCAAGAAGTACCAAAAGCTGAGTTGTGTGCATGGGCACACTCCCGCTCGATGTGTATGCATAGAGGGGTTCGACATAGGCAGGCGGTTTCTCAGTTGCCCCTTAGAGGTTTGTGCTAAGTTCATCATTTTACTTGAGTTAATGCCACCACTCATCCTGAATACTATTTAACATTGGCAAGGATATGAGGCTTGTGCCTTTGTTAACTGGCTGGATGAAGAATGGCATGGCAGGGCTCGGAGTG
The DNA here is from genome assembly GCA_021437245.1 of Aegilops speltoides. Classification (NCBI taxonomy): domain Eukaryota; kingdom Viridiplantae; phylum Streptophyta; class Magnoliopsida; order Poales; family Poaceae; genus Aegilops; species Aegilops speltoides. The sequence goes on along the minus strand of CM038147.1, from coordinate 60,702,020 downwards.
TTATCGCCAAGCTCATAGAAGATAATGTAAAGCTGAAGAAGAAACTGGCTGATCTGGAGTGTACAATCAGTATGATGAAGCAAGAAAGAATCAATCATAGGCAATAGATGAAAGCAAGAGACAAGAAGGAACTAGCATGTGTAGTTGTGGTTGTCGCATTAGCCATGTTCTATGCGCTGTTTGCAATGATGGTTAGGGGTTTTGTTTCACAGTATTGCTAAAGCACATCTAGATGTGCTCTAAGTAATGCACGTCGGTCTTATGCCATTGATGTTACGCGAAGATTCATGCTGATATTTTCCTTTGTCTTTTTATTTTCCTTTGTAGTTTGATTATTACTGGCTTCATCTATAAGAAGAGCTCAATGTATTGCTTGCCAACTGTACTACTCCATTCGTACCGGTACCGGTGCATAATCCCAAAACTCATTCCTTGTTTTTGTCCAAAAGAGAAATTATCCAATAGGAGTCATGCGGCAAGTATGCATTCAATGACTTCAGATTACTTATCATAACATGCATGCAATGGTCAATTCTCTGCACACAATGGTATTGATTACCTAATACTCCCTCCATCCCAAAATAAGTTACTCAAATTTGTACTGACTTTGTACTAAAGTTAGTGCGATGTTGAGTCACTTATTTTGGGACAGAGGGAGTAATCATCAAGTTCTCTCGTTTTTCCCCACTTAGGTGGCCGGTACGGAGGGAGTAGAAGTACTACGAAAAATGCTTGTTTCATATTTTGACACTCCAATGCACGTGCGTAATTAATTATCACATTGAGAAATGTGCAACCGCGGGAATTTGGAGCGACTAGGTACAAATAATTGGGGTCGGTTATATCAGCGGTTAGATAATACGTCAATCCCCGCTTCAATTGGCATTCCTCTTCTCTGCATACCCCGCTTATGTGTCCACCATCTTCATTGTCCCCGGCAGGCCGCGCTATACACTTGCACACACTCTGCAATCTTTCTTTCTCGCGGTTTTTATACGACCGCAACCATGTCGAGCGATAGCAAGGGCGACAGTTCGTCCAGCAGTACGGCACCTGATGATAGGTCAACATCGGAATCATCCCGCTCGTCTTCCATGAGTCCGTCGTCGAGTCCAGACCTCAATTATATCAAAATCATGGAAGGGACGCCGCCTCTGGAGTCGTCAAATGACAACCAGACGGACGAGGAGCCGTCGAAGGACATAGAAGAGGACGATGATGATGAGGAGGAGGAATGCTCGAACGAGGAGGAGGAGGACAACGATAGCAACGACGATGACGATGGTGGTGGCGGTGAAAAGCCAACAGTTAGCAGCAAAAACGTCCTCGCCAAGATGATGTCGCGGGACCATCCAACAACAACAAGAAGAAGAAGAAGGACAAAATTAAGCACACTATATATATCTTTGTTTTTGTTCGCTCATATTAATTCGTTATCTCTGTTTATCCTTTCAATCTCATCGCGACGGTTAGTAATAAGTATTCGACAAAGATCTTCTACATTATCGCCCATAGGTTTGTTTCTTCAACTGTGTGCCCTGACGAGCACACAATTCACAAAAAAGACCGTATGGGCTGTCTATAATGATCGCACACAATTGTTGGTGTTCTGGATATGGGGGTATCCAGACTTTCCTGCCTGCGCCTGCCACGTGGCTCCATCGACGGCTTGGTACGGCCCAGCTTCAGCATCAACAGCTCAAGACCTTTGCGAGGGGCCAAGCCTCGTGAGGCAGACGATGCCAAGACCCCCGAGGGGATTGGCCTCTTCAGGCTGGCTCCTGAGGGGCGGAGAGTTCTATGAAAGGTGCACCTCACGAGGCTCAGCTGACGTGAGCCATGATGACCAAGGCCAGGCGGGCGCTAGCAAGCGTAGAGTGCCGGTTTCCTCTTTGGTGCAAGGGAGGCAGGCCACAGGCGCGGAGTCCCGAGGAATCAACCAAAGGTTTCCCTTCTGGTGTAACAAGACCAAGACCGCCAGGACGGATGTCATCATCGAGCCCACCGCAGCGTCACGACCAGGAGCTTTTCGCAGGCAAAGACTACTTTTGTCAGGATAAGCAGTACTACTTGTCCCCTTTCAAATCTGGCCGTTGTGGGATCCCTTCCCACCAACATTTGGGAAGAGGACCAAGGCCACTATAAATAGGACTTAGCCACCACCATAGAGAGGGGAGATCGATTCTCATCCGACTATCTCACCAGCTCTCTTGAGCTCGAGGACACCTCAACTCTTGAGGCCAGTTCATCCACTATACTAGTTCATCCTCAGCCCTTCGAGGCAATCCACCAAAACACTGGAGTAGGGTATTACACCGCGAGGTGGCCCGAACCGGGATAAACCTTTGTCTCTTTGTCTCTTCGAGCTCGTTGCGGTAGGCTTAGGAGAATCGCGAGTAGGCGGGCTGGGTAGGTTGAGATTTCTGCACGCACCCCAGAGTTCAAATCTCTCAAGGGTTTGCAGAATCTGTAATCCGACATTTGGCGCGCCAGGTAGGGGTGCATCGGATCTCCTCTTCTGCCAACCTGTCATCCGCCGCTCCACCGACGCCATGGTCGATGCCCCAAGGGCGCACGTCGAGCACTGGGTCGTCCAGGCCTCCTCGGCAGCACCCACCGACGAGGAGAACTGCACTCTGCTCTGCTCGCGGCCCGCACTCCGCCTGGGGCGACCGGCCACGGGGGGCGCGTGGCGCAACCTTCTCCATTGGCGCCGCGCGCAACCACGCCGCCGCATGATCTGTGAACTACACTGCAGCAAGCGCACCGCACATGCGCAGGGAACAGGCAAACATGCGGGCAGCGGTCATCGTGGCTCGAGAGCTCTTGAGGTGCAGGCTGCTAGAAAGTGGCCACGACGCCCTGCTAGAATGGGTCGTCGAGCTACTGTACGCGGCGTGCAGGGGAGCAGCACCATTCTGCACCCTGCCCACGTCGCAGGCAATTGTGGGGGTGCGCGCCCATCCCAAACACAACCGCACGCCCCCTCCCAGGGCCCCTGAAGAACCTCTCGGCGCCAACCAGCCCCGTGGAGCAGCCCGAACCCCTCTAAACGTGCCACCTCAGCGTGGTGCTGCTTTGGGCGACATCACCAGGGGCCGCGTTGGGGCACCGACCCTTGGTCGATAGGACTAGAGGGCGACTGAACAAGGCTGGAACGTGAGGCAACCGGGCGGCGGCTCTGACGCGGCCAGCCTGGAAGCCTACGTCCCTGTCATGATGGACCCGACGCATGCATCGGGAGAGGGCCCCAGCCGATCCCCCACGCCAGGCTGGGTGCTAGATATACACGAAGCCAAGATCTCTTTCGAGCCACCGCCGAGCCCCGCCAACATCTCCAATGGCGACAACCTCTAGGTACAGCTAACGCCACAGGGTCGCTTACGTTGACCATGGAACATAGGTGAACTAGGGCGCAGCTGTCACCAGGGCACTCAGGACGGCGAATCCCCTGCAGGAGCGCGAATGGCATTGGGAGCAGCATGGGGGAAGCCCAGCTGCAGGGCCTACCTCGCGCTACATGGAGCAGGGCCCTGCCTGGAGGTAGGTTCCCTGCCGGGGAAGGCGCCGGCCAGCCCCTCACCCCAGCGGGGGGCCTACGGTTGCCGAGGACGCTGCCAGCGTCCCCCTTGCCCCTTGGTCTTGTCCTTGTTTCCGGTCTCCCCAATGGTGGTCGGTGGCGGCGCACGGCAGGGTCCTCGTTGGGAGACATGAAGCAAGGCTCCAGCCTATGAAGGTCTCCGCTCGTGACACTCTCATGTAATAATGAGTGGGGCTGTACGCGCCTCGGAGTCTCCTGAGCGCCACCCTGGGGCCTCACAGGGGCTCCCACCCACGTCCTAGTGGAAGCACTATGCTCCGCGCTGGCCATCGACACTATCCCCAATGACTATGCCCAGCCAATGGAAGCACTTAGCTCCGCGCTGGTGAGAAGACTTGAAGACTAGCTAGGTGACGGACGCGGCCATTTGCTTTTGCCTCCTTTTTGTACTTGTTCGTTGGCTTCTTGAAGCAGCTTGATTCTTGTGCGTTTATAAAAATGGGGGGAGTTTTCTCGTCTTGCGTTGCTCTCTTGCCTTTTGTTCTTGCATTTTTTTCTGAAGCTTGTGACTTTCGCCCTGCCCTCAAGCACCTCGCGAGCGGGGGCTGGGTATGGTATGTGTGCTGGGGTTGATCGCTCCCCCCGGGGGGGCTCAAGGGTGTGGCCGCCATGCGCGCCCACCTCGCCACGATTTGGCAGTTGGTTCCTCGTGAAGCACTCTAGGACAGGCCAGCAGGCCCCTCGGGAGGTTCAGAACCTTGCGAGCCTGTGGCAGGCTCACCTCAAGAGAAGAAGCGCCGCTGCGACACCAGGGCTCATTCGAGACCCGCAGCCAAAGATAAGTCATAACAACTACCCTGCATGGGAGCTCGCAGCCCTGCTGGGTCGCGTCCCCGGCGCTACTTCAAAAGCATTTCATAATCTCATACATCATAAGGGCCCCTTTTCAAAATGCTCTCACGAGGATGCGTTCATGTTTTTGTCATACAGGTCAAAGCAAAAAGAAACACGGGCCTAGCTGGGTGCGCCTTCTTCATCACCTCCGTCTGCGCTGCTTGCGTCGTGGCGGCCATCCTCCTCATCGTCGCTACCCACGCCGTCTTCTTCGGCCGCAATCATGACTGTGTCATCCTCCGGAGAAAATTATGCTACAAGGGCATCCACGTGGTCGTCCACCCACCCGGCCAGGTTGTCCTAAATAACCGTGGGCACGGGGGCTAACACAGCATGGAAGTTGAAGTGAGGATCACTTGTTGAGAAGGTGGCTGAAATGACGTGAGAATGCGCGCCCAAGAAGACTCCGGCTCCTCTCCGCTACAAGCTCACGAGCCCTCACGACCCAATCCTCTAGGCGGGTCACGATGTTGGCAAAGAAGCTGAGGTGGCTGGTGTAATCGTTCTCTTGCGGGTTGGGAGCGCTCTCGGCATAGATGGTGCCCAAGGCGCGGCTAGCTCTGACTCTGAGATCCTAGAGCATCGAGGCGTGCTCGCGCTGCAGTGTTCGGCAGCGATTCACTCCATTCACGGTCTTCTCTGCCAGGGACACGATATCCTTGATCTGTTGTTGAAGAGAAGACAGTTCGGTGCGGGCAGAGGCCAAGGCAGATTCGGAAGAAGTCAGGGCTGCTTGAGCGACGCTCTCACGCTGTTCCAAGGATTGCAGCTTCGCCTTCAGGGCGGAGGTCCTACCTTCAAGCTCGGCTTTGAGCAGATCCAGATCCAGGCGGTGCCCCTCAGCTAAGTCAGCATGCACCTTGGACACCCTCTCCTCCACCTCTAGTTGGACCTGGGCTTCTCGGGCGGCGATGGTATCCTCGGCCGCAGCAGCCTGGCGCTCCCTCACCTCCAGCCTCTTCAACGCCATGCTTTGCTCCACGGTCTCCAACATCAAGTTGTCGTGGCGCCTCAGGAGCTCCGCCTCGGCAAAGGCTGCCTCGGCTGGTGAGGAGGCGAGGAGGACACGACGCTCCTCAACTTCTCGCTCAAGGGCCGCATTTGAAGACAGAAGCTCCCGCTCCCGCTCCTCGGCCGCCTCATGATGGCAGTTGGCGGCCTCAGCCTCCTCTATGGCATGGGCGCAAGCCTCACGAGAAGTCGCAAGCGAGCGCGTCCACCTCGTCGCGCTTAAGTCTCTCGAGGTTGATGGCAACCTTCAGCTTCTGCCACTCATGCACCAGGCGGCGGCCTTCCGCCTCAAGCCTGGTGTCGACATTAGCAAGCTCCCCACCAAGTTGGATCATCGCATGCATTGCCTCACCAAAGAGTTCGATGTGCACGGCACTACGCCTGCGTGCAAGCACCAGCGCATCACCAAGGCCTTATTCGGCCCCGGAGGCTACCGGGGAGGCACTGGCATCACGCTTGCCGCCAGCCGGGGGCTGGCCGGTGTAGCCCCGCAACCTGAAGACGAAGGCCGCCCAAGGGGTGCCCCCCTGCCGGCAAAGACTAGAGGAAGGATCGCCGATGCGTCCCCCGTCTCACATGCTGAGCCGCGAGGAGAGGGAGCAGGAAGCTCGAGCCCGGGGCCCCCTAGCGGCATCGTGGCAGCTAGAGTCGACCCCACGCCCTGTGCAGGACCAGGTGCCGGGGGCTCTGTTCTGGCGGCAAGTTGGGATCCTTGGAGGCGCTTGCTTCCTGAGGTCTAATCTTCACGGGAGCACTTCAAGGCCCTGGTCAGGAGAAAACGCGGCGCGCAAGGAATCAAGAGCAAAGCTACTTACTCATCGATAGCACATATCTCCTCAGCTTCAGCGGCCGACGGGTGTTGTCGCTGCGGCACGGAGACCTTCTCCTCTTCAAGAGCGATTCAAAGCTCAAGCGGGGCCAACCGGACCCCGGCGGATGATCCTCGGGAGGAGGAACGCTCGGCGGGGCATCCGGGGTGGAGGCCCCAGGAGCAGGGGCGCTTGGCAAGGTCTTCTAGCCAACGGCTCCAGAACCGTCGATGGGCGCCCCGCCGTCGGCAGCCGCCTCGAAGCCACCGCCACGAGCTTCAGGAGCCTCTGTCTCCAGAGCATGGGATCGCGTCAGCTCCACGGTGGCCCCCTTCCGGGTTTCAGGAGCCCCGATCTCCTGGGCCATCGTCGGCGCTAGGCCTCCGGAGGATCCCTCAACAGCCACTGGAGGCGAGTACCCCCTACTTCCACACTTGGTGTGCATGCAGCAGGGTCGAGTAGAAGGGGAGCCACGAAGACAGGGTTCTCGCGAGGCCCCTCAAGGCCCTCCGGAAGCAACCGCCACTCGTCGAACAGCGGCATCTGCCCCACGAATGTCGCCTTGTTCGAACACTGATAGAGGGGGCAGCCACCCCAGGAAGGTCAGCGGGCTCGGATTCGCCCGTGAGAAGTTTAAGCACCATGCTCAAGATCCCAGCAGCCAGCAACGGTCTCTGCAGCCTCATGGGATCCTCGACGCCGGCAAGGTCCCACATTGCACTACTAGGGAAAAGCCTATACACAGAATTTACCAGCAGCGCTCTTCAAAATACCACGCTACTGCTATTTAGCAGCAGCGCAGTTATAAAACGCTGCCGACAGAAAATAGCAGAGATGGCGCCCACCACATACAGCGCTACTGCTATAGTTGCCATGACCTCGCCCCCCGCTAGTTATAGCAGTACCGCATTATACTAAACAGTGCTACTCCTATTCAGATTAGCTGTAGCGCTTTTTGGCAAACGCGCTACAACTATCCCTTCCTTATCCCCACGCGCACGACCGGCCCTCTCACTCACACACTCTCACTCTCGCCACAGAATCGCTGTCAAGGCGTGTCGCTGCCGCTGTCGCCTTTCGTCCGTCCGCCGAGGTACTCCTCCTTCCGTCCCTCCTCCCTCCTCCTCGCACATCCTCCCTCCGCTGCTGGCCGCCTCCCTCCTCCTCCGCCGCCCTCCTCCTCCTCTCTGCGCCCGCCTCCTCCTCCTCCGGCAGCCTCCTCCCACCGCCTCGACCTCGCCGCCCCTAGCTACCTCTCCGTCGCCCCACCCCTGCCACTAGTTAGTACTAGATTTAGTAGTAGTAGATGTTAATTTAGGGTTCATAGCTAGTACTAGATGTTGCTTAGTTAGTACTAGATTTTTAGTAGTAGTAGTGGTAGTTGAACTACTTTAGTTGTAGTTGAACTAGTTTAGTAAGTAAATTAATAAACTAGTTGAACTAGTTGAATTAATAGAACTAATGTATTTTTAGTAAGATAATTAATATAACAAGTTGAACTACTTTATTTTTAGAAAGAACTAGTTTTTTTCTATTTATAGTAAGTTTATATTTAGTAAGAACTAGTTGAATTAATAAAACTAGTTGAACATGTCATATTTGTTGTTATTTTTTAGTTTAAGCAATTATTCGGGATGTATTAGTGATAACTTATATGGTTTCAGGTGACCACCGTCGTCCCCGTCACCGACCCCTCCGACATCCCGTCTGTCGTCCCCATCACCGACCCTCCGACATCGAGGTGAGACCAGCCAAATATCCTTGTATATCTTGTGTTGTTGCTCAAATAGGATATGTGGTTGCCCAAGTGGCCGTTCATGTTCAGTTTACATCTCCGAGTGGCCTATGTTTTGCCGGAGTGTTGATTAATTTCGCTCGCAAATTTCAGCGCCGATATGTCCTTTTTTAGCAAAGGTCATGCCGGATTTTTTCGTGAATTCTGGCATGACTTGTGCTAGAATATGTACAAGTTTAATCTTTGAATTATGATTGTAGGAAATGTCGTACTCGGACGACGACAATCTCCCGGGGGAGTGTAGCTGGTGCCACGACGATCGAGGTATGTGCGACAGGTTCATTCGGCTGGACGAAGATCGGTGCTTCAGCATTAAGCTCGAGGAGACCTTCGATTGTGAAACGGTATGCAACAACGACAAGTGTTTTTTTCGTAATTAAGCATGACTTCAACTATTTCAACGTCTAATTTTCATATTTTACAATTCGACTAGCTTATCCCATGCCATGCAAGACGCTATGTCTTGGAGAGGATGGGTTTTGAAGACCATGAAAATTTCGAAACAAAGAAAATACACCTAAGGACCCATCATGATATGGATTTTGAAGTAAATCTATGCAATGCTCAGAGCGTAACCCATTTTGGTTGCCAAAATTGGGAAGCACTTTGCAAAATGTATGGTTTTTATGAGGGTATGATTGTCACCATGGATCTTGGTGATCCTGACATCGAGGAAGACAATATGGACATTTGGGTCCTTGTTGATACGCTTCCGATTGTACCGCTATGTGAGTTTCTCAAACATAGTTATTAACTAATTTATATTGTTTATTTCAAAATAGTTGATAGCTTATTTCCATTGACAGCTTATTTTGATTCTTCAAAGACTGTGCGGAAGATGGTAGATAAAACCCACTATACCGATGGCACCGAATTAACATATAAGGAGAAAAATCATCTGATCGCATTTTGTACTCTTCTTGAGAATTACAATGACTGTTATCGAACTCCTCCAAATTATGGTGAATACGTGCCACTAGTGCATGTGTTGAACCACGATAACTTCTCCGAGATACCCTGTAAGATTTTTTACTATTACGACATCCGTGCATCTTTTGCATACTTCTAAAACTAGTACATCATTGCTAACTACGAAGTTATTATTATGTTTTTCAATAGAAACTCCCGATGGATTGTGTGCCTCATCTGATGTCTCTGCATGCTCGTCTCTCAGTTCTGAACATACTGTCAGGTAAATCTACGGAGCTCACCTGTGCATATCGGATTTCTAAAACCCGTGAACACATGTTCATCAAAGAATGGAAGAAATGTATGGACATTCGCAAGGAGGTTCTTGGAAGTAACATTCAGTAAAAGGCAAGAATTGGAGACAGGCAAATCTCCATTCTCCATAATGGAGAGTCAGGGGCTATCTTGTTTTTTGCTATTTTACCTTAGAAAATGTAGTAGGTCTTAATCGAATGTAATAGGTCCTATGAGGTACAATATGTTTATTATGTGGTAATGTGTTAGAGTTGATAATGATCATCTTGAGGAGGTATTATGTGATATCAATGATGAAAACGATGATCTTGAGGAGGTGTTATATGACAATGATGTATTATGATGATAAGTTGTTAATGATATGATGATGATGATGATATTATTATATCATTGGGTGAAAGAATCATGATTAGTTTCAAGTGGATGGACATCCACTTGAAACTAGTCCACGGTTCTTTCACCCCATGATGTAATAACTCATTATGATGTAAAAACAATCTCTAAATTCCTGTTGTATGAAAACTTGTGTAAAGGTGTATAAATACAACATGAAATAGAAAAGAAATAAAATACTAAATAATAGTAGTAGCGCGGGAGAGGAGAACCGCTACTACTAATTACCAGTAGCGATGTTCCGAAGAAGCACTACTACTAAGTCAATTTAGCAGTAGCGTGTGTCCAGTCGTGCTATTGCTAAGCATTAGTCAGAAGCGCTTATCAAGAGCGCCCCGCCCGCGCCATCGATAGGCCCAAAACCCGCCATCGCTAGGCTTTTCCCTAGTAGTGTTGGGCGAGAATGGCGCTGAAAGGGAGCGACGCGCTGCCTGATGAATTCCTTCACCACCATCAGCGCCATCACCTCCAGCTCTTGCAACCTCTACAATCTCTTCCAGACGAAAACAAGGCGCCGGTCGGAGAGCTTCGCATGGCCCCAACCGGAGCTAGGCGAGGCCGGCGCCCCAGGAGTCAAGAGCAGGGGACTGTACGTGTCAGCATCCATGACCAGCCACTGCTCCCGGAACCCCTTCGCAGCAGGCGAAAGCTCGAAGTCGATCCCCGAGCTGGCGGCTGCGGCCACGGCTTCGAAGGTCGCTCATCCTGAGCATTGGCGAGCATCGACCAGCCGGAGCAAGAAGAAATGGCGAAACAGAGTCACGGAGGGTGTAATGCCGACCATGGACTCACAAAGGAAGGCGAAGATAGCAAGAAGGATAACAGAACGGGGGTCCAGATGCAGCAGGTGGATCTGGTAATGCGAGATTATAGCGTTGAAGAAAGGAGAGAAGGGGGGAACCAGACCTGCAAGGAGAGCATGGAGGTAGACGGGGATCTCAGTGGAACTCATCTCATTCACACGCCAAGATGCAGGACGGACGGTCGTCACCTTCCACTCATTGGAATCAGCTGCGAGGGTGTGGCGGACCTTGTCCAGCCCCTCTTGGTTGATCACCGTCGACTGCTCAAGAGCCGACTCCAAGGCCGGCGGAGGCCCGGCCGGGGTGCATGGCTTCCCCTTCCTCCCCCTCGGCTGAGGGGCCATGGATGTAGCCGGAAAAGGGGCTGGGCGCCGACACCGGATCTGCGCACGGAGCGACAAGATTGGGGAAGGAAGAAGCGAATGCCGAGCGTGACAATCTACGAAGAGCGAGCTGTTTTGACAACGGGCGACCACTAGGCCTGGCGAATATCAAGGCGGCATGAGGAAGTGGAGACGCCCACGTCCCATCAATCGCCACGCGTCATCAAGGCCGCAGGCGGTTAGGGCCTGCGGTGCTCCGTACTTGCCCTTTGGCTTCGCCTGGAAGACAAGTCCGAGCGTGCCTTGGGCCAGGGGGCTACTGGCGGCGTTCTAGATATGGGGGTATCCAGACTTGCCTGCCTGCGGCCTACCACGTGGCTCCATCAATAGCCTGGTACGGCCCAGCTTTAGCATCAACTGCTCAAGACCCTTGCGAGGCGGACGATGCTAAGACCCCCAAGGAGATCGGCCTCTTTAGGCTAGCTCCCGAGGGGCAGAGAGTTCTATGCAAGGTGCACCTCACGAGGCTCAGCTGACGTGAGCCATGACGACCAAGGCCAAGCGGGCACCAGCAGGCGCAGAGCGCCAGTTTCCTCTTTGATGCAAGGAAGGCAGGCCACAGACGCGGAGTCCCAAGGAATCATCCAAAGGTTTCCCTTCTGGTGTAACAAGACCAAGACCGCCAGGACAGCAGGACGGAGGTCATCACCGAGCCCACTGCAGTGTCACGACCAGGAGCTTTTTGCAGGCGAAGACTACTTTTGTCAGGATAAGCTGTACTACTTGTCCCCTTTCAAATCCGGCCGTTGTGGGATCCCTTGCCGCCAACATTTGGGAAGAGGACCAAGGCCACTATAAATAGAACTTAGCCACCACCATAGAGAGGGGAGATCGATTCTCATCCGACTACCTCACCACCTCTCTTGAGCTCGAGAACACCTCACCTTCTGAGGCCAGTTCATCCACTGTACTAGTTCATCCTCATCCCTTCAAGGCAATCCACCAAAACGCCGGAGTAGGGTATTACAACGCGAGGTGGCCCGAACCAGGATAAACTGTTGTGTCTCTTCGAGCTTGTTGCGCTAGGCTTAGGAGAATCGCGAGTAGGCAGACTGGGTAGGTTGAGATTTCCGCACGCACCCCAGAGTTCAAACCTGTCAAGGGTTTGCGGAGCCCATAATCCGACAACAATTCTGATTACTGACCTATTTGTCGGGTATCACACACATCTTGTTAGGCAGAGTCATTTGTGTTCAACTCGATCATCGCAAATGGTTCATGGGAGCGAATGTATGCCGTATATCGCACACACCTTGATCTGGCTGCCCGTTTCTGTTGTTCTGTCTTGATACGTCTTCAACGTATCTATAATTTTTGATTGCTCCATGCTACTTTATCTACTATTTTGGACTATATTGGGCTTTATTTTCCACTTTTATATTACTTTTGGGACTAACCTATTAACCGGAGGCCCAGCCTGCATTGCTGTTTTTGCCTTTTTCAAGATTTCAAAGAAACAGAATATCAAACGGAGTCCAAATGGAATGAAACCTTCGGGGTCGTGATTTTCCAACCGAACGTGACCCTGGAGACTTGGACCCTACTCCAAGCAGTGCCCGAGGAGGTCACGAGAATGGAGGGCGCCCCCCCCGGCGCGTCCCCAACCTCGTGGGCCCCTCGGAGCTCCACCGATGTACTCCTTCCTACTATATATACCTACGTATCCCCTAACAATCAGAACAGGAGCCAAAAAACCTAATTCCACCGCCGCAACCTTCTGTATCCACGAGATCCCATCTTGGGGCCTATTCCAGAGCTCCGCCGGAGGGGGCATCCACCACGGAGGGCTTCTACATCATCACCATAGCCCCTCCGATGAAGTGTGAGTAGTTTACTTCAGACCTTCGGGTCCATAGCTAGTAGCTAGATGGCTTCTTCTCTCTTTTTGGATCTCAATACAATGTTCTCCCCCTCTCTCGTGGAGATCTATTCGATGTAATCTTCTTTTTGCGGTGTGTTTGTTGAGACCAATGAATTGTGGGTTTATGATCCAGTATTATCTATGGAAAATATTTGATTCTTCTCTGAATTCTTTTATGTATGATTGAGTTATCTTTGCAAGTCTCTTCGAATTATCCTTTTTGGTTTGGCCAACTAGATTGGTAGTTCTTGCAATGGGAGAAGTGCTTAGCTTTGGGTTCAATCTTGCGGTGTCCTTACTTAGTGACAGAAAGAGTTGCAAGGCACGTATTGTATTGTTGCCATCGAGGATAACAAGATGGGGTTTTTATCATATTGCATGAATTTATCCCTCTACATCATGTAATCTTGCTTACGATGTTACTCTATTTTTACTTAATACTCTAGATGCATGCTAGATAGCGGTCCATGAGTGGAGTAATAGTAGTAGATGCAGAATCGTTTCGATCTGCTTGTTTTGGACGTGATACCTACATACATGATCATTGCCTAGATATACTCATAACTAGCCTCAATTCTGTCAATTGCTCAACAGTAATTTGTTCACCCACCGTAGAATACTTATGCTCTTGAGAGAAGCCACTAGTGAAACCTATGGCCCCCGGGTCTATTCTCATCATATCAATCTATACCACTTTATTTACTTGCTTTGTTTTTACTTTGCCTTTACTTTTTACTTTGCATCTATCTATCAAAAATACCAAAAATATTATCTCTATCAGATCTTACTCTCGTAAGTGACCGTGAAGGGATTGACAACCCCTAAGCGTTGGTTGCAAGTTGCTATCGTTTTGTGTAGGTACGAGGGACTTGTGTGTGGTCTCCTACTGGATTGATACCTTGGTTCTCAAAAACTGAGGGAAATACTTACGCTACTTCACTGCATCATCCTCTCCTCTTTGGGGAAATCCAATGCAGTGCTCAAGAGGTAGCAAGAAGAATTTTTGGCGCCGTTGCCGAGGAGGCTCACGCAAGCAAGTCAACCATACCAAGTACCCATCGCAATCCCTATCTCTTGCATTACATTATTTGCTATTTACCTCTCGTTTTCCTCTCCCCCACTTCACCCTTGCCGTTTTATTTGCCCTCTCTTTCCCAATCTCCTCCTCTCTTTCCCATTTGCCTTTTTCCCGTTGCCTTTCTGTTTGCTTGTGTGTTGGATTACTTGTTGCCATGGCACAAGATAATACCAAATTGTGTGATTTATCGAATACCAATAATAATGATTTCCTTAGTACTCCGATTGCTCCTCTTTAATAATGATGAGTCTTGTGAAATCAATACCGCTTTGTTGAATCTTGTTATGAAAGATCAATTCGCCGGCCTTCCTAGTGAAGATGCCGCTACTCATCTAAACAATTTTGTTGTGTGATATGCAAAAGAAGAAAGATACAGATAACAATATTGTCAAATTGAATTTATTTCTGTTTTCACTTAGAGATCGTGCTAAAGTTTGGTTTTCATCTTTGCCTAAAAATAGTATTGATTCTTGGAACAAGTGCAAAGATGTTTTTATCTCTAAGTATTTTCCTCCTGCTAAGATTATCACTCTTAGGAACGATATCATGAATTTTAAACAACTTCATCATGAGCATGTTGCCCAATCTTGGGAAAGAATGAAATTAATGCTTCGCAATTGCCCTACTCATGGTTTGAATTTATCGATGATCATACAAAAAATTTATGCCGGATTGAATTTTGCTTCTAGAAATCTTTTAGATTCGGCCGCAGGAGGCACTTTTATGGAAATTACGTTAGGGGATGCTACCAAATTGCTTGATAATATTATGGCTAATTATTCTCAATGGCACATCGAAAGATCTTCTAGTAAGAAAGTGCATGCTATAGAAGAAATCAATGTTTTGAGTGAAAAGATGGATGAACTTATGAAGATGTTTGCTCCTAAAAATACTCCTCTTGATCCCAATGATATGCCTTTATATACTTTGCTTGAGAATAATAATGAATCTATGGATGTGAATTTTGTTGGTAGGAATAGTTTTGGAAACAACGCTTATAGAGGGAATTTTAATCCTAGGCCTTATCCTAGTAATCCTTCTAATAATTATGGAAATTCCTACAACAACTCTTATGGAAATTTTAATAAGATTCCCTCTGAATTTGAGAGTAGTGTTAAAGAGTTTATGAATTCACAAAAGAATTTTAATGCTTTGCTTGAAGAGAAATTGCTTAAAGTTGATGATTTGGCTAGGAACGTTGATAGAATTTCTCTTGAAATTGATTCTTTAAAGCTTAGATCTATTCCTCCTAAGCATGATATCAATGAGTCTCTCAAAGCCATGAGAATTTCCATTGATGAGTGCAAGGAAAGAACCGCTAGGATGCGTGCTTCCAAAGCTGCCTTTATTAAAGCGTGTTCTTCCAATCCCTATGAAAATCAAGATGAAGATCTAAAAGTTATTGATGTGTCCCCCATTAAATCTTTGTTTTGCAATATGAATCTTGATGAATCTTAATATTATCTTCCTTTACCTAGAAGGCGTTTTAAGAATTCGGAGTTTCTAGATCTTGATGATGAAATTGATGAAAGTGGGATTGAAATAAATAAAAATCGTGATGTTGCTAAACCCACTATTTTGGGTCTTAAGGAATTTAATTATTAAAATTGCTCTTTGATTGGTTGTATTTCCTTGTTGCAATCCGTGCTAGATTCTCCTCATGCTTATAGTCAAAATAAGGCCTTTACCGAACATATTGTTGATGCCTTGATGCAATCTTATGAAGAAAAACTTGAGTTGAAAGTTTCTATCCCTAGAAAACTCTATGATGAGTGGGAACCTACTATTAAATTTAAAATTAAAGATTTTGAGTTTCATGCTTTGTGTGATTTGGGTGCTAGTGTCTCTACTATCCCCAAAACTTTATGTGATTTACTAGATTTTCGTGATTTTGATGACTGCTCTCTAAACTTGCATCTTGCGGATTCCACTATTAAAAAGCCTATGGGAAGAATTAATGATGTTCTTATTGTTGCAAATAGGAATTACGTGCCCGTAGATTTTATCGTTCTTGATATAGATTGCAATCCATCATGTCCTATTATTCTTGGTAGACCTTTCCTTAGAACGATTGGTGCAATTATTGATATGAAGGAAGGGAATATTATATTCCAATTTCCCTTAAAGAAGGGTATGGAACACTTCCCTAGAAAGAAAATAAAATTACCATATGAATCTATCATGAGAGCCACTTATGGATTGCCTACCAAAGATGGCAATACCTAGATCTATCCTTGCTTTTATGCCTAGCTAAGGGCGTTAAACAATAGCGCTTGTTCGGAGGCAACCCAATTTTATTTTGTGTTTTTTGTTTTTGATTCTGTTTAGGAATAAATAATCCATATACCTTCTGTTTGGTTGTGGTTTTATGTTTTAATTAGTGTTTGTGCCAAGTAGGACCTATAGGATAACCTACGATGATAGTTGATTTGATTCTGCTGAAAAACAGAAACTTTGCACGCACGCATTTAGTTATGATAAATCACAAGAACGTGATTTTGTGTTCATTTTTTTTTGCTGCTGATCAATAACCAAATTTTCCAGGACTTCCTATTTTGGTACAATTTTTAGAGTTCCATAAGTTTGCATTAGTTATAGATTGCTACAGACTGTTCTGTTTTTGACAGATTCTGTTTTTCGTGTGTTGTTTGCTTATGTTGATGAATCTATGGCTAGTAAATTAGTTTATAAACCATGGAGAAGTTGGAATACAGTAGGTTTAACACCAATATAAATAAAGAATGAGTTCATTACAGTACCTTGAAGTAGTCTTTTGTTTTCTTTCACTAACGGAACTCACGAGATTTCTGTTGAGTTTTGTGTTGTGAAGTTTTCAAGTTTTGGGTGAATTCTTTTGATGGATTATGGAACAAGGAGTGGCAAGAGCCTAAGCTTGGGGATGCCCATGGCACCCCCAAGATAATCCAAGGTCACAAAAAATTCAAAGCTTGGGGATGCCCCGGAAGGCATCCCCTCTTTCGTCCACTTCCATCGGTAATTTACTTGGAGATATATTTTTATTCACCAACATGATATGTGTTTTGCTTGGAGCGTCTTGTATTATTTGTATCTTTGCTTGTTAGTCTACCACAATCATCCTTGCTGTACACATCTTTTGAGAGAGCCATACATGAATTGGAATCTGTTAGAATAATCTATGTGCTTCACTTATATCTTTTGAGCTTGATAGTTTTGCTCATAGTGCTTCACTTATATCTTTTGAGCGTGATAATTTTTGCTCTAGTACTTCACTTAGATCTTTTAGAGCACGGTGGTGGATTTATTTTAAAGAAACTATTTGATCTCTCATGCTTCACTTAGATTATTTTGAGAGTCTTTAATAGCATGGTAATTTGCTTAATGTTAATATACTTGGTGTTCAAGATATGTGAAACTTTCTTTTGAGTGAATTGAATACTAAGATAAGTTTGATGCTTGATAATTGTTTTGAGATATGGAAGTGATAATATCAAAGTCGTGCTAGTTGGGTGATTATGAATTTGAGAAATACTTGTGTTGAAGTTTGCAAATCCCGTAGCATGCACGTATGGTTAAAGTTGTGTAACAAATTTGAAACATGAAGTATACCTGGCTTGTGCATCCTTATGAGTGGCGGTCGGGGACGAGCGATGACCTATTCCTACCAATCTATCCCCCTAGGAGCATGCGCGCAGTACTTGAATTTTTGATGACTTGTAAATTTTTGCAATAAGTATATGAGTTCTTTTGACTAATGTTGAGTCCATGGATTATACGCACTCTCACCTTTCCACCTTTGCTAGCCTCTTCGGTACCGGGCATTGCCCTTTCTCACCTTGAGAGTTGGCGCAAACTTCGCCGGTGCATCCAAACCCCGTGATACGATACGCTCTATCACACATAAACCTCCTTATATCTTCCTCAAAACAGCCACCATACCTACCTATCATGGCATTTCCATAGCCATTCCGAGATATATTGCCATGCAACTTCCACCATCATCATCATGACATACATTACTTTTGTCATATTGCCATTGCATGATCTTGTAGTTGGCATCGTATTTGTGGCAAAGCCACCATGCATTATTTTCCATACATGTCACTCTTGATTCATTGCACCATCCCGGTACACCGCCGGAGGCATTCATATAGAGTCACATCTTGTTCTAAGTTTCGAGTTGTAATGTTTGTGTTGTAATCAATAGAAGTGTGATGATCATCATTATTAGAGCATTGCCCAAATAAAAAAAGAGAAATGCCAAAAAGAAAGGCCCCCAAAAAAAGGGCAATGCTACTATCTCTTTTTCCACACTTGTGCTTCAAAGTAGCACCTTGTTCTTCATGTAGTGAGTCTCATATATTGTGCTTCAAAGTAGCACCTTGTTCCTCATGTAGTGAGTCTCATAGGTTGTCCTTTTTATACTAGTGGGAATTTTTCATTATAGAACTTGCTTGTATATTCCTACGATGGGCTTCCTCAAATGCCCTAGGTCTTCGTGAGCAAGCAAGTTGGATGCACGCCCACTAGTTTTCTTTTGTTGAGCATTCATAGCTCTAGTGCATCTGTTGCATGGCAATCCCTACTCCTCATGTTGACATCAATTGATGGGCATCTCCATAGCCCATTGATTAGCCTCGTCAATGTGAGACTTTCTCCTTTTTTGTCTTCTCCACACAATCCCCATCATCATATTCTATTCCACCCATAGTGCTATATCCATGGCTCACGCTCATGTATTGTGTGAAGGTTGAAAAGGTTTGAGATTATTTAAGTATGAAACAATTTCTTGGCTTGTCATCGGGGGTATAGAAGTTGGGAACATCTTTGTGTGATGAAAATGAAGCATAGCCTAACTATATGATTTTGTAGGGATGAACTTTCTTTTGCCATGTTATTTTGAGAATACATGATTGCTTTGATTAGTATGCTTGAAGTATTATTATTTTTGTGTCAATATGAACTTTTGTCTTGAATCTTTCGGATCTGAATATTCATCTCACAATTAAGAAGATTTACATTGAAATTATGCCAAAGTATCACTCCGCATCAAAAGTTCTTTTTTATCATTTACCTACTCGAGGACGAGCAGGAATTAAGCTTGGGGATGCCTGATACGTCTCCAACGTATCTATAATTTTTTATTCCTCCATGCTACTTTATCTACTGTTTTGGACTATATTGGGCTTTATTTTCCACTTTTATATTACTTTTGGGACTAACCTATTAACCGAAGGCCCAGCCTAGAATTGCCTTTTTTGCCTTTTTTTACTATTTCGAAGAAACAGAATATCAAACGGAGTCCAAACGGAATGAAACCTTCGGGATCGTGATTTTCCAACCGAACGTGACCCAGGAGACTTGGACCCTACTCCAAGAAGTGCCCGAGGAGGTCACAAGGGTGGAGCCCCCCCCCCCCCCGGGGCGCGCCCCCTACCTCGTGGGCCCCTCGGAGCTCCACCGACGTACTCCTTCCTCCTATATATACCTACGTATCCCCAAACAATCAGAACAGGAGCCAAAAAACCTAGTTCCACCACTGCAACCTTCTGTATCCACGAGATCCCATCTTGGGGCCTGTTCCGGAGCTCCGCCGGAGGGGGCATCCACCATGGAGGGCTTCTACATCATCACCATAGCCCCTCCGATGAAGTGTGAGTAGTTTACTTCAGACCTTCGGGTCCATAGCTAGTAGCTAGATGGCTTCTTCTCTCTTTTTGGATCTCAATACAATGTTCTCCCCCTCTCTCGTGGAGATCTATTCAATGTAATCTTCTTTTTGCGGTGTGTTTGTTGAGACCGATGAATTGTGGGTTTATGATCCAGTATTATCTATGGAAAACATTTGATTCTTCTCTGAATTCTTTTATGTATGATTGAGTTATCTTTGCAGGTCTCTTCGAATTATCCTTTTTGGTTTGGCCAACTAGATTGGTAGTTCTTGCAATGGGAGAAGTGCTTAGCTTTGGGTTCAATCTTGCGTGTCCTTACTTAGTGATGTAAAGAGTTGCAAGGCACGATTGTATTGTTGCCATCGAGGATAACAAGATGGGGTTTTTATCATAATGCATGAATTTATCCCTCTACATCATGTAATCTTGCTTACGGCGTTACTCTGTTTTTACTTAATACTCTAGATGCATGCTGGATAGCGGTCGATGAGTGGAGTAATAGTAGTAGATGCAGAATCGTTTCGATCTACTTGTTTTGGTCGTGATGCATATATACATGATCATTGCCTAGATATACTCGTAACTATGCTCAATTCTATCAATTGCTCAATAGTAATTTGTTCACCCACCGTAGAATACTTATGCTTTTGAGAGAAGCCACTAGTGAAACCTATGGCCCTCGGGTCTATTCTCATCATATCAATCTATATCACTTTATTTACTTGCTTTGTTTTTAGTTTGCCTTTACTTTTTACTTTGCATCTATCTATCAAAAATACCAAAAATATTACCTCTATCAGATCTCACTCTCATAAGTGACCGTGAAGGGATTGACAACCCCTAAGCGTTGGTTGCGAGTTGCTATCATTTTGTGTAGGTACGAGGGACTTGTGCGTGGTCTCCTACTGGATTGATACCTTGGTTCTCAAAAACTGAGGGAAATACTTACGCTACTTTACTGCATCATCCTCTCCTCTTCGGGGAAATCCAACGCAGTGCTCAAGAGGTAGCATGTCTCATCGCAAACAGTTTGTATGGATCAACTGTATGATTGCATCGCACACACAACTAAATTTGAAACCGTGTTTGATGTATCCTTCATTGCAAATGTTTTGCATCTTTTTGACAGGGTTTTTAGATCACCATTTGCGATTAATGCATCACACACAATTTCGTCAAAGGGTCTCTGATCATAGTGTCACTGTAGCAACATCCTGCAGTAGTGATGGGCTCTGGCTCTGGAAATTGGCTATATGCCAACATAATTCGAGATAGCATCCATTCACAAAATTCAAGCTTAGAACTTGATGAACCTTTTGAAAGACTTAGAGTCTAAAGAATTGTGATGGATCTATTAATGACAAATATAAAAATGTTTTATAATTCTTGACTTGTTACAAATAGTTTATGACAAGATCAAAGAATTGACTATGACGAGATTGTCTCATCATAGCAATACTTAAAGTCTGTTCGAGTTAATCTAGCAATTATTAAATATTTCAATTATGAGATAAAACAGATGGATGTCAAAATGATTCCCATGAGATGGAAATAGAACCAAGGTTGTATATTTGATACAATCCAGAGTAAGTAATTTTGTCGATCCAGAGGATGCTAGTAAGTATGCAAACTTACACTACTAGGAAAGGCCTACTAATGGCGCACTGGTTTTCCCTACTAATGGCGCATTACCAGTGCGCCATTAGTACCATGCCACTAGTATTCTTTACTAATGGCGCACCAAGCAGTGTGCCATTAGTATGTAAAACCATGCGCCATTAGTGTGCCTCCCGGGGGGGCATACGTAAGCATGTGCTTTGTCATACTAATGGCGCATTCTGTGTTGATGCGCCATTAGTATCCTTTGGCATACTAATGGCGCACCTGGTGGTGATGCGCCATTAGTATGAATATTTGGTTTTTTTTACTTTTCTGATTTTTGCACAGGTTACAAAATATATTATTGGACAGAATATAGACAGCAGCACACAGCAACATCAGATTCATCAAATACAATAGAAGATTAGTCTCCGAATACAATTCATCATATTAGTCTCCGAATTCAAAAGATCGAACAAAGATAAAACATTACAAGTCTCAAGACCGCGAGTATCGAGTTTGTCTTCACATTACAAGTCGATATCAATCATCTAAACTACCATCACATAGAAGAGAGCTGTGGTCATAACGATGAGCATCATCGCGATCAAACTGGTCTTCATCCGGTTCCTCCAACGCTCCCTCCTCTCTCCCACTAGATAGCGGGCGTATCTAGATTCGGCCTCCGCCCTAGTGGTGTAACCTTTGTAACTGTTACCGCTGAAACGGTGAACCTGTCACCAACACTCCTCCCACTCATCGTAGACTCCGGGAACCTTACCCTTGTACACGACATACGACGACATCTCTATGCACAAGCCAAACAACAGACAATACATAAGCAATATGTAAGTTTGCAACAAACGGATCAAAAGAGAAAAGCAAGACATTAATAGCACGATTCATGGTCCTACTAATAAATAGCATCGATTACATCTAAATTGAACGACTGTCCAAACCAAAGAGACATACGAATTCATTAAAGTTTAATTACAACATGAGCCAATCAATGTTTCAGAACTACACATCACTACTTTCGACTCGACTCATCGGACAGGAGCGTGGATGAAGCCGCCGTCTTTCGTGATGGTCATGAAATCGCGGTCGTTGTCACCCTGCATTTGTAGCGTTCCATCTATCTCATTGTTGGACGGTTGATATCTGAGGAAGAACTGCCCCGAGGTATGAAGGACATCTTGATGGATGATGTCCGCAAACTCCGACTAGATGCGAAAGAATTCTTGTCTGAGGTCCGCGTCCTGGATTGCCGACAAGTTTGCGGCCCAATCTTTGAGATTATCTGGTAGCAGAAGGTGATGATGGTCCCTTACGATCGCCCGCATGTGATGGAGGGCGTAGTAGGCATCCTTCTGACCGCCAGGCGGCTGCTTGACGCAGCAGAACTTCGTATTGTGTGAGAACATGTGCTTGCCGTACTTACGAACTGCCCTAGTGAAGGTGCCTCCAAATTTGGCGTAGCCGGGGAGAACATCATCAAGAACTTTCTTGACATTTGTGTACTCTATCTTGGAGTTACGGTTCGAGTCGAAATATGTGGCCATGGAATATTTCGGGCTTAAGAGGATGACTGTGCAATGTGTGTCACTGCACAGAACACGGAATGTTAGAAAAAAAAAGAACGATCGAAATCTAAGAAATCATATGTTACGGGGCGGTTAAGGGATGACTTACTCGGGAAAGTAAGCCACAAGGAAGTTATCCTTATCTGGGTTTGCCAGAATGACACCTTCGAGGTGTGAACTCGCAACTTGGCGGTCCCCAGCGCTGCTCAAGTGCTTCTCATGCATGTAGAAGGGGTCAACTATCACGATGTCCGGGGTCTTGTCTCTAATGATCTGCATCTCCATACTCAGCGAAAACAGCCGAACGAAGGTGTAGTGCAGCGGATGAAGGTTAAACATAGCAAAGATGTCATCAAACCGCAGGACGATCGTACCCCCGATGTCGCCATCCACAAAGCCCTTGCCCTCTGGCGCCTTGGCCACGAAAATCGTGTATGCCACATCATTCTCTCTGAGACGCCGCTTCTCCAAAGAAAGAACACTGTCGTGCAGACTCCGCATAGCACCGGTTGCAGCATTGAGCATATTTGGCATCGCCCTACCCGCCACATGCACCCTACCCGCCACATGCACCCTCCTCGATATATCCTTAGGTGAAGGTGGCCCGTCCTGAGCACGGATCGAACTCGGTGCCGGCTGGCTCGCACCGGCGCCCTTGTTAGTCTTTCGTTTCCGTCCCTTCTTCTTAATCTCCTGTAATGGGACCGAGTTCTGCTCACAGACCGCCTTCTTGAGCGTGTTGGGGCTTATAATATTTCGCACCTCGGCTATCTGAGGCTCGGTGAAGGCGGGAGCTGGAGGCGTCTCCTGAGAACTGAACGCCAGACGATGCCTGTTGCAATTGGATTTCTCCGCCGTACCAGCTAGATTGCGGTCGTCTTGGTTGGGTTCTTGAGAAAGAGGCCCGTAGAACTCGCCAGCGTACCCATGTTCGGCAAAGTACTTATCGACTTTGGTAAATGTACAGTCGTCGTTGTCGTCATCGTCCGGATCATGTGCCATAGGGCTATTCGGATCTTGTGCCATAGGGCTGTCCGGCATAGGGATGTCCGGCAGGTCCGGTAGCGTTGCGGCGCGTTCGCCATGGCTTGGCGCCGCACGATCGCGGTCTTGTTCAGGGTGGTGTCCCCGCCCCAAACGAATCTGCTCTTCGCCAAAGCAGGGCCGTTCGCAGCGCCGAGGGTCATCTCATCTTCTTCGCGGCCCCAAAGGTCGAATCGAGGTAACAGCTCGTCGCAGCTCGGCAGCACCAACCACTTCAACCCTATACACCGTGGGTGGCATCGGATTACCGTGGAACATGGGGTTGCCGGTTGAACGATTCTGCCCTTGGCGACATCGACCAACTCGGCGCCCACGGCGCGTAAGAGTGCAAGGAACGCCGGCGGGCCTCGCGAAAACATGTATGTGGCGCCGTGATGCCCGACCAAAGGCAAGGAGATGAAGTCATCGGCCGAGAGGCTTAGTTACCGTGATGCCTTCGAATTCGGCTAATGTCGAGGCACCGCCAACGACGGGCGTGCAACTGACGGAGGGGGCGCTTGTCGGCGAGGTGCCGCCGGCGACACCCGGTGCATTAAGCTCCAATGCCGTGCGGGGCGCCGGAGACACGAATACCGCCCGCCGGAGACACCAATGGCGCCACCGCCAGAGACACCAATGGCGCCGCCGCTACCGCGGCGAAGTTCTTGGCCGTGAAGCCGGGAACCGGGAGGCCCTGTTGGCTGCCCGCAATCCACGCCGTCAACCCATGAATCAACGTAGGCACCATGGCGTTGAGCTTCGCTCCCGCTTGTTGTTCCACTTGTTTTGGACAAGCTCCGAATCCGCGCCACTTGTGCCTTGAGTGCTTCAACCTCGCGTGTCCGGCTTTCCGAGCTGGTCTTTTCTCCTTCCGCACACCAGTGGTATAGTATGACCCCATTTTGTGGACAAGCCTTTGCCGCCACACGACCAGCCGACGCCGGCTTAGTGAGCTTATCCTTGTTTTTCATTACGCTCAACGCCCTATTTAAAGGGGTGTCAAAGGGAGCTCGAGATGACCCCGCCATCGCTTTCAAAGGTCCCGGAAGGAACGTGAACCATTTACAAATATTGGGGATTAATTAGAGTGCAACCATATGGAGCTAATTACGGGGTGTATTCCTTACGTAACAAGCTCAAGCGCCTGGTCTCGGATCCGTGGTAAGCTCCTTTGTTATCGGGTCCTCCTTGTACTTTGGCCCCGACATAGTTCCTTGTCCGCTTGTCACCGCTGTATTTCTCGGCGGGCGGTAGGCCTTGCTCGGCACGCCCGCGTCCTCCTTGTCCCATATAGGCTCCGCCACTCAGAATCGCCGGACTGAGTTCGTGTTCCCTAAGTTCAACTCCCGCATTTCTTTCCCCATTGACTTGATTCGAGGTTGCGCTGCTCTCGCACTTGATCTTGAACTCCTTGTACTCATCTTCGCTCATCAAAGGATATTTCGCCTTGATCTTCTCATAACTATCACCTCTATCAATCATTCTCTTCACCGCGCTTCTCCAAGTAGACAGGGCCATGCTCATCTTCGTGAGGGCGGCACTATTCATTTTATTCCCTGAGAGGCGTGTGTTTTCAAATTCAGCGGGGAACTTGTATCGTTCGTGCAGCTTCGTGAAGAGGAGGTTGCGCAAATTCCCATGGTCCTTATTCCTAAGGTTATCGGTGTTGATCGAGACAGTGCTCTGGAGAATGCACCCGAGCTGAAGCGTGTACCCCTTGACTATATGTTTGGGCTCCGTTGGATGCCCGTCGGAGTCCACTTGAGTGAATTCCTCCTTGAGGGTGCGGAGCGCATTCGGGCGTCGGTCCTTCCTTTGCTTCTTCGGTTGGCTGCCATCTGTGTGTGCGCCGCCATCATCAGTGGTGGCATCCTCGGCGGCACCATCAGTGGTGTCATCCCCGACGCCACTAGGGGTTGTGTAGTCAGGATCGGTGTCTTCCGCGGCATCCTCATAGCGGTGAGGTTGTTCCTCCATCTCCTGGGACAGCTCCCAGAATTGCTTGCCGCCCGAACCGCCGGCCTCATCATGGTTGGTCATGTTTCGCTCTAAATAGGAAAATAGTTTGGTCAAAAAGTTGGTTATTGTCAAGGAACAAGATCATGGTCTCATCATTTAGGGTTTGTCAACACCGAGGCATCCTAAAAGTTAAGTTTTCATCATTTAGGGTTTATCGATGCCGAGGCACCCTAGGTTGGGCCTAATCACTTGGCACTAATCACTTGGCTCTATTGCCACATATGTTGGGTTTATCATCTAGGGTTTATCGATGCTGAGGAGAATTCTAAGTTGGGCCTAATCACTTGGCTCTATTGCCACCTATGGTTTAATGCAGCAAGAATAAAGGGGCAGTTGATCCTACTTAATTAAGTACTAAGATACCCCGCCCATGCATTAGTAGCAAGTACCCCATATGTCCGATTTTTAGCAAAGTCATGATAAAATTCACGGAAAATTTCAGCATGACCTTTGCAGAAAATTGGACATATGGAGTACCCGAATTTGCCGGAACGGAAGTTAATCGACATTCCGGCAAACTCAAGGGCCTCTCGGGGTACAACAGTAGCATCACAAGTTGACAAAATTCCCAAGTAGTACAGCAGCAGCATCACAAGTCGTACCAACGAACATATAGTCCATCAAGTTGAAAAAGCTGAAGTTCTCAGCATGAAGAATCACACAACACGGCACCTACATTATGATGATACATTTGGAGATTGCACATACAGTTTTCACATAAGCATAATTGTTCTGGAGATTGCACATACAGTTTTTGACAGACAAAGACCTATGACAAAGACATACAGTTTTTCACATTTGTAGATTGCACATACAGTTTTCACATAGAGCAATGTTCTTTTCATTTCACCTTCCATTTTTTTGCAATTCAACTCACATCCTTTTCTTATAGTTACTGCTCCCAAATGAAATGACACTTTGACATGGCTGCAATTTTCAGTGTCTACTTATCTGCAATTTTTCAGTGTCTGCTTAGGAGAAATAGGTTTCAAACTTCAGCTTGTTTTGTATAAGGAGACTAAAAAACTATCTAAGGAGTTCTTCAAGTTCAAGTTACAGCCTGCATGACTGAAAATAGTTACACTAAGTTTCAAAATAGAAAAATACACTTCTCAGTTTTACAAACTGAAAATTACTCTAAAACTAAAACTTTAACTGACTTTTAGACTGAATTTTTAATGCGCACCCAACCGATTAGAGCAGCAATGCTTGTAACTAAAGAGGGGGATGTTTCATGACAATTTTCTAGAAAAACTGTTTCAACATGGCCATTTGCATTTTCTTTTCCCTAAGTAAATATTGGGTGTAGCAAGAACAGGATGGCTCTTGGGATATATGTTGCATATTTGGTGAATTTATTAATTAGATGCAATGTTAGTTCTGGTTGGCTGGAAGGCAGTTTACTTGTACCAAAATAAATCTATTGCCTATCAGGCTATCACCATCACATGAATCAGGCTCTATATAAACAAAGGGGAACAACACACCTGGTACTGGTCCCTAAGTTGGAAACTAGCTATTGGTTCTACTTTTTCAAGTTTGTGTTGTTCCCTACCCTTCTACATCTAGCTACTCAAATACCAACAGTTCTAGGGAAAGACAAAAGCGCTCCAGCTTATATTTCAGAGATATCTTTTAAGGACCCTGGTTTCAGTTTTCCAAACCTTCATCCCACCAACAAATCAAGACACAAAAATAATCAACTAAAAACATATAATAAGATAAGATAATGCAACCCACAATCACTTGAAGTGACAGGATAGTCAGCCTTCGTAACTCTATGTTCGCAAAATTAATGTAAAGTATGGATACAATAAATAACAAAGCAGCAAAAGATAGAAGGTAGGGAAAAAGTGCTTACCTGGAATCAAAGAATGTATGAAACTGATAATTTGACTTGCTAAAGCTAAATGCTTAGAAGTAATTGATTTCAGACCAGATACCTGAAAAGGAACCAAAGGAAAATAAACCAAGCAGTCCAGACTTCTTGATATATATAAAAAAGAAGTGTGGCAGCACATGCCCACATTAGATAGCTATTTAGCTTGATTAAGATTTGAGGAAACTACTGGTGCATTGAAGTACTATTGATGAACTATTTTCTTGGATGTACTGATCTACACTAACATCTGCACATTGTGCATAACAATTCACAGGCATATTTACTTGGTATACACGTACACGTATGTACGGGTTGGCTCATTGGCTCTACTTTTTTGTTTAGGATCAGGACGTACACTAGCACTACAATTCACAGACAAAAAAGTAGATGTACCATTGAAGTACACCTACAGAAAATATTTGAACCTACAGAAAATATTTGAACCTACACGTGTATGTACATTGTGCATAACAATTCACAGGCATATTTTCTTGGATGTACTACTCTACACTAACTCTCTTTCTCCCACAAATTCACAGGCATATTTGAACCTACAGAACACCTAAAAAGCACATTATAACTGTTGTGAGCACGCCGCCGAAGTGACACTTAACAACTACCACAGTGAAAAGGAGATCAAGGTACATGAGAGATAAAAACAAGGCATGAAGAACAAGAGCTAGGAAGAAAAGAGGGAAGGGGTCACTTCTTTTTGGCAGATGGGCAATAGGACCCTACATTTGAAGAAAAAAAAAGGACACTTTACTCAAACCAAGACTTCTTTTTTTCAAAGATCTTTACTGAAACCAAGAATGCCAACAAAAACAAAACATATAGACATGTGTGCTAGTTCGTTTACAATCCATGTAAATCTGTAAATGTGCTATTTGTTCATGGACACACAGCCATGTACTCTAAAACATGAACCACCCGGTGCTGGTGTTGGTGCAGCTGCATCCAAAATGGGCAGAAGCTTCAAACTGGAAATAGGAGTTGTCGGCGGGGGCGAGGGAGAAAAGGACATGGTTTGGGGTGGGGGACCGTACCGTTGGTGATGATGACGCTGGTCTGGGGCGGGACCTTGAACTCCTCGGCGGCGAACTTGAGCACCGAGGTGAAGGGCGCCGCCTCCGGCACGCTGAACCTGCGAGGCCACCGCATGACACACGCGGATCAGGACGAGATCTGGTCCAAGGAGGGTGGGGGGAGGAGGAACAGGGGGGATCTGTACACACACTTTGAAGGGAAGCTTGGGGTCGGAGAGGGAGGCGGCGGGGGCGCGTGGGTGGCTGCGGCGCAGTGGGTCGGGGCAGGCGGCGGCGCCGTGGAGGGAGGGACGAGGGAAGGTGGATCGAGGGAGAGGGAACTGGCGAGGGGGAGAGGGAAGGGGGATCGGGCGAAGGGGTATCCAGCTAGACACTATAGCAATGGCGCACCACCCTCTGGTGCGCCATTAGTAGTTTTTTTTCTTATAGCAATGGCGCACCCACCTCTGGTGCGCCATAAGTAACTTTTTTTCTGACAGCAATGGCGCACCCACCTAGGGTGCGCCATTAGTAACTTTTTTTTTCATTATTTCTTGTTGCATCTAATAATTTGTTTTTTTATCAAATTTGTTATTTTCATGAGGACTAGAACAAAAGATATCATCAAATATCATCAAATTTTTTTAAAATATCATCAATTTTTGTTAATCGAAAATATCACCAATTTGTTATTTGAAAATATCATCAAAAGTGGGGAGGTGCAGGTGTCGGCGGCGGCGGAGTGGGGAGGTGCGGGGGTGCTCGGGCGGTGGAGCGGGGAGGGTGCGGGGGTGCTCGGCGAGGGGATCTGGCGAGGGGATCGGATAGCTATCGAGAGGAAGGGGGATCGACATCGAGTGTCCTCATGAATATTCAATATTTTTTCATATTGAATATGAAAAAATATCATCAAATTTGAAAAAATATTCATGAATTCAAAAAGTGCCCATGAAATTTAAAAATATTCATGATATCAAAAAGTGCCCGAGAAATGAAGACTACGATTTAAATACAATCGATCTTAGCTAGCTATCTGTTCACAATCTTCTTGCCCTTCTTTTTCGCAAATGGAGTTCTTTTGTGGAACGGACGTCCTTTAGGTAGGGTGGTCCTGCTTCTTGTGGTGTGTGCTGCTACTTCATCGTCGTCGTCATGTTCGATCTTCGGGTCGTCGTACTTGTCGATGTCTTGCTCATTGGCTACTCCATCCATTCCGATGATCTTCCTTTTGCCTCTCCTCACGACAACACGACTGGGCTTTGGCGGGTTGGTAATGAAGAAGCATTGGTCCACTTGGGAAGCCAATACCCATGGCTCATTTTTCGCGGTGACGTTTGCGCCCGCGGTCTTGAATTTGCCTTCGGGTATAACCATGGTGGTGAAATACCGGTCTTCTTCTAGGATGCTCTTGGCCCATCTGACACGGAACATCGGGACCTTCTCTCCAGCGTAGCTCAGCTCCCAGATCTCCTCGATCCTTCCGTAGTATCTGTCCTTGTCGTTGTCGGTGTAGGATTCCATCGTTACCCCGGAGTTCTGATAACCATTGCTCTTCGTGTCCTTGTTCTCGGTGTAGAGTGTGTAGCCGTTGATATCATACGCCTCATAGGTCATCAAGTTGTGCTCGGCGCCCTGTGACAAGGCGAATATGAGTTGTTCTTCCGCGGAAGAATCCTCATGTAAAGGGTACGACAGAAGCTTCTGCTTGAACCAACGCGTGAAACATGAGTTGTGCTCTTTGATTATATCTCCGTCCGTCCTCTGTTGGCCTTGGTCATTGTATGTCTTCTCAATAAAGGTTTTGTGCTCTACCACCCAAGGATCGACCACGTCTATGTGTTGTAGCGCGACTAGGTTTGCTCTTTCAAAGTCGGCGAGTCGACCCTCGAAGTCAACATGCATTTCGCGGCGACCCTCACGGTGACCCCATCCAGCGAGCCTGCCGAGGTGCCTGTTGACGGGCAGACCAACGGGGTTCTCGATGCCTAGATAATTCGTGCGAGAGGAGATGCACTCTTCGTCGAAAGCCCCGCTATACTTCCTCTAGACGTGACATGTTGCGAACGTATCCTTTGATGACACCATTCATCCTTTCGAACGGCATCATGCTGTGCAGGAACGTCGGCCCGAGTTGGATGATATCCTCCATGATATGGACCAGCAGATGCACCATAACGTCGAAGAATGTGAGCGGGAAGTACATCTCAAGCTCGCATAGTATCGCCACGATCTCTTCGTGTAGCCTTCTGAGTTGCCTCACGCCAATCAACTTCCGAGAGATGACATCGAAAAAGTTGCATAGGCCAAATAGCATTTCACGGACGTGCGCGTCCCATGATCCCATGGATTGCAACCGAAGTATCTGCGCTATCGAGCGTGATACCGTGAGACTTCATCCCGCTGAACTTCTGCTTCGCTGGGTCTAGGTATCTGCTTATCTTCCCCGTGTAACCATAAGGAAGTTTTACTCCTAGGAGGCAGGTGAAAAACTGCTCGATCTCCTCCTAACTTAGAGTGAAGCACGCGGGAGGGTAGTCATTTCCGGTCTTCTTGGCCTTTTAGCCTTTGCAGCGACTTTCTGTGTCCTGCTTCGCCTCATCATCATCATCATCATCATCATCATCATCATTAGCGTGAAGCTCCTGCCTAATGCCCATTGATTTCAAGTCTGCCCTTGATTTCGGCCCATCTTTGGTCCTCTCGGCATGTTGAGCAGGTACCAAGCAGACTCTCGCACGCTCTTCGTGATATGCATGACATCAAGGCTGTGAGGCACACGGTGGATCTTCCAAGACGGCAAGTCCCAAAAACAGACCTCGTTTTCCATACCTTCAGCGCGGCTCGGCGCCTTCGCTTCTTTCCCGCTCGCGCCTTTTGCTTCTTTCGGCGGTGGGCAGTCTTTCCAATTTTTCAACAGCTCGTCTATTTCTCGCCGCTCCTCGTACACGGGCGCTGGGTTCGGTTTCACCATCGAAAAGATCCTTGCGTTTCTCCACGGATCATCGTCGCGAAGCCACCTTCGATGTCCCATGAACATGGTTTTCAAGACCCGGATCTCTATCTAGCTGGCGATACGCCAGTCATCCGTGCACCTTACGCATCCGTAAAATCCGTGGACTACCTGCCTCGCGAGATATCCGTAATCGAGATAGTCATGCACCGTCGTGAGCAGTGCGGCTCTCATAGGGAAATATTCTTTCTCTGCGGCGTCCCACGTATTGGCTGGCGTTTTCCACAACGTGTCTAGCTCCTCCTTCAGCAGCCCCAGATACAGATTGATGTTGTTCCCTGGTTGTTTCGGCCCTTCAATTTGCATACTCATGTGAATGTACTTCCTCTTCATGCACAACCAGGGGGGAAGGTTGTACATCCAAACAAACATAGGCCAGGTGCTATGTGTGCTTCTCTCGCTGCCAAACGGATTGACTCCATCGGTGCTCGCGCCCAAAGACGATGTTCCTTGGATCCTTCCCAAATTTTGGGTATTCGGTTCAACGCTTGCACCGGCTTGCATCCTTAGGGTGACTCAGCATCTTGTCTTTTTTATTTATCTCCGGATCATTTCCGTCATCTTCCCGCTTCTTCTCCTCCCTATCCGCGCGTGCCAACGCAGGAGCTTTGCTACCTTAGGGTCCGCAAAATACCGCTGCAGACGAGGAGTGATCGGAAAGTACCACACCGATTTTCGAGGAGCTTTCTTCCTCTTCTTGTATCGAGTGACGCCGCATCGGACATATGGTAGACTCCGCGTGCTCGCCCCGATAAATGATGCAATTGTTCATGCACACATGGTATTTCACGTGCGGTAAATCCAGAGGACACACGATTTTCTTCGCCTCGAACTGGTCGGGCACTTGTTCCCCTTGGGAAGACGTTCGTGCTGAATGACATGTTCTCGCCGAAGCTCGTCGGTCATTTTGTATTTTACCTTCATCTCCGTGAGAGCCATGAGCGTTACTTTCAAAGCGGTATCCTCGGCCTGCATCCTTCATACAATGGAGTAACCACGCCTATCTCCAGCTTGATCCAGCTTGGCTTTCTCTCGGCGGCAGCTCTTGCGTTATCCGTCTCGCTTGAGAAGCAACTCTTGAATATGAGGGTCCTGCACCCAGCCTCCATCGCCTCTGCTCCGGCATCTTCATCTTCATGATCATGCCCTTCGTCTTGATCTTCCTCATCATCATGTACGACATCTTCTACATGATGATCGTACAAGATCACCGCCGTGATCATGTCCTCGGAGATTCTTCGTCTTCTCGCCCGCCCTCGCCGCGATGGTTGTCTTGTTGCCCTTCCTCATTTCTTGCCCGCCCCCATGGACGACTTCATAGTCATCTTCATCACCTTGCCACCGATAGCCATCCATGAAACCACGCAACAAGAGGGTGGTCCCGCACCGCTCGAATCCAGTCCGCAATAAGGCTCTTCAGCTTGCATCTTCGACACGGACATCTTATCTCCGTCTCGTTCTTTTGAAGCATCTCGGCCTTCATGGAGCTCAAAAACCTATTCACGATGCCTTTGGTCATCGTGCGGACCATGGTCGCCTGCGGGGTAGAGCAAAACGATATGTTAGAACCAAGAAAAAATTTGGCATGACCTTCCCTAAAAATAGGACCAAAAAGAATGCATAGTGCCAAAATTCTTGCTGAAACGGAAATGAATCAACATTCCGGCAAAATATTGGCAACTATCGCATTTCAAATACCTGTACCTGCAAACACAAACATATATGCAACACCACAATCATATGCAACATCACAATCATACATAGATCTAGCTAGGCCACAAAAAGTGCATGTGCATGTTGTTGGAGCGAGTTAGGGAGAAAAAAAGTAGATCTACAACATGAAGATAGCTTTCCCCTTACTTAACTATCAAAAAAAGGTAATTTCACCACTTAATTTTGATGAATCTATGGTGCAAATGAGGTGAGGAGGAGGCAGCCGAAAGCTTGGAGAAGGAGGTGGAGGGAATGAAGTGGGGAAAGTGAGTGGGTAGGTGTGGCTGTCCAAAATATCTTGTTGGGGTCCCAGGTTACTAATGGCGCACCACCTGCAAATGCGCCATTAGTATCTCTGATTATTAATGGCGCACTGCAGATGGTGCGCCATTAGTAGTTTTGCAAAAAAGTAAAAAATAATAAATATATAATACTAATGTGAAACAAAGGCGCCATTAGTAGTTTTGCAAAAAAAAAGAATAAAAAAATACAATAATGGCGCACTGTCTGCCTGGTGTGCCATTACTAGTTAGAACTAGTAATGGCGCACTTCGACAGGATGCGCCATTAGTATGTATGGAAAAATGGAAAAAAAATTATTACTAGTGGCGCACCGTTTGTCTGGTGCGCCATTAGTGTCTTCCACACTAATGGCGCATCACCAACTGGTGCGCCATTAGTATATAGTAGTGGCGCACTACTTCCCTGATGCGCCATTAGTGTCAATCCTATCTATAGCCCTTTTCCTAGAGTGTTAAAGAGATCCTATAATGATATGAAGCAAGCATAGTGGAGCTGGAATCTTCATACTGATGAAATGGTCAAATAAATTAGTTTCATCGAGTAAAATGAAGATGCTTGTATTTACAAGAAAGTAAGTGGGAGCATGATAATATTTCTAAACACTATATGTACATGACATATTGTTGATTGGAAGTTATGTAAATTTCTTGACACGGATTAAGACTTTATTGAAACTTTTTTAGCAAATATATAACCATGAATAGTCCTGGTATTAGACATATGATCTATGGAGATAATAGTGTCTAATCGGACTTAGCCAAAATACATATTGAGAGAATACTAAAGCAGTTTAGTATGAAAAATGTCAAGAAGAGTTTCTTGTCAATGTCACATGGAAGGAGTTGGTATCCTGAAATACTAATGAGCGAAATATGATTTCAACCACACTTGTATTCCATGGTATGTAAACAACCAGATATATCCAGTACTCCAAATTAGTTGTAAGTAAAAGTTACCAGTATGGTCAAATTATTGATCATAGGACAACAATGAAAATGTCATTAAGGTTTGACGACATATTTTGCACACATAGAGAAAATGAAGATATTGTTGTAAGGAGTTACATCAATGAAGGTTCGTTGTAAGTAGTACATCGGTAACATCTTCATCTGAGCTCCAAGTGATTTTTTGATTTCAAACTAAAAGTATTTATGGTGGCACAATAAGTTGGAATTGATCTAAGAAAGTTACCGTGGTGAATTCTATAACAGAAGGCTAAGTATATTATTGCTTTAGTAGCAAAAATGAAGGTAGTGAATCGGAAGTTCATTTATGAGCTTGGTATGATTTTTAGATGATTACATCATTGGAACACTATTCTCAATAGTGGTTCCATAAGTCAGTCTAAGGAATCAAATGTTCTACCAGTGATTTAATATAATACAAAGCCGGTTTCACGCAAATTACGAATTCTTCTGAAAGCATGATAGATGCATAAAAATGCAAATGATACACGTGGATCTGAAGTTGTCAGATTCGATAGGACGAAATCTATAACACAAGCAATCATGGACTGACACCGGATTGCCATTGATGCAAAAGTTAAAAGTGCTAACTAGATTATTGACTCTAGTGCAAGTGGGAGACTGTTGGAAATATGCCCTAGAGGCAATAATATTGTATTATTATATTTTTCATATTCATAGCTAAGAGTTTATATTCCATGTTATATCTGCTATGATCCTGGAACATGCGATTAAGTGGAAAACTTATATGCACGTGTGGAATAATAAACGGTAAACAATAGGTTCCTAGTCTCAGCTCTAAGACTGACTCAAGTATTGTTGGTGATCACGTTTTCTGGATCTTAGGATATCATTAAGTGTAATGATAGTCCTAAAACAACATTGAGGGTATGACGTTAGAAGAACAATCATATTGAATCGACCCAATACTTGTTTGTTATACTATATGATTATATCGTCTGAAATCATCTGTTATAACACAGTGTTAGCATGTGGTTTAGTTCCTAATACCATGCAAGTGTCTCGATCACTTCCTACCGGATGGTGTATTTGGGGTTTCACAAACGTCATCTATAACAAGTTGATCATAACGACAACTTTCAGGCACACTAGAAAGTTTGTCATGTGACTAGATAGCTCGAGAGTGAGATTTGCTCCTCCGATGATGGAGAGATATTCTCAGGGACCTCTCCGTGTGATGGCATCCATCATCATATGGCCAGACATGGGTGACTACGTCACAGGGATGCCGGAACACATCAACGAGAAAGAAGAACAAAACCGATAACAGGAGCAACGGTATAGTGAGCATGGTGATGACTCAGGAGGATACTAATGCACACCGGGTTTTGTAAAGTATCCCGAAGCAAAAGGAACATCACATGATAACCAAAGGTTCACTCGAATATCATTCGTATAATCATAGGGACCGATATGAATGTCCACGGTTCTGCTATCGGCCATTGAACGAAGGGGTTTCTTTCATGTCTATGGTTTACCGAACCTACGGGGTCACAAGCTTAAGGTAATCACGATATTCAGAGTGTTAGTGGGATGGGAGTGCTGAGAATATATTTGTGGAATTGTTTCATTTATATTCGAATAGTTTTGAGAGGTTTTGTAAGTATTTCGGGGTCACCGAAAGGGTTTCAGTGAATACCGGGTATTACCGATTAATTATATATAGGTCAAAAATGTTTCCAGGGAAGTTAAATTATATATATAATGCTCGAAATGTTTAGAACAAAGTTATATTTAATTTAATATCAATGGGCCTAATAAGGCCAAGAGGTGGAGGGAGGTATGGGCCACAAAGGCCCATACGAAAGTGGCGCCCTTTCCTATCAAGGGGGGCGAATCCTACTCGGGGCGGGAGTTGGACTCCCCCCCAAGGCTGGCGCACCAAGGGGACTCCTTCCCCTTTAGTGGTTTCCCCCTCTCTCTCCCCTCCAACCTATATATATTAGAGGATTTCTCTGTATTGAACACACAAGTTTTAGAGCCTCCTCTAGTTTATCTAGTGCACATTGTAGTTGATCCTACTTGACTAATTAGAGCGAGCCCTAGCCACCTCTAATCCTCATAATTAGAAGCCCATTGTGGTTCTAAACTCCTCCCTCTAATTCTCCGGTGATGATTAGCTCTGGACGGTGAAGCACTACCGGATCGTGAAGACCGTACGCTTGCAACCAAGTAGAGAGGTCGTGCTTTGGGTGTTCTGTTCGAGGGATCGTTCAAGGGCTGTTCACGGGATCATCATCAATGTTCGAGGGACTCCAAGTACAATCTACACCGACTCTTCTACTTCCGCTGCACTCCTGAAGTCGGTAATGATTGTTGATCACAACCCGTTATGCATCTTCATATTGTTCTGGGTGATTGTAGGGTGAAAAATCTGTTTTCTACTATGTTTCCCAACAAGCCAGGTACAATACACATTCTACTCTAGATATCTTTGTGCCACGTATGCCATCGTCATGGGTATAGTACACGTTCTACTCTAGGTAAACTTTGTGCCACGATGCCACCATCATAGTCTCCACCATAGGGTTACAACTCATGTCAATTAAGGGTTACCCCATGGACATGGCCTCTCTCAGGGTTCTCTGTAATCCACAATCCTTTGAAAAGGTGAGGCATAGAGGCTTTTACTATCACCTCAAATTACCCCAATATCCCGAACCAATACAAGGACAGTAGCATACTTCATGGCACAAGGCACAAACATGAGTGAGCGCTCCTCTTAACATTCGTGAAGTCTACTAACTAGAATCATGAACAAGTAATATATTTGATTGCAGGAAATAACATATAGGGTTCAACCATATCCTCAAGAACAAGTACAACTACTCAAACATATGCATGAAGGTTAGGGACAAGTTACAAGTCGGTTAAGGGAGAAGGCATGGTGGTGATGGTGGCAGCACGGTAATAATGCTAATGAAGATGGTGCCCACGTCGGTGGTGATGGAGATGGGGGCGCCACCGTTGGTGGTGGCGCAGGCCCTAGGGCACCGGCCCAAATGTCGGTGCTCATGGCGTGGTGGAGCCTCCTCCTTCTTCCCTTGGTGGTTGTACCTTCTTCTCACGAGTGGAGCAATGGAGGTGAGATGGATGTGTTCTTTGTGAATGGAGAGATAGAGTGAGTGATGAATGGCGACGGCTAGGGTTGAGGGTGACTTACATTGAGCCTGCCTAGCCTCCTATCTTGATGGGCTTCATCCAAGGGCTATCCTTGAGTCTAATCCACTCCCAATCTCTTACTTACGAGCCAAGGATCCCGTGGGATCGAACGGGGACGAAATTGGTGAAGAATCCCGTCTCGAAGGGAAACTTTCGGAGCTGTCTGCATGTCAAACGACCGCCAAAACGACCGCGCACGGTCGCATGAAAGGTTGTCATTCACTCTGACCTCCTTCGTAAACGGCCGCCAAATCTACATACAAACTCAAAATTTGACGTTCTTGGGCTCGTTGGATTCATATGATCGACGCTGATCTATTTCTAGTATTACATCTTGATTTGGAGCAGTCTGGAAAAATGAAATTTCTCCGACCTCTAAAATGGCTAACTTTGCCCCATGGGTGTCTCCATATCGAATCCCTCCTTGGTCCTTTCATCGTGCTTGGTCCTAGGTTGCTCCAAAACACCAGAGACCCAAGAAACACGGAAAACTAATAAAAATGAAATAAAACACTAAATGTGCAATGCTCAGAATGATAAGTGCAAATACTAGTAAACATGCATAATGGACGACTATTTGGTTCAATGGGACATAATATATAAAGAGAACATGCAACAAATGAGCTCTAAAAATTCGTAAAATATAGAGCCATCATGGGCAAAATTTGAAGTAACCTCATTGATATCCATGTATCCGCTTCTTTCTCTGCCGGTGGGGCGCGATTACGCGTGCGTTGACGCCAGATGGCATAGTCGCGGACGGTACGACACGTCATCGTCCATGTCAGCCATGACACACGTGCTGTCATGCTCCCCCCATGTTGTCCTGGAGCAACTCGCCACTTCTCTGCGAGCTAAACCATGTGTCGGCTTGGAGCTTCAGCCCCCACGAGCTCGCCCATAGAGGCCTGGACCGTCGATGGTGGTGGAACAGATAGTTGCCTGGC
This sequence comes from Aegilops speltoides, assembly GCA_021437245.1. Taxonomy (NCBI): domain Eukaryota; kingdom Viridiplantae; phylum Streptophyta; class Magnoliopsida; order Poales; family Poaceae; genus Aegilops; species Aegilops speltoides. The sequence continues at coordinate 60,663,325 of CM038147.1, read as the reverse complement.
TCGTAGCCTGCGAGCTCAATGAGCCACCTAGCTGGCATTTAAGCTGGAGAAGTCTTCTTCCTGCTCATTGAATGCCATGGAGAAAAAAATTCAAGGCGAAATGGGGAGCAGAGGTGTGGTGCGGTTCTTGCCCAGCGTCTTACATCATTTAAATAGCGGCAGACGTGAGGAGCCAACCGACGTTGTGTTTAATGTCGATTGGCTCACGAACCAACATGTGGCCAGAGTAGGTATCTCTCTGCATGCACGGGTTTAATGGAGGAAGGCGGGTAGTCTGTAGCCGATTGAATGCAGTTAGGAGGCGTGTTCACCCACATGCAGCGGGCGGTGCCCTCGACTGGTGCGTCGCTTCAATGGCAAAGGAAGTGAGAGGTCGCGTCCACTTTGAGCCGGCTTCAATGCGTAGCGGCATGCTCTACAACAGCATGAATGTGGGCAGCTGGTGTGGACGGGAACACCTCGTGGACCGATACATGCCCGTGTTGGATGGCACAACACATCCAGACTCGTGGGTCCGAACGTATGCGGGCAGTTTGAGGGTCAGTTTTGGAGATGCCCTAAACCCCCTGGGGGTGGTTGATCTGGTGCATGGTGCACTTGAACCGCCAGTAAACTAACCGGTACAGCTTTGCACGTGGTACAACCGTATGGGTGGTAGAGATAGAGGCCACTCCACAAAGGGAGCGATACAATGGCTCTGGGCAGATTTCTCTGCATGGGTTAGATGAGGTGCCCTCTCCTCAAAATGGAAGGCTATATGTGGGTGCAATATGTAGATGTGTATGTGCTTGATTGGCCCAATACCTTCCAATGCGGACCCCACTTAATAGTATGGATTTCCTATGACCAAACAAGTAAATGTTGGACATGCCCTAGAGATAATAATATTGTTTCCATATTCATAATTAAGTGTTTATATTTCATGCTATAGCTGCTATGATCCTGGAATATGTGATTCAGTGGAAAACTCGTATCCATGTGTGAAATGATAAACTGATAAAATAAAGGTTCCTAGTCTCGCCTCTAATACTAGATCAAGTGTTGTTGGCAATCATGTTTTCCTGATCTTAGGATATCATTAAGTGTAATGATAGTCCTAAAAGAACATTGAGATTATGTCGTTGGAAGAATGATCAATTGAATCGACCCAAACTTGTTTGTTATGAACTGAGATAATATCGTATGTAATCAATTGTTAACATGTGATTTTTCTCCTTCCTTAGACCATGAGAGTATCATAGTCACTTCTTACCATAAGGTGGACTTTTGGGTTGCTCAAACGTCACCTATAACAAGTGATCATAATGACAACCTACATGCTCATCGGAAAGTTTGACAAGGGACTAGATATGTCGAGAGTGGAATTTGCTCCTCCGACGATGGAGAGATATTCTTAGGGCCATCTTGGTGTGATTGTATCCATTATCGTGTGGACATACATAGTTGACTACCTCACGGGGATGCCGGAACACAATAACAAGAAAAAAGAACAAAACTGATAACAAAGATTTCGGTATAGTAAGCATGTGATGACTTTGAAGGATACCAATGCATCCCAGGTTTTGTAAAGTATAGAAAACAAAGGGAAGAACACGTGATAACCAAAGGTTCACTCAGATATCATTTGTGTGCTCATAGGGATCGATATGGACATCCACGGCTCCGATGTTGGCTATTGAACGAACGGTTTCATTCATGTCTATGAGTTACCGAACCTATGGGATCACAAGCTTGAGGAAATCACGATTTTTTTAGTGTCAGTAGGAAAGGGTGATGATAATATATTTGTGGAATTGTTTCATTAATACTAGGAATAGTTTCGAGAGGATCCGGAAGCGTTTCGGGATCACCGAAGGATTTCGGTGAATATCAAGTAATACCGGGTATTACTGATAATTATATATAGGTGGAAAATGTTTCCAGGGATGTTTCATTATGTATAAAAGGGTCTAATATTCATTAGAAGGCTTTTATATTCCATTTAATATCAACAGGTCTTAAAATCCCTAGTGGTGGAACGCTTGTTGGGCCACCTGGGCCCAAGTGGAGGTGGCGCCCTCCTTTCCACTTAGGAAAGGGAGGGGAGTCCGAACTAGAGGGGTACTCCCCCTCCTTGGCCAGACAAAGGGAGGTATTTTCCTCCCTTGTGGCACCCCTTCTCCTCCTCCCTCCAACCTATATATACTTGAGGACTTTGGCCCTTTGAACATATAAGTTTTGGAGCCTCCTCTAGTTCTTCTAGCCCTAGTTCTAGTTGGTCCTAGTTGACTAATTAGAGCTAGGCTAATCCTCTTATGCTCATAATTAGAAGCCTCGTGTGGTTCTAATCTCATCCCTTGAATTCTCCACTGATGATTAGCTCTGGATGGTGAAGCGTTGTCGGATCTTGAAGGATGCACAATTGCAACCAAGTAGAGTGGACATGCTTTTGGTCTTCGGTTTGAGGGACTATACGTGGGCGGTATGAGGGACCGTTATCGACTATTTGAGGGACTCCAATTATGATCTACACCAACACGATCTTCTTCCGCTGCAGCTCGGTGATGGTAGCGATCGTGATCCCAACCCGTTATGCATCTTCATATTGATCTTGGCTGATCGTAGGTGCGAAATTTTTTGTTTCCTACTACGTATCCCTACAATAAAAGCATCAAAATGTCATCTTCGCTCTTTTCATCCAGAGGAGTGCCCAACTGTCTTGTGCCATATAGAGTATACCTGAGTAGCTTAGGCACATGGTTAGTTCGCAAATTGCATTGTCATCAACACCAAAACACTTAAGGCGAGAAATGCACTTTCAACATTGGTACCTTGTATGTCGGGCGATTCGATCCAGCGGCTGGCACAGTGAACATGGAGACCCAAACCCTTTTGAGGTTGGTCATTACACCTCCAGGACAACCTCCTGTGTTATCCTTCCTTGACATCGCTTTTGGCTCACTCTTGCAAGCGCTAGACCAAGTTTCCATCATCTCCTCTAGCAAAGGCATAGGTATGGATCACAATTACTTCCATAAATTGCCATGCCATCACCTAGGAGGGGCAAATCAATCGAAAAATTTGGGATTTGAATCAACATTCTTGGTATTTGTCATTTTATCAGTAAATTTCCACTCCATCATTCGTTGATTGTTAAATAACTTATCCACAAATTTGTTAATTTATCAGCATGGTAATTTTACTGTCTAGCAATTTTTATGCCTTTTTTAGTTCTTTATGACAACTGGGGATGTCTGTGCATCTTATATACATAAGAATAAATCCAAAAAATGAAAAATGATTCTAGTGATCACATGGGAATTTAATTGCTTTTATGTTTCCCAAAACATTACAAATTTTAGTAATTTGCCATGTTCTTCACGATTAGATACCCCCATTCTGTTAGCATGACAAGTTTTAGAAAAAAATTGTTCACATTGCAAGTTTAGAAAAATTAATTACGTTCACATGGTTTTCTTAGATACCATGGTTTTCTAAAACATGGAAAATTTCTGCTCATGTTGAGTGGCCATTTTAGTTCGAGCCATTTGCATTTATGTCCCTAACTTGAACCACCTACTCAGATCAACCCCTAATTTTGAAGTGTGCTCAAATTTACCCACTATTGCAGTATTGTCCAAACGTGACACTACAATCAGAGACCCTTCGACGAAACTATGTGTGATGCATTAATCACAAGCGGTGATGTAAAAACCATAAAAAGATATAAAATGTTTGCGATGGAGGAGACATCAAACACGATTCAGATTGTAGTTGCATGTGTGATGCGTGGCATACGATTAATCCAGAAGAACTGTTTGTGATGAGCCAGAACAACAGAAATGGCAGGCATATCAAGGTGTGTGCAATATACGGCATACAGTTCACTCGGATGAACTGTTTGTGATTAGGAAATGCAACAGAAACGGTCAGCGAGATCAAGGTGTGTGCGATATATGGCATACAGTTCACTCAGATGAACTGTTTTCGATTAGGCAACACAACAGAAACCGTTCAACTTAACTAGATGTGTGTGATATGCGGCATATAGTTCACATAGATGAACTGTTTGCTATGGGCCAAAAGAACACAAACAATTCATGTAAACAAGATGTGTGTGATTCGCGGCAAACAACCCACTCGAATGAACTGTTGGCGATGAGAAAATATAACACAGGCGGTTACTAGAGTTAATTCGTGTGTGATTCTATGTGTAGAAAAAACTTTGGAAAATGCAAACTAGTTGCTTGCGATGGCTAGGAGTATCGCACACGATGCGTGTGCGAGTACTCGTGTGAGATGATTAGTAAGTTACACATACGTTTTCTTATGTTAACATGTGTGTGATAACACGTGATACCGCAACAGTTGTGTAGCGACCAGACCTCAAACAGTCTAGTCTCTGTGCATCAGTGTCATCCCTGCATCGGTAATGCTGACACGCACAGTACTTGAGGATTTATAAGAGAGTTTCAATCACACACTTATTACATCAAATGTCTCAAAAGAGAGCTTATTACAATAATATGGCTTAAGGCCATCTAAAAACGATAACAGTAGAAGGCTTGGAAGATAAAGGCTGTGTTTGTTTGGGCTTCAGTTTCAACAGATTCAGCTGTGGGCTTGCTGTGCTGGCAAAACAGTTGTGCCGAGGAAACAGTTGTAGTGAAGGTTAGCTGTTTGGCAACGCAGCTGTGAAAACAACTGTGAGCTGGTGAAAAGCCTGAAATGCCCTTAGAGCATTGAGATCAGTGTAACTTGTTGATTCAGTGTTAAAAGATTTTTTAAATGGTATTTTGACTGACAGGGAATGATTTGTTCTATGGCAAGGCATAAATTATTTCATAATAATAATTTTCTCACTTTCTTGCTCATATATACAAGTCACAATTTCCCGTACAATACAAAAGATAGTCCATATAACTAATAATCCGTACAAAAGAGAGCTAAAGGATTAGATCGTCCATATAACTAATAATCCATACATATAATTAGAGGTCCGTACAAATACTAATCTATGTAGCTTGTCGCGCAATAAACAAAGAGCTCACAATCCTATCTCGCATGTCGTTCATGTTGCCTTCATCGGATGAAGTCGGAACGACATCGCCAAGCAAAGGTGTTGACCGTGAGACTGCAGGCATGTAATTTTCATTATCATCACATTTATCAAACTCTTTATCACGTAGCTTGTTGTCCCTGATGAAAAGGGGACCGGCGAGTGCAGGCGTTGGCCGGTGAAGGGGACCGGCGAAGACGGCGAGTGGAGGCGGCGGCTCTTGCCAAGCAAGTGGCGTGGCTCTTGCGTGGGCGAGGACGAGTGGAGGCGGCGCTAGTGACGGCGAGTGGAGGAGGCGGCGGCGGGCGACAGCGAGTGCAGGAGGCGGCGGCGGGCGACGGCGAGTGAAGGCCGCGGCGACGGCTCTTGCGGCGGCGGCGGAACCCTAGGTTCCTCTCCTCTCGCTGTCTCCCTGCGTGGCGTGGGTTTGCGACGAGATGAATGGATCGATTGAAACAGGCTCGGTGGCATTCCTTTCAGAATTGCGCTGAACAAATAAGGGCGCGGAAATTTGACCGAGGGAAATCAGCTTCGGTGGAAGCACGACCGCCTCGCCGCCCTATACCACGTAAAAGGCCCAAACCGCTTTTGGACTCACAACCAAAATCGCCCGCTTTTAGCTGTTTGTTACAGCTTTAGCTTATTTCTACCGGAAACTGCTCTCTAAAACCCAAACAAACATAGCCAAAGTGAGTCCATCAACTCCAACGGCATAGCTGAGTGATAGACAACGACCTATGGCACCTTACTCGTCGTCTGAAAAGTCTGCAACATGAAATGTTGCAGCCCGAAATGGGTCAGCACATTGAATATGCTGACAATGTAACACATAGAGTAATGAATAGAATGAATGCTATCACTACATGCATATATGGCTGGTAGAAAGCTCTATGGTTACAGTTTTGCATAAAGCCAATTTTTCCCTACAACAAAGGAATAAATTTTATTTAGCTATCATGGTGGTTGTTAAACATTGAGAATGTTCCTCCAACTCAATCCCAATTAAGCATCATCATTAAACCCAACAAAATTAATTTAGAGTGATGAGATCAACCTGATAACCAGATACTCAAGATGTCCATAACCGGGGACACGGCTAACCATGATTAGTTTGTACACTCTGCAGAGGTTTGCGCACTTTTCCCCACAAGACTCGAACACATCCATTGTCGGAGATTCGAGACACAGTCTTTCTGAAGCATTAACTCTCTACTCTGGGTAGACTGTACCACCTACAACCCACTACATCTGCTAGTCTACCTCTTCAAGAGCTTCACGCAACTTACTAAACTATGCCAGAGCCCATATTGGCTTGTGACTGCACACGGAAGTTTCTAGCATGAATAATCTTATGATCCCTTTGAGCCTGGGTGGCGAACCGTAGGATGATCACACGGGTACTCCGGGATATCCTAGGACAACACTGGATTCTCCAGGTGCCCTGACAACCACTGGGTACTCCAGGGTGCCTCAACCAATCCACCCAGATGTGTATTTAAGTAGCCACCTTAATTTAACCATTAATTAACAATACTCACATCTGTCATGAATACACTCACCCAATCCACGTCTACGAGCATATCATAGCAATATAAGCATAACGTAGAAGTAACTCCCAAAGGTTTGATAATAAACAGGGCAATAGGTTCTACCTCATCATCAACTTCCCAAAACCCACATGTTAATCAGATCCTAACCATGCAATGTTTGAGGGTTGATCTAATGCATAAAAACTGGGTAGTAAAGAGGTTTGATCAAAGTGTTACTTGCCTTGCTGATGATCCGCATAACCTAGAGACTTGTAGTAGCACGCTTCGCACTCCGGTACTCTATGGAGAACAAACAATAACATACATAAGCACTCAACTAGAAGCACGGGTAAAACTAAAATAAAAGATCTAACCAGAAAGTTCAACTGAAGAACTCCGGTTTGCAAAAAGAATCAAATCAAACGGAGCAACGAAACTCAAACAGCGAAAGAAACAAGATCCATTTAGTAATCTAGACTAAAGTCAAATTTTACAGTACCAAAATCTTGTTTAAGTTGGTTAAACAGAAAGAGGGCTTCGAGATGAAAATCTAGGCGCTTGAATCACCTGATTCCAATAAACGAGCGAAAAGATAAATTAAAACGAAGATCAAGGCAGAAATCGCGATCGAAAATAATCGCGAAAAACCTCGAAAAGAAAAAAGCGATTTAACAAAGCTAACATATGAACGTCATTGTCATGCGCGCTAACGGATGAACATCGTCGTTAAAACGAACGTACGGACGAACTTCCGCTATTTAACTAAACCGAAAAAATAAAATAAAACTGATCTAATAACATAAACTGGGAAAACTAAAAAAACCAGATCTAGATCTAGATCTAGGGTTTACCTAAAAAACCAAAAAAAAACGCGGCAACTCCGGCAACGGCGACGGCGGTCGACAGCGAGACGGCGCGGCGGCTGGCAGCGGCGGTGCGGGCGAGTGGTGGCGGGGTGGGCTGGCGGTGGGGTAAGAGTGTGTATAATCCATGGACTCACATTAGTCATAAAGAACTCATATACTTATTGCAAAAGTTTATTGTCCCTCTAAGCAAAGTACTACTACGCATGCTCCTAGGGGGGAGGTGTTGGGGAACGTAGTAATTTCAAAAAAAATCCTACGCACACGCAAGATCATGGTGATGCATAGCAACGAGAGGGGAGAGTTGTCTCACGCACTCGTGAGACCAAGCGAAGCGCTGACACAACGAGAGGAAGTAGTTATCGTCCTCCCGGTCCAACCGATCCAAGCACCGCATCTCCGGCACCTCCGAGTTCTTGACACGCGACAGCTCGATGATGCTCCTCGATCTCCAATCCAAGAGAGGCTCCGAGGGGAGTTCCACAAGACGACGGCGTGGTGGCGATCTTGATGTTCTCTGTCGCAGGCTTCGCCAAGCACCGCTACAATATGATCGAGGTGTAATATCGTGGAGGGGGCACCGCACACGGCTAAGGAACGATCTCAAGGATCAACTTGTGTGTTCTAGGGTGCCCCTACCCCGTATATAAAGGAGGGAGGGAGGAGGTGGCCGCCAAGGGGCGCGCATAGGGGAGGGGGAAACCTACTCCAAGTAGGTTTCCTTTCCTTATCTTATTTGGAGGGAAAGGAAAGAGTACTAGTAGTAGGAAATAGTACTAGTAGTAGTATTAGGAAGAGGGGAAGGAGAAAGGAAGGAGGCCGCCCCTCCCCAATTCGGATTGGGGGGCGCCCCCCCTTGTTCCTTCTCCTTCCTCCTACATGGGCCCAATAAGGCCCATATACCTCCGGGGTTCCAGAACCTCCGAGCTCCAAACTTCTCCTAACCTTTCCGTGTCCAAATATATCCGTCCAATATATCAATCTTTATGTATCGACCATTTCGAGACTCCTCGTCATGTCCGTGATCATATCCGGGACTCCGAACAACCTTCAGTACATCAAAATACATAAACTCATAATATAACTATCATCGAAACCTTTAGCGTGCGGACCCTACGGTTCGAGAACAATGTAGACATGACCGAGACACGCCTCCGGTCAATAACCAATAGCGGGACTGGATGCCCATATTGGTTCCTACATATTCTACGAAGATCTTTATCGGTCGATCCGCATAACAACATACGTTGTTCCTTTGTCATCGGTATGTTACTTGCCCGAGATTCGATCGTCGGTATCCAATACCTAGTTCAATCTCGTTATCGACAAGTCTCTTTACTCGCTCCGTAATACATCATCTCACAACTAACTCTTTAGTTGAAATGCTTGCAAGGCTTAAGTGATGTGCATTACCGAGAGGGCCCAGAGATACCTCTCCGACATTCGGAGTGACAAATCCTAATCTCAAATACGCCAACCCAACAAGTACCTTCGGAGACACCAGAGAGCACCTTTATAATCACCCGATTCGTTGCTAGACGCTTGGTAGAACACAAAGTGTTCCTCCGTAAACAGGAGTTGCATAATCTCATAGTCATAGGAACATGTATAAGTCATGAAGGAAGCAATAGCAACATACTAAACGATCGTGTGCTAAGCTAACGAATGGGTCATGTCAATCGATCATTCAACTAATGATGTGACCTTGTTAATCAAATAACAACTCCTTGTTCATGGTTAGGAAACATAACCATCTTTGATTAACAAGCTAGTCAAGTAGAGGCATACTAGTGACACTCTGTTTGTCTATATATTCACACATGTATTATGTTTCCGGTTAATACAATTCTAGCATGAATAATAAACATTTATCATGATATAAGGAAATAAATAATAACTTTATTATTGCCTCTAGGGCATATTTCCTTCAGTCTCCCACTTGCACTAGAGTCAATAATCTAGATTACACGGCAATGATTCTAACACCCATGGAGTCTTGGTGTTGATCATGTTTTGCTCATGGAAGAGGCTTAGTCAACGGGTCTGCAACATTCAGATCCGTATGTATCTTGCAAATCTCTATGTCTCCCACCTGGACTAGATCCCGGATGGAATTGAAGCATCTCTTGATGTGCTTGGTTCTTTTGTGAAATCTGGATTCCTTCGCTAAGGCAATCGCCCAAAGATTGTCACAAAAGATTTTCATTGGACCCGATGCACTAGGTATGACACCTAGATCGGATATGAACTCCTTCATCCGACTCCTTCATTGGCTGCTTCAAGCAGCTATGTATTCCGCTTCACATGTAGATCCCGCCACGACGCTTTGCTTTGAACCGCACCAACCGACAGCTCCACCATTTAATGTAAACACGTATCCGGTTTGCGATTTAGAATCGTCCGGATCGTTGTCAAAGCTTGCATCAACGTAACCATTTACGATGAGCTCTTTGTCACCTCCATATACGAGAAACATATCCTTAGTCCTTTTCGTATTTCAGATGTTCTTGACCGCTGTCCAAAGGATCCACTCTGGATTACTTTGGTACCTCCTGCTAGACTTATAGCAAGGCACACATCAGGTCTGGTACACAGCATTGCATACATGATAGAGCCTATGGCTGAAGCATAGGGAACACCTTTCATTTTCTCTCTATCTTCTGTAGTGGTTGGGCTTTGAGTCTTACTCAACTTCACACCTTGCAATATAGGCAAGAACCCTTTCTTTGCTTGATCCATTTTGAACTTCTTCAAAACTTTGTCAAGGTATGTGCTTTGTGAAAGTCCAATTAAGCGTCTTGATCTATCTCTATAGATCTTAATGCCCAATATGTAAGCAGCTTCACCGAGGTCTTTCATTGAAAAACTTTTATTCAAGTATCCCTTTATGCTATCCAGAAATTCTATATCATTTCCAATCAATAATATGTCATCCACATATAATATTAGAAATGCTACAGAGCTCCCACTCACTTTCTTGTAAATACAAAGCTTCTCCAAAAGTCTCAGATAAAATCAAATGCTTTGATCACACTATCAAAACGCTTATTCCAACTCCGAGAGGCTTGCACCAGTCCATAAATGGAACGTTGGAGCTTGCACACTTTGTTAGCTCCTTTGGATCGATAAAACCTTCTCGTTGCATCATATACAACTCTTCTTCCGTAAATCCATTCAGAATGCAGTTTTTACATCCATTTGCCAAATTTCATAATCATAAAATGCGGCAATTGCTAACATGATTCGGACAGACTTAAGCATCGCTACGGGTGAGAAGGTCTCATCGTAGTCAACCCCTTGAACTTGTCGAAAACCTTTTGCAACAAGTCGAGCTTTGTAGACAGTAACATTACCGTCAGCGTCAGTCTTCTTCTTGAAGATCCATTTATTCTCAATTGCTTGCCGTCCATCGGGCAAGTCAACCAAAGTCCATACTTTGTTATCATACATGGATCTCATCTCAGATTTCATGGCTTCAAGCCATTTTGCGGAATCTGGGCTCACCATCATTTCTTCATAGTTCGTAGGTTCATCATGATCTAGTAGCATGACTTCCAGAACAGGATTACCGTACCACTCTGGTGTGGATCTTATTCTGTTCGACCTACGAGGTTCTCAGAATAACTTGATCTCAAGTTCTATGATCATCATCATCAACTTCCTCACTAGTTGGTTTTGACGTCCACGTAAACCGGTTCCTGTGATGTATTATTTTCCAACAAGGAGTAGGTACAGCTTACCTCATCAAGTTCTACTTTCCTCCCACTCACTTCTTTCGAGAGAAACTCCTTCTCTAGAAAGGATCCATTCTTAGCAACGAATGTCTTGCCTTCGGATCTGTGATAGAAGGTGTACCCAACTGTCTCCTTTGGGTATCCTATGAAGACACATTCGATTTGGGTTCGAGCTTATCAGTTGAAGCTTTTTCACATAAGCATCGCAACCCCAAACTTTAAGAAACGACAACTTTGGTTTCTTGCCAAACCATAGTTCATAAGGTGTCGTCTCAACGGATTTCGATGGTGCCCTATTTAACGTGAATGTGGCTGTCTCTAGAGCATAACCCCAAAACAATAGCGGTAAATCTGTAAGAGACATCATAGATCGCACCATATCAAGTAAAGTACGATTACGACGTTCGGACACACCATTACGCTGTGGTGTTCCGGGTGGCGTGAGTTGCGAAACTATTCCACATTGTTTTATGTGTAGACCAAACTCGTAACTCAAATATTCTCCTCCACGATCAGATCGTAGAAACTTTATTTTCTTGTTACGATGATTTTCAACTTCACTCTGAAACTCTTTGAACTTTTCGAATGTTTCAGACTTATGTTTCATTAAGTAGATATACCCATATCTGCTTAAATCATCTGTGAAGGTGAGAAAATAACGATATCCGCCACGAGCCTCAACATTCATTGGACCACATACATCTGTATGTATGATTTCCAACAAATCTGTTGCTCTCTCCATAGTACCGGAGAACGGCGTTTTGGTCATCTTGCCCATGAGGCACGGTTCGCAAGTACCAAGTGATTCATAATCAAGTGATTCCAAAAGTCCATCAGCATGGAGTTTCTTCATGCGCTTTATACCGATATGACCTAAACGGCAGTGCCACAAATAAGTTGCACTATCATTATCAACTCTGCATCTTTTGGCTTCAACACTATGAATATGTGTATCACTACTATCGAGATTCATCAAAATAGACCACTCTTCAAGGGTGCATGACCATAAAAGATATTACTCATATAAATAGAACAACCATTATTCTCTTATTTAAATGAATAACCGCCTCGCATCAAACAAGATCCAGATATAATGTTCATGCTCAACGCCGCACCAAATAACAATTATTTAGGTCTAATACTAATCCCAAGGTAGATGTAGAGGTAGCGTGCGACCGCGATCACATCGACTTTGGAACCGCTTCCCACGCGCATCGTCACCTCGCCCTTTGCCGGTGTTCGCAATCCGTAGTCCCTGCTTCGAGTTGCAAATATTAGCAATGTAACCAAGATCAAATACCAGTGCTATCTGCGAGCTCTAGTAGGGTACACATCAATAACATGTATATCACATATACCTTTGTTCACCTTGCCATCCTTCTTATCCGCCAAATACTTGGGGTAGTTCCGCTTCAAATACCATCGCTTGCGATAGATGCACTCGATTTGTGCTTAGGTCTAGACTTGGGTTTCTTCTCTTGAGCAGCAACTTGTTTGCTGTTCTTCTTGAAGTTCCCTTCTTCTTCCCTTTGCCCTTTTCTTGAAACTAGTGGTTTTGTTAACCATCAACACTTGATGCTCCTTCTGATTTCTACCTCCGCAGCCTTTAGCATTGCGAAGAGCTCGAATCGCCTTATCCATCCCTTGCATATTATAGTTCATCACGAAGCTCTTGTAGCTTGGTGGAAGTGATTGGAGAATTCATCAATGACGCTATCATCCGGAAGAGTAACTCCCGCTTGAATCAAGTGATTACAATACCCGGACATCTTGAGTATGTGCTCACCGACGTAACTATTCTCCTCCATCTTGCAGCTATAGAACTTATTGGAGACTTCATATCTCTCAATCCGGCATTCTTCGAATATCAACTTCAACTCTGAAACATCTCATATGCTCCATGACGCTCAAAACGTCGTTGAAGTCCCGGTTCTAAGCCGTAAAGCATGGCACATTGAACTATCGAGTAGTCATCGCTTTGCTCGCCAGACGTTCTTAACGTCGTCGGTTGCATCAGAAGCAGTTCTGCACCTAGCGGTGCTTCCAGACGTAATTTTTCGTGCAGCAATGAGGATAATCCTCGGGTTATGGACCCAGTCCGCATAGTTGCTACCATCATCTTTCAACTTAGCTTTCTCAAGGAACACATTAAAATTCAACGGAACAACAAAGACGGGCCATCTATCTACAAACAACATAGACAAGCAAGATAATATCGGTACTAAGTTCATGATAAATTTTAGTTCAATTAATCATATTACTTAAGAACTCCCACTTAGATGACATCTCTCTAGTCATCTAAGTGATCACGTGATCCAAATCAACTAAACCATAACCGATCATCACGTGAGATGGAGTAGTTTTCAATGATAAACATCTTATGTTGATCATATCTACTATATGATTCACGCTCGACCTTTCGGTCTCCGTGTTCCGAGGCCATATCTGCATATGCTAGGCTCGTCAAGTATAACCTGAGTATTCTGCGTGTGCAAAACTAGCTTGCACCCGTTGTAGATGGACATAGAGCTTATCACACCCGATCATCACGTGGTGTCTGGGCACGACGAACTTTGGCAACGGTGCATACTCAGGGAGAACACTACTTGATAATTTTTAGTGAGAGATCATCTTAAAATGCTACCGTCAATCAAAGCAAGATAAGATGCATAAAGGATAAACATCACATGCAATCAATATAAGTGATATGATATGGCCATCATCTTCTTGTGCTTGTGATCTCCATCTCCGAAGCACCATCATGATCACCATCGTCACCGGCGCGACACCTTGATCTCCATCATAGCATCGTTGTCGTTTACGCCATCTATTGCTTCTACGACTATCGCTACCGCTTAGTGATAAAGTAAAGCAATTACAGGGCGTTTGCATTTCATACAATAAAGCGACAACCATATGGCTCCTGCCAGTTGCCGATAACTTCGGTTACAAAACATGATCATCTCATACAATAAAATATAGCATCATGTCTTGGCCATATCACATCACAACATGCCCTGCAAAAACAAGTTAGACGTCCTCTACTTTGTTGTTGCAAGTTTTACGTGGCTGCTACGGGCTTAAGCAAGAACCAATCTCACCTACGCATCAAAACCACAACGATAGTTTGTCAAGTTGATGCTGTTTTAACCTTCGCAAGGACCGGGCGTAGCCACACTCGGTTCAACTAAAGTTGGAGAAACTGACACCCGCTAGTCACCTGTGTGCAAAGCACGGCGGTAAAACCAGTCTCGCGTAAGCGTATGCGTAATGTCGGTCCGGGCCGCTTCATCCAACAATACCGCCGAACCAAAGTATGACATGCTGGTAAGCAATATGACTTATATCGCCCACAACTCACTTGTGTTCTACTCGTGCATATAACATCAAACCATAAAAACCTAGGCTCGGATGCCACTGTTGGGGAACGTAGTAATTTCAAAAAAATTCCTACGCACACGCAAGATCATGGTGATGCATAGCAATGAGAGGGGAGAGTGTTGTCTACGTACCCTCGTAGACCGAAGCGGAAGTGTTGACACAACGTAGAGGAAGTAGTCGTACGTCCTCCCGGTCCAACCGATCCAAGCACCGTTACTCCGTCACCTCCGAGTTCTTGACATGCGTACAGCTCGATGACGCTCCCTCGATCTCCAATCCAGTAGAGGCTCCGAGGGGGAGTTCCGTCAGCACGACGGCGTGGTGACGATCTTGATGTTCTCTGTCGCGCAGGCTTCGCCTAAGCACCGCTACAATATGATCGAGGTGTAATATCGTGGAGGGGGCACCGCACACGGCTAAGGAACGATCTCAAGGATCAACTTGTGTGTTCTAGGGTGCCCCCTACCCCGTATATAAAGGAGGGAGGGAGGAGGTGGCGGCCAAGGGGCGCGCCATAGGGAGGGGGAAACCTACTCCAAGTAGGTTTCCCCCCTTATCTTATTTGGAGGGAAAGGAAAGAGTACTAGTAGTAGGAAATAGTACTAGTAGTAGTATTAGGAAGAGGGGAAGGAGAAGGAAGGGGGCCCCCCTCCCCAGTCGGATTGGGCTGGGCGCGCCCCCCTTGTTCCTTCTCCTTCCTCCTACATGGGCCCAATAAGGCCCATATACCTCCAGGGGTTCCAGTAACCTCCGAGCTCCAAACTTCTCCGAACCTTTCCGTGTCCAAATATATCCGTCCAATATATCAATCTTTATGTCTCGACCATTTCGAGACTCCTCGTCATGTCCGTGATCATATCCGGACTCAACAACCTTCGGTACATCAAAATACATAAACTCATAATATAACATCGCATCGAAACCTTAAGCGCAAGGACCCTACGGTTCGAGAACAATGTAGACATGACCGAGACACGTCTCCGGTCAATAACCAATAGCAGGACCTGGATGCCCATATTGGTTCCTACATATTCTACGAAGATCTTTATCGGTCGACCGCATAACAACATACGTTGTTCCTTTGTCATCGGTATGTTACTTGTCAAGATTCGATCGTCGGTATCCAATACCTAGTTCAATCTCGTTACCGGAAAGTCTCTTTACTCGTTCCGTAATACATCATCTCACAACTAACTCTTTAGTTGAAATGCTTGCAAGGCTTAAGTGATGTGCATTACCGAGAGGGCCCAGAGATACCTCTCCGACATTCGGAGTGACAAATCCTAATCTCAAATACGCCAACCCAATAAGTACCTTCGAGACACCAGAGAGCACCTTTATAATCACCCGATTACGCTGTGGCGTTTGGTAGCACACAAAGTGTTCCTCCGATAAACGGGAGTTGCATAATCTCATAGTCATAGGAACATGTATAAGTCATGAAGGAAGCAATAGCAACATACTAAATGATCGTGTGCTAAGCTAACGGAATGGGTCATGTCAATCAGATCATTCAACTAATGATGTGACCTTGTTAATCAAATAACAACTCCTTGTTCATGGTTAGGAAACATAACCATCTTTTATTAACAAGCTAGTCAAGTAGAGGCATACTAGTGACACTCTGTTTGTCTATATATTCACACATGTATTATGTTTCCGGTTAATACAATTCTAGCATGAATAATAAACATTTATCATGATATAAGGAAATAAATAATAACTTTATTATTGCCTCTAGGGCATATTTCCTTCAGGAGGTTGATAGGAGTTAACCATCGCGCCCCCCGACCTTCACGCAAAGATAAACAATCAAAATACAATGCGCGCCAATTTGGTTACATAGTTAGGAGACCATACGTGCATGCTTCGGGAATCACAAACCTTAACACCAATATACTTACTAAACACAACCATTTACTTGAACCTCCCACGCATTATCATCTCTATATCGCAAAACTATTGCAAGGAATCAAACATATCATATTCGGTGATCTACAAGTTTTATGTAAGATTTTATGACTAACCATGTGAATGACCAATTCTTGTCATCTCTCTAAATAGATATAAGTGAAGCAAGAGAGTTTAATTCTTTCTACAAAAGATATGCCCACGCTCTAACAAATATAAGTGAAGCAAAAGAGCATTCTACAAATGGCGGTTTTCTATGTGAAGAGAAACAGGCAATCCAAACTTCAAATGATATAAGTGAAGCACACGAAGCATTCTATAAGGCCATAATCGAAAGATTTAAGTGAGGTGCAATGAGCATTCTATAAATAAACCATGGACTATCTCATACCAGCATGGTGCATAAAACAAAAGTGAAAACTAAATGCAAAAGACGCTCCAAGATTTGCACATAAACGAATCCGAAAACATACCGATACTTGTTGAAGAAAGATGAGATGCCTTCCAGGGCATCCCCAAGCTTAGACGCTTGAGTCTCCTTGAATATTTAGTTGGGGTTCCTTGGGAATCCCCAAGACAGGTGGCAGGGAGGTAGCTGGATATAAGAAGGGGCCGTGGGCGAACGGGAGAAGGCATCTTTGCGCTTGGGGCAATGACGCAGCTAGTGAGGTAATACCGAGGCGCGTCAATTGCTGGTTGAAAACTATTTCCAAACCCCCTCTTTGGCCCTCACGGGTCACTGAGAATTTCTGCAAGGGCTCCCTCTCCTTCGGGTGAGGGCAAGGCCCTACAAATTCAATAATCAAATTTTTGTAGTTTTAATTCAAAATCAAACTTTGCTTGGTTCTACTCATTTTTGCAACTTATGATTCGGATTTGTCCATGAATCATATTTTGGTTCAACTTTGCTTGGATCAGATCTTTAATTTGTTCAAATGAATCATATTTTGGTTCAAAATTCAGGTCAATCAGTCTTTGAAGTTGTAGAGAATAACTGAAGGCCTCTTGCTTAAAATGGAACTAGGAATTTTGATGTTTTTATTTCGGAAGTTCGCATGTCAGATGGTCACTGAGAGAGGAATCAAGTCGTAATAGGTACAAACCCTAGTCACCGCTGCCCGCTGGAGTAGGTCGGTCTTAATACAAATCCTAGCAAATCCCCTCTGAATTTCGGGCTAAATCTCTGAAGATTTCTGAATTTTAATCATCTCTGAACCCCTATCTAAGTTCAGAGATTGACATATCATTATCCATCTAATATAATTAATTTTAAGATCTGAGAATCTCTGCAGCAAATAAACGAGAAAGAAACACATTCTAGCCCTCATAAACAAGAGATGGAGGTCGGGGTTTTCAGAGATTTTCAGATCAGATGGATAATGATATGTGCTCGTATGTATACTTGTCGGCAGCGTGGCCATGGCGACAAGTTTGGGTTGTATGTTCTGGCATGTTGATCTCATGTTTGACCAATACATGTGCTTCTCTAGTCAATCCATAATATTCCCTCTGTCCGGAAAATCTTGTCCCTTAAATTAATGTATCTAGCACTAACTTGGGATAAGTTTTTTCGGACGTATGGAGTAGATGGTTTAGACTTTATACTATTCAAAAAATTCTACATGGTCGAAGGAACGAACCGAGTCTTGGTTTTTCCTTTGCTGTTTGGCTACAAAACTGAATCCATGACGAAATGCCTGAAATCCAACCGACGTTATTGTGTCGAAACACACATAATCTGAATCTGGTTTGCTATTTTCAGGAGGCAGCTGGAATGGTAGGAAGTGGCACCCATATTCAGCCGTCAACTTCGGAGTGTTGAAGTTGAAAAATTCTTGGCCTTGAATTGAGCCTGCCGTATGTCAGACGACTCTGAAAAATTCCAAGTCCGACAGGTTGATCATTGGGTCGTTAGATTAGTTTCTCTTTCTTTTGTAGTTTTGTTTTCTGGGAGGACGTAGACTACTTCTTTTTTGTTTTGTTTATTTATTTATTTATTCATGGAAGCTGGCCGTAGAATATTTCTTGGCTGTCGATCGCTTTCTGAAGGAAAAGAAGTTGCATGGCTCCTGCTCATCTGCCGGCCCGGACGTTAGTCCAGTGAGCTATTATCATTCTTTAGTAGTGTCGTGATCAGAGTTATTGTTTCTTTCTGTAGTAAGAAAATGACCCGTCGAACTATAGATAGAATCACGATTTTAATAAAATGACGACGTTTTCAGAGATGATCATGTCTAACCCCGGCAGGCGTATGCACCACCGACGGGAACGAGCTAGTGTGGAATGGTGGCTGGCTCAGCTCAGATCGGAACACAAGAAAAAACAAGCCTACAATACTAAAGTCTAAACACAAGAAAAAACAAACCTACAATACACTAAGCCTCATCAAGGTTAGGTGGCGCAACCGCGCAAACTTTCGGCATTTAGCTGGGACTCCTCCAACCCCGTCCGTTTATACTGCTAAGAGCATCTCCAAGAGACGCCCAATATTAGCGACGCGCCCAAAAAATCACAAGTTTAGCGCGCACGGAGTTGAAAGTAGCACTCCAGCGGACGCTGCATAATAGAACATGCGGTAAAAAGCGTTCAGCGCGCCGGACAAAACTGGACCACAAGTCGTATATTTAGCCATGTCATCAACAATGTCTTGAACCCTCACCCACACGCGCCGGGAAGTCATCAACAATGTCTTCCATGTCACAAGATATGTCTCTCACCTTGCCAGCCCATATCCGGACCGGCTCATCGACCTGGTGTCCTGGTCAGACTGCACCTCGCCAACCTTACGGAGTACAGCGTGCATCATCTCCAGCTCTGTAAGGAGCGATTGCACGCCTTTCTTTACTCGTTTCTCCAGGTTGTATTCTCTTACGAGCAGCTCACCGAGCTTACGAAGCACAGGGCTCATCGCCCTAGCAGCAACCTCCATATCTTGACCTTTTATTTGTCTTTGCTCTTGATCAAAACACCGCTATGGCATTGTCCCTGGCTTGAAATTCTGCAATGAAAACATAATTGTTTTCAGAAGGCAGAATGAGGAAAACCTGAACTTGATTGATTGGTGAAAGTAAAAGTACACTATGCGCATATGCATTGCCTCCTTTCAAAGAAGAAGAAATAGAAGGGTACCCTGAAGAGCAGCTCTTCAAATCCAATTTGCAGAGTCCTTCGCAAATGCTAGCCAAGATGAACTGGTGGAGAATAGATCCAGATCTGCACATCATAAATCCACATCAGAATCACCAAAAAAAATGAAAAAAAAAAGTTGTAGACAGAGGAGGAAGAGGAGATCTGCACAACATATGCTTTCGAACAATTTTTATATAAATGAAAAAAATCGAAGCAAAAAGCAAGCCCTTGACAAGGATGCTACTAGTACACAGTAACACAGACGACCCCGCTCATAGAAATTCCTAGTTGGGCCATCATGGGCCCAAGCTCTTCCCGTACACAGACAACAAAGGAAGGCTGGAAAAGAGAGTCAGCCCAGGGGAGGATGCATCGGCTGATTAGTCCCACCTCGTTCGCGGAGACAGGTGGCAGGGAGGTAGCTGGATATAAGAAGGGGCCGTGGGCGAACGGGAGAAGGCATCTTTGCGCTTGGGGCAATGACGCAGCTAGTGAGGTAATACCGAGGCGCGTCAATTGCTGGTTGAAAACTATTTCCAAACCCCCTTTTTGGCCCTCATGGGTCATTGAGAATTTCTGAAAGGGCTCCCTCTCCTTCGGGTGAGGGCAAGGCCCTACAATTTCAATCTTAAAATTTGAAATCTTGACCCAAAATCAAACTTTGCTTGATTTTACTAAAAGCTTTGAAATCTTGACTCGAAATCAAACTTTGATTGATTTTACTAAAAAAAATGGTTTTGCTCTACCTTAGTTTTTGCTTCGATCAGATAAAGTAGTTCAGTTGGGTATATAAGTCAGGGCATGGATTCTAGGCCTTTATACATATTTTATTAGTGAAATCAAAGGCCTAAAAATCCTAGCCCGGCTTACAAACCAAATGCTGACTAAGGCCCTTGGCTTAAAATTGAATTCAAAATTTTCTGACTGTTCTTCATGGTAGTGGTACTTAGCAATGTGGCATGTGATAGAACAAGATAGCATATAATGCTTCATGTGCATACATATTTACATGGGCTACGAGGAATTCTTGTGTTTTCAGTCCTGTAGGTTTCCACATATCATGACCTCAAACTTCTACTCTTTTTCCATCATATTCTGAAGTATGTAAAATCCTGTTAACTAAAGAAGCCCCAAAAATGACAAGAACAAGGACACTGGTTAATACAAAAGATTCCTTACTCCCTCCTTCCATCTATATAGGGCCTAATGCGTTTTTTAAGACCGTCTTTGACTATTGACAAGATTAATAGTACATGACATGCACAATGTGAAAATTATATCATTGAAAGCTCCTTTCACACACGAATTTAACGGTGTGCTTTGTGTAAGTTGCATGTCATATATAATTGCTCTAATATTTGGTCAAAGTTAGCCTAAAAAAACGCATGAGGCCCTATATAGATGGAAGGAGGGAGTACCTTTCATTATCAACCATCGTGGAACCTGAGCCCATGCAACAAAAGGCAAACAGAACTACGTATATACATAACCAGGATGGGATGACAAAGATTTACATCATGCATGCATGGAGTGGTGAGCCGTGGTTCCTAGCAAAAGGAACATGCACAAAATGGGTGGGGGATTTGATCGGTTGAAGTGTAAAAATGGCACTTCAAATGCATGAACAGGTTATATCGTTGACCAATGGACCTAGGCACGCTAAAAACCTACAGTCAGTCAATCAGCTAGTTGTAAGAAGAGCACCCTGCCAGGATGTAACATCATACTTCTGGCCTGAACACTGTGTTTATGAACTCCTTCAGGTTGTTGCAGGGCAAGATCTGGATATCGAGATCGAGAGGTTTGAGCAGCTTCTCTGAAGTCTTGGGGACGACGCATTTCCTGTAGCCCAACTTCGCGATAGCCATCACCCGCTTATCCATTCTTGGCACCTTAAAGAGGGAAAAATAAAAGAAACTTGAACTCAGAGAGATCATGCAAAAATAATAAACAATCAAACATGAAAAAATAAAATTGGATAAGCAAATGCAGATTTCCTTGGACATATTATTTCTCTGTGATTTCTGCAAAATTGGAGTGTATGGCGCAAACTGAAAGATGAACAAAGTGATAGCGGATTGTTGCCACATAGGGTGTACTTCCAATAGTAATAGATTTATTTCTCTGTATGCCAACTATGTTCTGCAGGCTGAGTTACAGTAATAAAACTAATGCATGCTTTCCACATACATTACAGATTATTCTTCCAAAAGTTTTGAGTTCCTCATTTATGCACGACCACTTGACACGACAAGCAATACTAGTATTAGATGGGTGGTCAGAAGTTCACTAGCATTTATTCGCAATGAATCTATGAAATACTCCCTCCGTCCCAAAATAAGTGTCTAAACTTTGTACTAACATTAGTACAAAGTTGTACTAAGCTTGAGTCACTTATTTTGGGACGGAGGGAGTACATTTTAAAAGACATCTACCAAAAATAATGTCCAAAATGATGACGGACAGATTGTTTTCTTGTGCATTGTGGACCAAGGCATGGCCCGGCTGACACGGAGGGGCTGATGCGCCCCTGCCCACCCGCGTTCGAGCCTGCATGCTCGCAACGGCGGGTTGTCACACACTCTACTTAATTAAAGACACAGGGGTTTCTTCCCCCTACGGCGTTTACAAAACAATATCCATTTAAACAAATTTATGGTAAATTGCCTGACCCAAAGGACTTATTTTGCACTTTTGCCATGTATGAAATCCATACGTGAAAAGTATATAATCAGGTATAGCAAAAGGTTACATTGCAACATGTATTTGCACAATTAGGAGAAGCATACAAGCCAATAAATGGCTTACAGTTACAGGTACTCAATAGCGTTGCAAATTCTTCACGGGAACAATATCTTATCACAATATAGGGAAAAAATGCTAATTAAGTTGTTTTCTGGTTCAGGGCACTGTAGTTGCTGGAACATGGTTAGTGAGGCATACTTCTCCTATGAACCTGTTAATAGCTCCATGGCTCTGCAAAAACTACTGGTGGTAGTAATATTTATTGGTTTTCAGTAAAATGGTTGGAGATAACAATTGCTAAGCACTGTTATAGCCTTATAGGCTTGGGGAAAGAACATAGGTGATCCTGTTCCCCAATTAACATCTTCTTGTTATCTTCCAAAGGCACGTTTTCCTCGTCAAACACAAGCTCTTTCCTAGCCGCAAGTGCCAACGATATTCACAGCCAACAAGGGTCACACAAAGCAGAAAAACGAATAAACTTACAGTTCTAAGTTCACCACCAAGGCCAATCTCTCCAATAAATGCAATATCATTTGGGATAGGGAATTCCAAGAAACTGAAAACAAGGAGGAAACGGGTTACTTTGACAAACAGACAGGCAGAAATATAGACAGCAAATTTTAATTAGCCTATGAAACTATCCCTAACGAAAATCTGCATCATCACCCTAACACAAGGGCATGTGCAAAGAGGTATTTAAGAAGGGAGGTCCAATACTTATACCAACTGAAATTGTATCAAGTACTCCCTCTGTCCCATAATATAAGATGTTAACATCTTACTCCCTCCGTCCTAAAATAAGTGTCTCAACTTTGTACTAACTTTAGTACAAAGTTGTACTAAGCTTGAGACACTTATTTTGGGACGGAGGGAGTATATTATGGGACGAAAGGGGTAATTAAGATCTCCAAAACATAAACCACAAAAAGAATTGACCTGCTGCAAATCGAAGCTGCTATGGCCAGATCTCCTGCAGTCTCCGTAAGCTCGAACCCACTGACCACATTCAGATAAATAACCTGCATCCCAAACAGGAAATAGTACCAGAATCAGAATCTGGGAACGAAGCTGGAAACAGAACATCTAAAAGATTTGATTTATAGTCAAAGATTGACCCAAATCCTGGCACACTAGAGAAAGTGTCAATAAAACTTGCTACAGATAGGCCACTGCCATCCAAGTCATAATTTAGAGCACACCAGCATTTGTGTCAATTCCCCTGCCAGAGCACATATGTGGGTTGGTGGAACGTTGGTGCAAATTAGCTCATTAAGTCTTTTGAAGGCCAACCAAGCAACTAACTAGCCTACACGTGACACCAGCTTACTGATTGTGTCTCTAAATTAACAAGGAAACCTTGCATGCAACTAGAAAGAGCTAGACAAATAGAGGATTCAGGAACTGAGCTTACATTATCCTGAAGTTTTAGACCTGCCTGCTTCATAAGAACCTGTAGGGTTGAGAAAAGAGGTTAGTTGGCATTATTTGTTTCATTTCTGCAGCTCTATCACCAAAATACTGGGTTAGCGGAGCTAGAATAAGCTTGCAACACTATCCATCTGCCTTATCTAATCTGGGAATACTGCCGATCCAGTTGGATCTTATATGTATATTTACTTTAGACATACACTATAGGGCAGAATGCTTTATAGGATGGAAGTATTATGGAAACTACTAAGTGCTTACTGATATTATCATCTCAACCCTTTTTGACTTTGTGCCAACAACTTTTCCTTGACCAAGAGAACCAGGAACAGACAGTGCCTGAAAAACAACACAAATTGCATCTCAGAAAGACTCGTAATTCTTGAACTGCAATCTAAAATGTGCAAAAGAAAGGTGGAAGTTTATTTGAAGCAACGCTGAAGGAAGTCTCGAGGAATTAATTTTACATTCCATGGTCTCAACTCAGCTGCAATATTCAGAGTACTCAGATGGTCCAAATGGTCCTCACAAGGTCCAACATAGAGTGAAGTGACAAAAACGTTATAAACAAAGCTTTTGTAGGGAGTATGTGGCCTATTTAACAGATTGATGCAAGCTTCATGCAACTAGCTAGCTTATGAGCAAAGCTGCAGTACCACGTGCCCAATTCAAAAGACTGATACAAGTTCCAAAACAGCGAGTCTAGTTGATAACACGATTATTTCTTAAGTTTCCTTATTGTTATTACATCCTATACCAAAAAACCTTAACAGCAAACGACAAGTTCCATTTTGACAAAATTAAGCTCAACGCAATATTACACTACGAGAACAAAATAAACAATATGAATTGTTGGAAGGAAAATAAATCACAGCTCAAGAATGATATCATATCTAGTACCTGAACTTCAATAGCGAAGGTTCTGGATCCATCCAAAACAACAGCTACAGCAAGCCCAGCCAGGATCTCAGAATCAGAGTCATGCTCAGTTAAGAACATCTCACTGGGATTCAGAACAGCTTGCAGACCGTGTTCTGACATTTGAAATACACCAAGCTGGCCAAAGAAAAGGCGTAACCGCGTAAGTGGCACACATTTGCTTTAGGGTCAGTTTGCGGCTGATGTGCAGTGCAGTAGAATCCAGTTTGTTGCAAGTATATTAACTAACTAGTAACTAGACACCCCACGTGTTGCCATGGAAATTGGTTGCAATAAATTTCCATAAGATTTGATTGTATGAACATGGATATTCCAATTAGTAATCTATTGCATATGTTTGATCACATCATATGTGCACTCAGTTACCGGTAGTGAGTTGAAAAAACATAAGTGCGGGAGAAGAAAACCGAGTATGAAGGAAACATGCATGCATGCACTTAATTTCTGAAGCTTATTAAGGTGATGAGGTCGCTTAGTTTTTTTTAGAGAGAGAGAATGAGGTGGCATAGTTGCATATGCTTTAAAATAGTTAGCGGGGGCTAGCTATTTAGACATAAAAGATCCCAGTTAGATGCTGGTATGGCTTGAACAAAGATGCTACTAACCAACTATTTTCCTTTAACTAACTGTTCATCCAAAATTGAGAAGTGCTTTCAAAAGGCATAGCAGTAACAATAGTAGATTTTACTGTCATCATAAAAAAGTAAAGTCAATTTCATTAGACAGATCCATGAATACTATCTTCTAGGATTTGCTGAATAAACATGTTACATCCACTCAGAATCAGGAAGGGGCCATTTTGCTTATCTTCCATGATCATATTTTTATCTAGAGCAACACCTTTTTGGCTGGAGGAAGTTTTACAGCAAAAAAATTCACTAATCATGCAGATAAATTATTAATAGCCACCAGAACTATAGTATCACATCGGAAGATAATAGGCAACAAAGAAAGCAATATCTTAGGACTAACAGGACAGATAAATCCGACATAGATGCTTTTTATACACTAAGATATGAAATGCATTACATTTGACAACAATGTGTGTGTGGGGGGGGGGGGTATACCATATACCTCGTCTGTTGAACCAAAACGATTCTTCACTGACCGTAACAGTCGATGAGATAAGCATCTCTCTCCCTGAAAGAAGAGCAGCAAGCTTGTTAGGCTTGCACTGTATAATACATGAACTTGCATAAAAAGGAGTAAAGTTGCACGGTTTTTAGAAATTTACACCTTATTAGTGATAAAGTTGCACGGTTTTTCGTAATTAATTTCTTTCAACCAATTCATGATTGTTTGAATTTTCTTTAAAGAAGAAAAAAATCGTGAATTATCACCTGGGTGTTAATAATGTGGACAAAGGAAATTTTTGGTATACAATTACTGCTCTTAGTGAATCCTTAACAGGAATGGTGAGCTTAAAGATCCTTTACAATAAAACAATTATATTTAAGACATTCCCCAGCATGTATCGCTAGCAGAACAAAAAAAATGGTGCATACACATGTATAATCTATAAATTTCTGTGAAAATTCTAAAACAATCACCCAATATTACCAAGCAAAAACATGTACAAGAAATCAGTATTTACCAACCTCCATATATAAAACAACATCTACTATGTGCTCTAGAACACGAGGACCAGCAATATCACCAGTTTTTGTGACGTGTCCAATCTAGAGGAAGAGAGAGAGAAAACATAATCAAGGAAACATAATCGCCCATTTATGCAGGACATAGAATAAATGTATCGCAGTGTGTAACTCACCAGGAAAACAGGGATATTTGTCATTTTTGCAAAACTTAACAAGGCAGATGTGCATTCCTTGACCTATGCTCCACACAGAAAATAGGAGATCTTTTCAGCAAGCGAAGATATGAATATGAGCATTCCTTGACCTATGCTCCATCACATTCAGTATCACAATTTATGTTAAATAATATTTGGTTTGTAATCTGTAACCTAGTTCACAGAAATAAACTGTTACTAGATCCAATACCAAAATTCAGAAAATGGGTCAAGTTCTCCAGGATCAGCTACCATGATATGTATTCATGAAGTTGGTTGAGATGAATTGGACATTTGGAGAGTCAACAAGATAGGAAAAACTACTACAAATGGCACCTTCCATGAACTCAAAATTTAGTAAGAAAATAATCTCAAATATATTGGTTGAAACACCTGCACTTGATTCCCAGCACTTCCAGCAAATGCTGATAGATAAACTGTCTGAATTGAATCAACAACAAGAGCTTTTGGAGATAATGACTGGATTTTGTCCAAGATATCCTGTTGAACAAGTGAGAGACATCAATAGTTTATCAGTCTCCTAAGATTCTCCCAAGAGGCCAAGATAAAAATTATTTGATTTTGTCAGCTGGTAAAAAATCTCAAATCACAAAATTAAAATATCTTATTCTAGCATGTTTGTGTTTCCTTAAAACAAAGGTCAATGAATCTAAGAAAATGAGTATATAAATTATGCCAGACAAATAATATTACCTCAATATCTGTACTAGAGTATAGATACAAATCTTTAGACCTGATACTCATCCGGTCAGCCCTATTTGCAATTTGCTCAATGCTCTGCGGACAAAGTCACAATTTTTTTATCAAAGAATGTTCAGGATAATAGCTAATCATAGGAGTGTCATATGGATCAACCCATGAAGTTTTTGTCAACAATAACACAAAACAGTTGGAAGGTGCAGATGATGGAGATTGGGCAAGGCTATATAACCAACCTCCTCACCAGACACATACACAACAGGAGCAGACCCATGGTCCTCGGAACCTTCGGATACAATAGAAGCAAGCTACATCAAAAAAATATTGTCAGATTCCAAAGTTAAATAATTAGGCGCAGAAATCCCAAACTCTAATACCCAAAATGTAAGAGTAATTACATAAATTTTAAAATTCATAAGTATAGCTAGATAACCGCATGCAGGGAATTAATGGGTTGAAAACACAAGAAAAGGCATGCCAATTTAACAATTAATAGCCAGATGTGTATCTTTACCTGTAGCATCAATGTACTTTTGCCAACACCTGGATCCCCACCTACTAAAACCAAGGAGCCTGCAAAACCACATGTGTGATGGCCAAACAATGAAAAGCAGTAGGAAATGCATTGATGCCATGAAACACAGAAAGCTTCATGCAACACATGAGGTGCGGTTTTCCCAGACATGGTCAATGATTCAGTGTAATACAAAAATGGGACGACACAAGATCAGAAGCAAACGTAGTGGGCCCAAGCTCGCACAAAAGCCGTATGGAATTTTTATGTTGCTTGGGTTTCACAACAATCATTCATTAGTTGCAATCTGGAGATCTACAAACAAAATTCACATAGAACTAAAAGATAAGAGGGGAAGCTACAACATCCTTCTGGTAATAAATTACCAACCCCTAGTGCTTATATTCAATTCAGACCATGACGAAAACCACAAGTTGGAACAACTAAAGGCAGCATCTGATCCATGGAAAAAGATAGGTCACAGCATTAGCTACAAACTGAGTTGAAACATAAAGTTTCATTGTTTTCCCAAGATTTAAATATAATTGTAGTGGTAGGCTGGTAGCCGTCGTTTGCAAACACACATGAACCATTAATTTGCATTCTCGTATGAATGAAAATGTGCAGGAGCAGAGGTACCTGATTCTGGACTCAAAAAGATGGGGAGGAGATTCAGTTGAGGGGTTGTGGGCTTGTGGCTGAAATGTATAGGGAGTGGTAGAGGTAGGAAAGGGGAGGCTGCGACTGATTTGGAGGACCCATGGGGATGTGCCAATGTGGCACGTCGTGTATGCAGACAGCGTCCAGGTTAGAGGCTTAGAGCAAGCAGGGGCAAGAATATAGGGTTATGTCTATCAGTAACTACTGAATATTCATGTCCAACATGTTATCTGAAACTTAAAACTTATTTCAGGAATCAGGATACAAACTGAGTAAGAAGTATGGAACAACAAGAATCTAGAACAAGTGCAGAACATGTAGGCAGAAGATGCGATGCATGTTCCGAGCGAAATCAAGCAATATTGCAAGATAAAAACAGTCTCGAAGTGGAAAGAAAGAAAAAGTTGAGCTAAGAGCTTATGAGCACGTGGCAGTGCTCGATAGTCTATTCTCACTATGTGTCACAGACAGCTCACTCTGAAGCCAATTTCGAGAGTCAAAATAACATCTATTGAAAAGCGTCATCTGACTGACACCGTATTTGGTGACACATGGGTATCCTAAGCAATCTAAAAGTTGTGGTAGAACTGCATGATGGATGTCAGTATGTCACAGTTCTGAATCTACACAGATACGAATCTTGACTGATCCTACACCAAGTTTCCTTTCAACCAGTACCAGAGAGGTTAGAGTGATGTTTTACCAGGAACAACGCCACCTCCAAGCACCCGAGAAATTTCATTTCCAAAGGTCCCTGGCCTGTTCAGTAAACAAACACAATCATACACATCATTAGCTAATAATGAGGGGAATATGCAATTGCATTTCGCGAAAAGTACCATCCTAAAGCCGATTATCATGTACGCGCAGGGCATTCAACAATTTGAACATGTCAACATAATTTATCCACACGGCAGTTCAGAGAATTAAAAACAAGGAAGCCAGCATTCCTCCAAATTCAGACCGAGGGTGAGGAACCTTACAGCGGTATGCGCCAGCCCGCCTGGTCAAACCCCTTGGTGACTTCCCGGAGCTTCTTCGGCACCATCTCCTTGCTCTTCTGCCGAATCCAGGAGCGGCCGGCGTGGTGCGACCCCTCGGCGTCGGCGTCGGCGGAGTCGGCCGCCCCCGGGAAGAACTTGGTGAGGGTGCCCACGGCCTGGCAGCCGCGGCAGGTGCCCCACCACTGCGAGAAGCCGTCCCCGCAGTTGCTGCAGACGTACGAGACCCTCGGCGCCTTGCCGCCCTTCCCCGCGGCCCTCCTCGCGGTGGCCACATCCGCCCACCTGGGCTCGCGCTTCCCGCCGCTCGGCCTCGCCTTCGGCTTCACCTCCACCACCTCCTCCTCTTTCTCTTCCTCCTCCTGGTCGGAGCTGGAAGGGGAGGGGTAGGGGCGGGTGCGCCTGCATGACGATGCGGCCGGCGACGGGGTCGAAGACGCCCCAGGAGGAGTCGGAGTCGGGGTCGGGGTCGGCGGGGGTCGAGGGGTTGGAGGCGGCGGCGGCGAAGGCCGAGGAGAGCGGCTCCGGCGGGGCGAGGGGGTCGCGGGCGGGCTTGGGCGAGGAGGAGAGGGGGCGGAGGTGGGGGAGGAGCGGGCGGAGGCGGGGGAGGGGGGCGCGGCGGGAGAGGCGCAGGAGCGCGCGGAGGGAGGAGGGGGACGTGAGCATCGCGGCGGTGGTGCGGAGCATGGAAGGGGAAGGGGAGGCGGCCGGGGGAGGAGTTTTTTGCAGGGTTTTGAGGGGGTTTGGGGGCGGAAACACGGCGCGCCGGCGGGGAAAGTGGAGGAGGGGGAGCGGCGGGCGCATGGAAGGAAAATTTAGGAAAGGGGAACACTAACACTATCGTGCATTATGCCCCACAAGATCGTACAACACAGTCACTCCCCGAGCCCGTGTCGCCACTGGCGTGCCCGGCGCTGAAACCCTAGCCGCCGCAGGCCACACACCCCCACCACCCTCCCGCCGCCGCGGCCGGGGCAAGGGCAAGCTCGCCATGCGCCGGCGGCGGACCTTTCTCTCTCCCGCTTAGATTCGAGCTGCGCGGGCTCTCTCTACTAGCGGAGGAGGCGCTGGCGGCGCGCGGGCGCTGGCGCGAACGCGAAGCGCTGGCTGGCAAGGCTGGAGGCGGGCACCGCGCCTTGCTATCTCGAGAGGATGGGCGCGCGCGCGGCGTGGTGAGGCAGCTGCGGTGCTGCGCGCGTGGATCTGGCGTGCTGCAGTCGTGGCGGCGGGCATGGCGGGCGGCTGGGCGCGGAATGGAGTGCCAGAGCTGCGCGGAAGCATGTGGGCGTCGCGGGAGCGTCAGGCTTCTGGGCGCGGTGAACAGGGGCGGAGCCCGATCTGGGCGGTTCTGCTTGTGGGGCGAGCATGTGGCTTCCCCGGTGCAGATCTATCGGGGTAGCTGGCCGGCGACCTCCTGGGCGTGGCCCGTGGGTGAGATGTGAACTGTGCTTGTGCGCCATGGAAGTGGTATGCAGGAAGAGCTGGCTGGGTCACATGTTTGGGTGGGTATGGCTGCCGGTGAAAGCCGCACTCCGGCTGTGGCTGGAGCAATCGATGGCGGCGCCTATGGGCGTCGTCCCCTTGTTGGAGGCATCGATTGTGCAGTTCCTCCCTTCCCTTTCCTGACATTCTTCAGGGGAAACTCTAGATCCGGTCTCCCGGGTCGGACGATGACGATACTATTGCTCAGTGTCGTGTCTCCTCTTGAGGACATCGTCTTGAAGATAGACTCAGTCAGAGGGAATCAAGGCTCGTGCAGATGGTTGGCGACGGCTCGTGTAGCATCTCCGTGAGAGCAGCAGAAGCACCCTCCATATGCAGAGGCGTCAGGCGAGTTATGTCAGCCAAGTTCGCGAGATCGAAGCGGCATATGTTTGCTCTATCGGACATAGCGTTCCCCTTTGATGTCGTCGAGTTTTGCGGATATGCTAGTGGCAGCCCGGATTGACACAACGGTTTGTGGTGTGCACTTTGGTAGCGGCGAAAGCGCTCGAGTGCCGGGCCGGGTGTGTTGTGGGGTGTTGGCCTTCTGGCGTGTTGTATGTGTTGTGGTGCTTTAGGCCTAGTCTTATCAGGCGCTGTTTAGGTTTTTGCCCGGTTTTCCTTGATTAACTGAGCACCCCTTTTCTTTTCTTTTTTTTAGCACTCGTTTTATACGGTGCATTCCTCCTTGGGGGTGTTTCTTGTAATACCTCTTTCTGATCAATGAATTTGGCAGCTCTCCTGCCAACATTCCAAAAAAAAAACACTATCGTGCATTCTCCATAATTTCATTTTGACATTATTTGTATGCCAACTGCATTTTACTTCCATATAATTACTTGGGGCATATTGAATGCCGACCCTCAAAACTCCCGCAACCGTCTGACCCTATGGTTTAGACGTGTTTTGCCATCCGGACCGATGCGCTTAACGGTTTAGATTGACTTTTTCCCGCAAACCGGAGACAAACTGGAGGGCTTTGCGGGCTCCGAGACGGCTGCCACTCCCGCGTTTGACTAACTTGGCCCGCCAAAAAACCCTCTCTCTCGCCCGGCCGCGTTCCCGTCTGACTTTGGTCAGCATTGCATTCATGTCGGCCCAGAGAGGAGGTGGCCTATCATTGGAGTCGGTATTGAAGCGGAGCGCCGGCTGAGAGTGTCGCCGCTTCGCTTCCCAGTGCACACCTCATCTCTTCGCATTCAAACGACATCAGTCTGTCCGCCTCCCTCCATTAAGCGTGTGTGGTTGCCGAGGAACCTACTCCGGCGCCACCCATCCGTTCGTCTGCCGCCCACCATTAAGGACCTCGCCGCCTGGTCTGCCCTTCGTCCGCTATTTAACCCCCATAGGTCGGCAGCATGCCGCATCCATCTGCCCTCCTCCACACCACATCCGCCATGCCCTCCTCAAGCTCCAAAGCCTTGTGGGACGACCTCTCGTCCGAACAGAAGGAGATCGCCGCCATTGCGACTGACTGGCATGGCTCTAGAAGAACGAGCTCATCGGAGCCCGGTGCTGCAGACACGCCAATGGCAGAGGCGGTTGACGAGCCCGCACTATCATTCGCGCTGGCCAGTGTCGGCGTCACCATGGGAGAGCCCTCGTGCTCACTCATGGTGCTGGAGGAGCGTGAGGTCACGCTGCGACAGGTGCAGGTTGAACATGACCTTCGCCTCCTCGACAAGCACCCGCGTGTGGAGAAGTTACTCACGTTGGCACGACCATCGCGTCGGACGTGGACGTGCCCGGGCGGGAAGCGCTGCTCGAGTCCTACCGCTCCGTCCACAACATACGCCGCGAGCGTTGACGCTACTACCGGGTGGATTTAAAGGCCGCCTACAAGGAGATGGACGAGGCGGCGGGTGAGGTGTTTGGCAAGAGTATACCTGGCCATACCTCGGGCCGGGCCTAGCCAAGCCCGACCAAAAAAATCCAGGCCCGAGCTCAGCCCGGCCCGGCCATCGGGCCTATTTTCTGGCCCCGAGCCCGGCCCGAACACGTAAAAGCCCGTCGGGCTCCGAGCTGGCCCGGCCCGACCTTCAGAGAAATGCAAAAACGACGGGCCCGGGCCCGGCCTTTGGGCTCAAAATCTAGGCCCGAGCCCGCCCCGGGGGCAGCATCGGGCCGGGTCGGGTCGGGCTTTTTCGGGCCGGATCGGGCCGGCCGGGCCGGGCTTCCCATGGCCAGGTATGGACAAGAGTGAGGACGAAGACGAGGTCGTCAGCTCGGTCGCACCCCGCCACCATGACCATGAAGCCGGCAATCAACAAGTGCCGCCAACAACGAGGAAGAGTAGCGCATGGGAGATCACCAACGCTTGTATCCCATGAAGGCCACCGCTACGCCCCTCCCGTTGGAGCCAAGCTTGATGGCCTCAACATCGTCGCTCGATTAGCCGCTTGTCGGCGACTTGAAGGCGGATAGCTACACTTCCCAATGCTCATCACTACAAAGGAGGTGGGGCTTCATTTTTCGGGGCTCATGGCTGGCTGGAGATGGGAAGTGGGCACCGGTGGTCATTTTAGGCTAGGTTTAGAGTTCGGTCTAGTTGAAAAATGACTAAATATAGTGAATTTGCTCTAGTTTAGATGAAAAGCATCCGGCTTTATGTAAAAATACACAGAATAAATATTGTCCAGCACGTTCAAATATGCATCAAATTTGTTCATTTTCGTTAAACTTCTTCCAAAATGTAACTGGGTCTGGCCAATCCAATTCCACGTGTAGGTTGTTGCCTAGCAGCACCCCCTAACGCGCTATTCATATTGGCCAGCCCCTTTCTGAATTTGATCTCCACCAGTTTTTGGTTTTCCATTCGGCTTTTTCTTATTTCCTTTTTCTTTTCTTTTTTATATTTTATTTCTTTTTACTTTTATTTTCTTTTCCATTTTTGCAAACATCTTTTAAACTTGCGAACTTTTTTGAAATCATGACCATTTTTAAATTCATGAACACTATTTTAAAATCATGCATATTTTTAAATTCATGAACTTTTTTGAAATTCAGGAACATTTGTTTTGAAACGGCGATCAATTTTCAAAATTTATGATCAATTTTTGAAATGGATGGTCATTTTTTACGATTATTTTATGAATTCATGAATATTTATTGATTTGGTGAATATTTTTTAAATTTTCAGAAGATTTTTTTAAATTTTTGAGTTTTATCAATATTGTTAACATTTTCTACAAATTCATGAACATTTTTTGAATAGACAATCATTTTATGGAATTTAACATTTCCTGAATATTTCTCAACTGATGACTATTTTTTGAATTCATGAATATTTATTCCAAATTCTGCTTTTTTAAAAAATTCTGAATTATGAAGAAAAATTAAACAGAAAAAGAAAAAAAAACCAGGGAACTTCCCGCCCAGTACACTGGCTACCCTGCGGACTGAACTTCAGTGCCGTAACTGCACCTGCAGTTGGGCCAATGACATGTGGGCCTAACAGACAGCTGGCCCACATGCCATTGACCCAACTGCAGGTGCAGTTACGGCACCCAAGCAGCGTCCCTACCCTGCACATATGTGCATGTGCGGGAGGGGGGGGGGAGGGGTTGCACACTTCACTGGTTCCCGCCGCGCAGGTCGCCGTATAAGAGGTCATCAAGGGCACGACAATGTCTCGCCTTCAGCGAGAGGGGAGGAACCCTCGCCAAAGGGTAGAATGAGATGGGCCGGTCCTGGAGCGCGGAAGGCCAGAACATTCTTTTTCTCTTTTTTGCTTTATTTTTTCATTTTATTTATACTTTAACATATTATATATATTATATATATATATATACTTATATATATTTATACTTTAACATATCATATATATATATATATTTATACTTTAACATATTATATATATATATATATATATATATATATATATATATATATATATATATATATATATATATGTATGTTGACCAAGCTTTTGAAAAATGTTGAATGTGTATACGAAAATGCTTATCACATATACAAAAATATATAAAAAATATGTATAAATTTTGATCATGCATTCAAAAAAATTAATCAAGTATTTGAAATTGTTTGAATAATATTTGAAACACAATTCCAAGGATTTGAAAATTGTTAAATGTTTATAAAAATTGTTGACCAAGTACTAAAAAATGAAGAAATTTTCATCATGTATATAAAAATGTTAATCTAGCATTTGTAAAAATGTTGATCAAGTATTTGAAATATGTTAAATATGTATAAAAATGTTGACCAGGTATTACAAAATGATGAAATTTTCTGATCATGTATTTGAAAATTTTGATCTAGCTCTCCTTATTTAATAGATGAAGCAAATCTTATGCCTCCGTTTTGATTTTTTTGATCTAGCATTTAAAAAATGTTAAATACGTATAGATTTCTTTTACAATGTATTAAAAATGCTGCATTTTCTGATAATGGATATCTAATAAATTAATCAATTATTTGAAAATGTTGAACAAGTATTTCAAAATGTTAATCAAACATTTACAAAATGTTAAATGTGTATCCAAAAATGTTGATGTTTTGTAAAAATGTTAAATATTGTCTTTAGGAAATATTAGTCAAGCATTTTAAAAAATTTAAATCTACATTGAAAAATGTTAATCTGTATTCGGAAATGTTGATCAATCATTTCAAAAATGTTAAAAATGTGTATAGTACAAAAATTGACCATGTATTAAAAAATGTTAAACTTGTATTGAAAACATGTTAAACATGCATTAGAAAAATGTTTTTGATGTATATAAATACAAAAGAAACAAAAAATGAAACCAATAATGACAGAAGCGAAACCAAAAAGATGAAAATTAAAAACTAAAGCCAAAGTAACAAATTTAGAAAGAATAAGAAAACGAAAACACAAAAAAACCAGAGAACAAAAAAATAGAAAAATAAATTTATAAATAAATAGAACCAAAGAAAAATGTTACAAGTAAAGAAAAACCAAATTAAAACAAATAATAAACGGTAACAAAAGGGAAAACAAAACAAAAAAATCCAGGAAAAAGAGAAAAACAGTGGAAAACCCAGCTTGTTTCGACTTAACTATACCCGTGCTACTCTAACACGAATCCGAGGCAAACCGAGTGGCTAGTTGCTCTCTCCCTCAAACATGGGACCAGGCTTTGAATCCCCTGCTTGCTCATTTTTCTCTTCTTTCCTTTTCCTTTCTGCGTGAATGGGCCTACCCAAGTACTGTAGATGCCTTCAGCGAGAGAACCGTACTAGGTTGCTGAATGCGAGATATAGCGCTTGCGGGTCCAAAGGTGTTCAGGTTGTACAACTACCATCGCTGGGCCCGCAGAACGTGTATTTTTTGGACTGAGGCCACGAAAAACTAGCTTGGGCCGAAGCGCCGGAGTTATTTCTCGCCCGCTGCGAGACGCAAGTACGGTCTCGCCTCTGGCGCGGACCTGTTGGCCCGGAACTGTACCGTGGCTGACGCGTGAGTTTTATGCTTGTCTTTTTCTTTGCTTGTTTTTCACTATTTTGCATCGGGTTTGTTCGGTTTTTCTCTGTGTTTTTTTTGCTATTTTATTTTATCATCTAATTTTTCATTTTTTATTTAACGCATGTCTATTTTTTCATACACATTATACATTTTCCGTATATATTACAAACGTTTCTTTACATGTTTAACATTTTTTAACTACATGATTAATATTTTTTAAATCTATGTTGTGATGTCTACTTTTTCATACATGTTGTATGCTTTCAGTATACGTCTAAAACATCTTCTGTACATGTTTAATATTTTTGAAATACATGATTAATATTTTTAAATATTTATTGAATACATGCTAATTTTTTAAACATTGAATGTAATAAAACTATTTTGAATTGTATGGAACCTTTTTAATTACGTGAAGATTATTTACATTGTATAACATTTTTAAAAATGTTAAACACATTTTTGAAACTTGGAACATTTTCTATAAGCCACATACATTTTTTTGCATGGTACAAATATTTTCTAATTGTTGAGTAACATTTTTTACACTGCATGTGCGTTTTTTAATGCTTGATGAACATTGTAAAAAAACTAAAATTATTTTTCTGTACTATATGTATTTAATATTTTTCAAATATAAACAAACGTAAAATAGAAAAAGAAACGTGCGCGACATCAACGTGACGATCCCGAATGGCCACTAGGCCGACCCACTACCAGCTCCCTATAGGCGAGCTGAGCTACCGTCTCGCATAAAGTGAGCGCCCGGGGTAAAGTACCAATAGGCTTTCAAAGAATGAAGAAACTAGCTTAATTATGGTAGATTGAGTATGATAGATGTATTGGCGGATCTAGGTATATAAACCCATAAGTTCCAGTGGGATTTTTCTAAAAAAAAGGTATACAAACCCATAAGTTATTTATTTTCCCTGACGTAAGTGTAGGGTTTTCCCTCCTCCCAGTAGTATCGCCACCATGCGTTTTCTTCTTGTTCATGATGATCATTTGGCTCTTGTCTCATGTGATAGGCTTGAGCTAGGTTGGGGTGGCATGTACCGTTGTGGGCTAGGGTTTGCATGGTGACTCGATGGTGTTGGATGGGGCAAGCCCCAGGGCAACAAACAGGGTTTCCAGGAAGGGTGAAGATGTTCTGATCAGCTAGCTCCTTGAGCAAGGATAGTAAGGTTAAACTTAATTTGGCTTGCGTTAATTTAGTCAATTATAGTGTGAGATATAATTCTCAGATAATACATGGTTTCCGTCCAAATAGGGGATTTTGCCATCCCTTTGTCACTTCTTTGCTATGTGCGGAAAGCTTGCCTAGTTTGTTAATGCATGAAGAAGTTGGTGGCTTTGAAGGTATCGTAGTGGTAGTATCATAACTAGTATCATGCATGTCAACTAGGTAATTTTGATGAGGTGGCGTAAAATTAAATGAAGAAAGAGAGGGTTGAGTATCATATTATGGTACCGTATCATAATAAATACTATGATACTATGTGTCATGCATGGCAATAAATAAGACTATCTATGATACTACTCTATGATACTATGCACAACGAGTGTAGTATCATACACTAATATCATATGCATGATACTAGTATATGATACTTCCCATTACAACCAGCCTAAATGCACAATCAGTACTCCCTCCGGATGGGAATATAAACCGGGAACGGGATTTTAGGTCATCAATTTAACTAATAAAGCAATGTATCTATAGATATAGTTTTTATGTCATAAACTAATGTTTCGCTAGTCAAATCATAGACTTCAAAATCCATGCCCGACTTATATTCTGTTCAGAGGGAGTGCCTCATTTACGTATCGTTGATGATTCATTGATCACTACAAAGGCTGATAAGACTAATGCAACTTGCTTGCAACAAGTATAGACACAACACATTTTGGTCAACTTGCGAATGTGGCAAAATCAAGCATATTTTTTAGTCCTAACACGGATTTTCTCATAAGGCCAGAGAATTGCGAGGAGCCGTATTGTTAATGAAAATGATGAACTGGTTTGCGTGGTGGATCAAGGAAAATCGAATGAGCGTCAAATTATCGATTTTTTTAGGATGTTAAAGTGCCAGATCGTTCTTTTCTCCTCTCCCTCCCTCACTTATGAGAGCGGTGAGCCCGATCTAATTCATGCGAGTCTGAGGGCCACCTCTCCTTCCATCTGCCGCTCGATGAAGGGAAGGGGACACCGGGGGCTTTGTTCGAGTGATGGTAGGGTTAGGAATAAATTTAGGGTTGTCTCTGTTCGGCGGTGGCGAGACAATGGTGTCACCTTCGGCATGCAATAAGGTCCACCCGCCTTGCCCTTGTTCCGGTGATGCTTCTTCGTATCACCGGGAGGTGTGTGAAAGATGGCGTGTCCGCAGATTTGGTTCTTCGGGTCTGGTGTTCTGTTATGCAGGTTTGTCTAGATCGCAGTGTCCCGCGGAGAACAATTGCACAGCACAGCGTATAGCCCATGTGGGGCATGCATCAGCTAAAATAATTAAAGTCGACGTGATCACCAAGCCGGTTAGTATGTCAGCGCACGTCGTTTGCAGAATCTCTTAACCAACCGATTAAGATTTTTCTAGCGAGCGTATTAGCACTATGTGTAGGTTGTACAACGTGGGTCGATCGTTGATATACCTATAACTATCGTTTTTTACGCGAACTCTCATGTAACTATATGTTTTAAAAAGAACATGCATCCATTACTTCAGCACAAATACTGAAATACATCAACCCATACCCATTTTATACGTATCATAAGCACCACTAACATTCGACCGAATCATTTTCTTGATCGTGTAGGTAGAGGTCTTTGCTTCTTAAATATTAACCCATATGCATTGTTGGTTGGACGCTTAGAATACAGAGCAATGCGAGTCATGCGTGTTTATTATAAGTATACTACTCGCTAGCATTTCCTGAGGTTTACGCCCGAAGAGGAAGCGTTCGTTTTAAATGTGTATATATACACACCATGACCCGCTCGGCATACGCACAGCACGTACTCGCGGCAACAATGGCGGAGGTGCCTCCATTGACGCATGCAGAGAACCGAGAGTTCCTTCGCATTCTCCGGGAGGCCAGGCTACGGTACATATACGTTCTAATTTACGATTTTATGTGCTTGCATGGTTGCATTTGCATCTACATACAGTATATGCTAGTGTGTAGATTAATGAACGCGGAGCTGTGTGAGTGCGTGCGTAGGTCGGGACGCGGCGGCGCTCCGGCGAAGGTGGAGGTCCAGTTCGACGGCGTCAGGGTCCATGCCGGCGTGCGTGCACTGCCGGGCGTCAGCGCTGCCAAGGTGCGTACGGTTACGCCTTTTAAGTTTTTTAGCGCTCAATGCATGCCCGGCAAACCATCACCCCCAATATGCTTATTTACAAATTTAGCTCAACATGTAATGTGTACACGGAAATTCGCAAAGGCACGCGGGTGTAGGGGACGCACCAGCTCAGCCATGCCCGACAGCATGATTGCTTCTGAATCCGCAAAATCATTGGACTCCGCACGAGAAATACCAAGTTTTAACTTTTAGTTTCTGAAACTTGGTAACTTTTTCGTTCGTTCATATCAAGTTTCATCAGTTGAACCCCCGCAAAAAAAAGTTTTACCACTTGAAACTTTGTGAAGATTTAAAAACATGTCAAAACGTATTCAAAATGATCTTATTTAAAAGTTCTTCACTAGGAAAATGAATGTGCAAACAAAACTTCATTTAGACTTTTGGTTCAAAAGATATAGAAGATTCAAAATTGAAAGCCAAAAAAAATGGGGTCAGTACCCAGGCACCCGCATAAATCCTCTTAGGGGAGATCCGTTGCTTACTGCTCACTGAAACATCCAACCTTATGGTCAAGTCATCCTCCTATCTTTCTGATCTCATTCGTTTTCCAATCGCATAAAAAGTCATGAGATCATAAAAGAAACAAGTTATTTAAGAGAGAGAAAACGGTTACTTAGGAGCTCTATGGTGGACCGCCAACAGGAAGATCGAATGGCTTAGCACATCCTGTGCCTACTGGACCTGACTTCGTAGGATACTCTGATAGACTAGTCGAATGGCAATGGCCTAGTGGTTGTATCTGCTTGCCCATTCCTATTCCTATGTGTACATGTCAAGTTGGCTCGTGACCCAACCACCCAAGTGCTAAAATTCATAATTATATACACAATATATGTGTTATGTTATTCATCTATAGCTATACAGTGTGACGTGGATTTGATAGAAATTGTTCATTGCCATTATTGCATGGCAACGTATGTATCACATATCCCACAAGATACACCCAGTCGCATGAGCTTGACCAGAATCTAGAAGAGAACAACAAGCATACCAAATTGAAGAACAGAAACAACAATGCAAAAAAATATACAACTTATGAAGCTCATTGTCAGTGTAAAAGGGCCATAGAAAACACAAAAGTATGTACAATAATGTTCTGCAGATTTTATTAAATAGCTAGCCAGGTGCGCTTGCAGCTATGTTCACAGATGTATTTTCCTATTGCTGGTTTGTATGGTGCTCACCAATTAATGGCAATATCCTCTTGTATCCTCATTGAAAAGTCTATGTATGGGCGAAAATCTCTTTCTTGCGTAGGAATTCCTAGAATCTGCATACCT
The DNA here is from genome assembly GCA_021437245.1 of Aegilops speltoides. NCBI lineage: Eukaryota > Viridiplantae > Streptophyta > Magnoliopsida > Poales > Poaceae > Aegilops > Aegilops speltoides. Next base: position 60,622,372 of record CM038147.1, on the reverse strand, counting down.
TTGTGCCACACAGAGGACGGGAATCAAAATTCTCAGCACGGCGAGTGGGACAATAAGATCATCAAGGTAAAGCTACATAATTCTTTTTCCATGGCATGCGTTATGTTACAAATAAGTTTCATTATGGCTAGAATGAGTAAGCATAGTGCACTCATCCTCATTGAGCCGTGGACAACCTGTTGCGTTATCGAGGAGGCGATGTCCTAAGGTCCTATTGAATATCTATGAAGGGAAGTACATTATTTCATTGTACCTAAAGCTTTCCTTTCTATTTATATTTAGGATGACTCTTGTTGTGGGAGCACCTGGATCAGGAAAAACAACCTTTTTAAGAGCACTGGCTGGAAAATTAGACCCCTCTTTGAAGGTATCAGGCTAAAAATAGTACATAATATATTATGCTATGTTACATCTGCTGCAAATGGTTTGGAAGCAAGGCCTTAAATAATATCATCTTTTAATATCATTTTGGCAGTTCCAAGGGAAAGTAATGTACAATGGAGAATCAATTTCTTCTACACCTCACTACATGCGTGCTTATGTTAGCCAGTATGATGTTCACCATGCCGAGATGACAGTGAGAGAGACACTTAATTTCTCTTCCAACATGATGGGTTCCAACAACGAATTTGGTGCGCCCCTTGTGTTTCTTCTATTCCTTATGCTAAATTGCATAACTAGACAAAAACAAATAATCTCTTGATTTAACTGACACCATCAAGCAATAGCCATGTTTCAATAATAAATAGTATCAATTTCCATGCGAGATACACACAAATTCATTGCTCCTATTTGACATGCACATTAATTTAGAGATGCTACAAGATGAAGTGCGAAGGACTGCTCCAGTGGATGAGGAGCTATTTTATAAGGTATCACTCACTTTTATGACTAAAATATTTGTGAAGTTGTCATCATTTTATTGAATAACATACAAGGTGTCTTTTGCATAGGCAACCAAGTTTGGAGAAGGAAGCAACCTGAAAACAAACTATATCATGAAGGTATATTTCTTTCATCTTATGATATTCCGAATTATATTATCTAACGATAACTAAAAATTATGCTACACATAGATTCTTGGACTGTCGAACTGTGCTGACACTACAATAGGGGATGAGCTCCGAAGAGGGATTTCCGGGGGGCAAAAGAAGAGAACCACATTAGGCAAGTCTTACATTTTTTTTGTAAAATACACACATGATCTTGTGTTCCACTCTGATAAACTATTTGCTTTAACTTCCATATCACTCTATGCAATTGAGTAACTTCAGTCTAGAGGATCTTTTGGCTGACCAATATGGCAATATTATTCTTGTCCTCGGAGATTGTGATCCTAGAAGATCTATTTCTACTAATGAAATATAATATAGTTGTTTGTAATCAATTGTACAACACACTAAAAAGTAAGCGATAGTTAGCATATTAGGTTCTTGTTGCCAACACGACATGAAGAATTGCATACCTCATGTCTATTCCAAAAAATGGTTTGACTGCCTATTACAATGCAAATGGTTGTTTTTGGGCCACATGATTACCATGGTAGGCCTTGCAAAAGCCCGGTCCTGGGTATGCTCGGGTTAAGTAGGTTGCATGTACATATTGTAATTCATTACCCTCCTTTTAATGATCCAGGAGAGATGCTAGTTGGTCGTGCAAGGTGCTTCTTTATGGATGACATATCAACAGGCCTGGATAGCTCTACCACATTTGAGATTATGACATTTCTTGGACAAATGGCACATCTCATGGATCTTACAATGGTTATCTCCTTGTTACAACCATCTCCAGAGATATTAGAATTGTTTGATGACATAATCCTTCTCTGTGAGGGTGATATTGTTTACCATGGCGCTCGACAAAATGTTATTGACTTTTTCAAAAACATTGGCTTTACCTGCCCTAGCAGGAAGAATGTAGCTGACTTCCTTCAAGAGGTAAATCATGATACATGTCATAACTGGTTATAAATCATACTCGTTACAAGTACTTGCCTTGCATGAGCTTCAAATGATAGGAAAGCTATATTGGAATTGTATTGTAGACCATAAGTTCACTAGGTAGAGAAGATACATAGTACAAATATCTTGCCATTTCTAATTATATAGCCATAAGGTCATCAATAGAAAATAAATATCCTATGAGTAGAGGTGTGTATGGATTAAGCATTGTTATGTGATTAACATAACCAAACATCGCACGGAAAAATGAAGCGAAGATAATTTAGTTGACATGTTGTTCCATTGAAAGAAACATACAAAAAGACGAAACAATATTAGGAAGAGCACTAGGTTGTTTCTTTAGCATAGGGAAACAGTAGAGTGACGTTTATTAAGTTGAACTGCATGCCTACGTTTTTATTCACCAAATTGTAATGCACAAGAAGTCTTGTCCGCTTGTTCACACATGGTGATTGGAATCAATAGTAAAGCACTTTATAGTTAATGTATCATTTAGAGTAAGCACGAGACAAATTTCTCCAACTACTCAACATGATAAACAATGTACTATTTGCATTGGATAGGTTACCTTAAAAAAGTATCAAAAGCAGTACTGGAGCGGTGATGTGAGCGAATATCGAAATCATACCATTGAGAATTTCGTAAATTGCTTCAAAGCATATGACCTTCCTCAATCTCTAGAAGATAAGCAGTGCAAGAATTATGACATCAAACAGGGCAAGGAAGAATTTCAAGCATATAACAATCTAGGCATATCAAAGCGGAATGTTTTTAGAGCTTGCCTCTCAAGGGAAGTACTCTTGTTTAAAAGAAATGTTCCGGTTCATATGTTCAAGGCTATACAAATCATTTTTCTAGCTTTTGTCATTGCAACACTTTTCCTTCAGACAGAAACGAGCCCAGATACAGTTTTTGACGGAGTAAAGTACTTGGGTGCTCTCTTTATGGGTATAGCTGTTATAAACTTCAACAGCATGATCGAACTTGCAATGACCACAAAGAGGCTCCCGATATTCTATAAACAAAGGGAGTCATTAGCATTACCAGGATGGGCCGTTGTTTGCTCAATTTTCCTTATCAGTCTACCCATATCACTAATGGAGTCAAGTCTTTGGACCTTCCCAACCTATTATGCAATTGGCTATGCACCTTCTCCCATTAGGTATATACAAAAATTTCAACATCATTCATCATCATTCAGATGCTATCCAATAAGGAAATAAATATTCACTAATAGATGCCTTCAATTTTGTGGCAGGTTATTTCAGCAATTACTAGTGTTTTTTGCGATGCATCAAATGTCACTGGGTCTTTATCGCTTTTTAGCAAGCATAGGAAGAACACCAATAGTATCAAATATACTAGGGACACAAGCTCTAGTTGCAATCTTCATACTTGGAGGCTTCATCATATCAAAAGGTTAGATTATCTACCATTGAATAGAGCAACAATGTAATAACATTCTCATCATTTCAAGGCCAGAGATGGAATTTACCTATTTTCCATCAAAACACAGATGACCTCCAACCATGGTTGAGCTGGGGTTATTGGGCTTCACCATTCACCTACGCCCTCAACGCTCTAGCTTTGAACGAATATCTTGACAAAAGATGGGCTAAGGTAAGAAGGAATGATCTACTAGCATCATATAACACTACAACATAAACAATTGTAGTATGTCATATGAGACACAATATCTTTGTGTTCCATTGTCCACTATTTTTTAATCATGTCTTATTACAGGAGTTCCATTTTGAAAATGCTAAGACTATTGGAGGAGCTATTCTGAAGGTCAGGGGTTTGCTCGGGGAATGGCAATGGTATTGGATTTGTGTACTAGTTTTATTTGGATTTGCACTGATCTTCAACATCCTGAGTATATTGGCATTAGAGTTCTTAAACTGTAAGTACATTGAACAAAGTTACATCTTATGCTTCCCAGAGAAAAAACAAGGATTAATATCTCATCAAAACTATTTGCAGCTCCACACAAGCACCAAGGTAATATCAAGTCACAAGGTAATATCAAGTCACAAGGGAGAGAATCTTTAGAGTACGACGATCAAGTAATAGTTGGTGGGAAGGCTTCAACTGATCAAGCTAGCATACCGTTCCAACCGTTGTGTTTTGTATTTAAAAAAATCAACTATTTTGTTGACATGCCTCAAGTAATCCCTCCCTTGTATGTCAATTTTATGTTAGGTATGACAACTTATTTTGCTCTCTTTTTTATCTTAGATATGCCAATTTTATGACAGGAGATGAAAAAATATGGAGCAACCGAAACAAGGCTTCAGCTGTTACGGGATGTTAGTGGCTCTTTCAGACCAGGAGTCCTAACAGCGTTGATGGGGATCACTGGTGCTGGGAAAACAACATTACTTGATGTTTTGGCTGGAAGAAAAACCGGAGGTTACATTGAAGGTACTATTAACATAGGCGGCTACCAAAAACAACAAGATACATGCTCAAGGATTACTGGTTATTGTGAGCAAACCGACATACACTCTCCTCACTTGACAGTCTATGAGTCACTTCTATTCTCTGCATACCTTCGCCTACCTTCATATGTGAAACCTTATCAACGAGATGTAAGATATTTATTACTTTTATTATTACAGAAAAACTAGCACCATGATTTGCAAACATGTTCTCACAGTCTCATGTTTTAAACTTTTCTAGATGTTTGTGGAAGAAATTATGGAACTAGTAGAGCTAAATAACTTGAGGAATGCAATGGTGGGCATTCCTGGGGTGACAGGTCTATCAGCTGAGCAACGAAAAAGACTTACAATAGCAGTGGAGCTTGTGGCAAGCCCTTCTATTATGTTCATGGATGAGCCAACAACTGGTTTAGATGCTCGTGCTGCAGCAATTGTCTTGCATACAGTACGAAAGTTGGTGGACACTGGGCGCACTATTGTTTGTACAATTCATCAACCAAACATTCATTTATTCGAATCTTTTGACGAGGTATGTTAGTTGTCGTGCACATGTCTAGTGCTACCAGAAAGAATGACATCCACACCCAATATATGAGTAGGGATGTCTCTTTTACAGGGGCTCATTTGACAAAACATTAATTAAAATTAAGCTAATCATATATTCCATGCAAAATTTATTTAGTATAATGATTGATTTTTCTCACTAATCACAGCTGCTACTTATGAAACAAGGAGGTCAACTCATTTATAGCGGTTCTCTAGGCTCACTATCTAGAAATTTGACAAAATATTTTGAGGTAAGATAGGTTGAGACGAACTTATCATTCATAAGATAGAGAGAAAAACTAAATGACCGCTTTTTAGGTTATTCCCGGTGTTCCTAGAATCAAGGATGGTCAAAATCCAGCATCATGGGTGTTAGACATTAGCTCACATGCCATGGAGCATACAATTGGAGTGGACTACGCACAAATTTACCAGAACTCCAACTTATATAAGTAAGCTATTACATGCATGCCTATAAATTTGCTGTTTAAATATTGTATTTGTCATATGGAAATTTTGAAGGCAAATGATCACATTGTATTTCTCTGGCTTGTGTATGTATCCACAGGGAGAACATGGCTTTGGTTGATGAGCTGAGCAAACCAAATACAGACCAGGAAGATCTACAATTCACATCCAAATATTGGCGAGACACTAAAACTCAATGCATGACATGTATATGGAAACAATATTGCTCTTACAGAAAAAACTCGGAGCTAAATATATTTCGCTTTCTAAATACTTTTGCAATCTCAATCATGTTTGGCGTTGTGTTCTGGCAAATTGGGTCAACGATGTAAGTACACATGCATGGTCACTAGTTGTGTCAAATCTAAAATGAAAAGTTCACCAGACATAGAATATTTACCAGCTATCTTCTTCACAACAGTAAGGTGGAGCAAGATGTGTTCAACATACTGGGTATTGGATATGGATCAGCCCTTTTTCTTGGTTTTATGAACTGCAATAGTTTACAACCAGTCGTGGCGATGGAGAGAGTTGTTTTCTATAGAGAAAAAGCTTCTGGCATGTACTCCTCAATGGCGTTTGTAATTGGTCAGGTGAGTCAATTGATAAAACACCTTCCATCTCTTGGGAATGCAACTAACACACTCATAATGGATCTTCTTGCACAGGTAGCAGCTGAAATTCCTTACGTTGTTATTCAACCACTCATTTTCTCAGCAATTGTGTACCCAATGGTAGGGTTCCAAATGACATTTGAAAAATTCTTATGGTTTGTCATGTACATGATACTAAGCTTCATGGACTACACACTCTATGGGATGATGGCTGTTGCACTGACACCCAGTCCTGAGATAGCTGCTGGGCTATCCTTCCTCATCTTCATGATATGGAATTTCTTCTCGGGCTTCATCATTACACGGAAGGTAATTGATCCCTTCAATTCTTTTTCTTTTTAGAAATTTTGATAGAAGAATGGATGTTAGCGTATATGACACACTGCCACTCACTTTTACAGGCAATGCCCATGTGGTGGAGGTGGATGTACTGGGCCGATCCAGCAGCATGGACCTTATATGGGCTTGTGTCTTCACAGCTCGGCGACCACACAGAACTAATCCGTGTGTTGGGCCAGCCAGACCAACCAGTGATGAAGTTTTTGGAGGAGTACTTAGGCCTTGAAAATGGCTACTTTCCCCTGGTCACAGCTCTTCACTTCGTGCTAAGCATGCTCTTCTGTTTTATCTTCTGTGTTGGCATCAAGTATATCAAGTTTCAAAAAAGATAGACGTTTTAAAATTTGTGGATCATTATGGGGCATCACTAAAAGTGTATCTACTCTATACAGATGGTACATAATTTTTAATATTTATAGAAATTTTATTTGGGTGATATGCTTGTGTATTCTGCTTGTAGCTAATATTTGTAGATTAAATGATCGGAGTGGACATGTGAATCAAACTGAAAGGATTATTTGAAGAACTACACAAATGGCTGGAGATAACTTTGGTCTCGGAGAAACGTCTAGAAGATAAAATTAAACATCATACCAAAGTAGGAAGAACAGTGGAGCACCTGCCTGATATAAATAAGGGAAACTGGAATTTCTATACATAATATCAACAATAGCAAATATGGAGTGATAAAAGCATGAATGAAAGTCGATCAAACATGCATGTACTAGAAAAATAATAACAGAAAATAGGCTTCCTAGAAAAAGATGACTTTTAAGATACAAGCAGATCGATATATATATATGAGGCATTCATCGAGCTGATCCAAGGAACCTGATCAACCGATACTACTCCCATACGTGAGTGCTAGTATTTTTTTGGTCAAAAGGCAGAATTGGTAAAGGGACCAAACAATTCCCACAAGGAAACGGGCATAATCGGAAGAGTTACCAGTTTGAACGCGAGCAAGTCGTTGGTTCAACCCATCATTCACATCTTCTCTCTCATACTCAGGGGAGTGCACCGTTGTTAGGGTTTGGCCGCCGGCATCCATCGCTCTCCTCCACCCTCATGTTTCGTCGTTTTCTGGGATGTATACACCAAGGACAAGAGGAAGAAACGAGAGCACTTCATAAAAACAAATTGCAAAATCTCTAATTCACAAGTAGAAGTATACTATTTTTTTAAAATAATAGAACTATACTGTTAGCTTATTGGCCACTTGGCAGAAAAGAGAGGTCAGCTATCTCGAGAACCAAAAAACTGTTAGCTTATTGGCCTCGAGCCCTCAATTTTAATGTATACAACAAATGGCTGAAGATCTGTTTGAGGCTTTAATCTAATTAGAAATTACAAATTATATTCTATAGGAGAGGAGAATTTCGTGACCATGGTTCAGAGCGTCCAGTTGATCTTAGTGAATTGTACGAAACCATCACAATTTTGTCTTCTCGAAACAGGCTTTCGCCTCGCTTTATAGATAAAGCATACATCCATACAACCACGTCTCAAACAAAGTCATAAAAGAGAAAAGCTGGGGCCACGGCACAAAGACACCCAAATGAAAGAAACAAAAACGACAAAGGCCACCAGGGGCAAGCTACGAAGCAGGCGGGGCGGTCGGAGAGCCGACATGCGGTAGACACCAGGGCGTCCAACAAGAGCTGAAGACGGTCACAATCCCTCGTCCTAGTGAGTGGATGCCAGCACTGCAAGAAGGCAAGAAATTTGAAGAACGAGTCAAAAGCACGACGTGGGAACACCCGCTCAATCACCATCTTGTTGTGAGTAGTCCAAAGAGTCCACATCATAGCCGCAAATATGAGCCAGAACAGTCGGCGCTTACGGCCAACCTGGGTGGCCCTTACCTGCAGAAACTCTGCAAGGTCATGGACCTCCCACTCTGGTCCTAGAGCCTCATGAACAAAGCACCAAAGTGCCTGCGCTGCTACGCAAGAAAAGAAAATGTGCGTTCCCGTTTCCGGGACATGGCACAAAGGGCAAAGGCCATTGCCCGGACCATGGCGTTTCAGTACCTCAGTCCCCGATGGGAGACGATCTCGTAGAAGCCGCCATACGAAGATCTTAATCTTCAAGGGCATCGGTGCCTTCCACAGTGATAGCCACTGTAGAACCGGCACACGACATAATGCCTAGTAGGCCGAACTAATGGAGAATTCACTCGAAGGAGAAAGGCTCCAAGAAACAGTTCTGACTTGACCCGGGGAAAAGACGGTTTCTCATAACCCTAGCACTTCGCACCGCGCGGAATTTTAATTTCTTTGTAGACCACTAGCTGTGTTGTCGTCTCTCGATGTACTCTGTGCGAGTATCCTAACTTTACCAGTGACGCTTAAATTGCATGGCTGCACGTTCATGCTGTGCCTCGCCGGTCCATCAAATGTGTTTTCCTTGGTCGTCAGCTCTAGTCATTGTTCCTTTTTGAGTACTCCCTCCTTCCATCTATATAGGGCCTAATGCATTTTTCAAGGCTAACTTTGACCAAATATTAGAGCAATAATATATGACATGCAACTTACACAAAGCACACCGTTAAATTCATGTGCGAAAGGAGTTTTCAATGATATAATTTTCACATTGTGCATGTCATGTACTCCCTCCATCTCAGTTTATAAGTCTTACGCGTATACCTAGGTTGCCAATTTGATCACCCTAATATAAACTATATAACACAAAAATTATATCTTTTGAAAATAGAACATCTGAACTTTATTTTGGTATATTTTTTGTAATATATTACTTGTATTAGGTTGGTCAAATTGACGATCTAGGGGTACGCGCACGCCTTGTAAACCGAGAGAGAGGTAGTACTATTAATCTTGTCAATAGTCAAAGGCGGTCTTAAAAATGCATTAGGCCCTGTATAGATGGAAGGAGGAAGTATATATTTATCCAGGCAGGGACAAACAAACAAGTCATACAATTTATTTGGTCCTTACTTTATTCACAGTATATGTTTTGCAGCTCACCATAATCCATTCATTTACCTCTATGGCTTTTTAATGAGAGAAGTGTGAGACACAGGGTCGAACCCGCACCGCGCCGGCAGGAGCACGCAAGGGCTAGCTAGCAGCTCATCCACCTTATTTTTATGTTTAGCTATTATTTCTTTCTTCCTGACGATGACAAGTGGGCCCCGCACATGACGTGTCCTGTTTTAATCAAAAACCACTCCCTGTCAGCAAAGAAACCACCCGAGGTGACACTAGGGACTAAACTTATCTGCTTTTGGAAGTTGAGGGACTGTAGTTTGTTGGTTTTGAAGTTTAGGGTCCAGTTCTAAACTTTTGAAAGGGTTGAGGCACGAAAATATACTTTTCCCTAAAAAAAAAATATCTTCTACTCCATTTTGCACCGCTTTGTGATTCTATAATTTGCAGAACTTAAGCACTTGAAGAGATTGAGCAAACAGCCAGGACTAGAGATTCTCTGTCAGCATGTGTTGGGCAACCGTACGTGTTGATCAAATGTCAGCTGACGAGATAGAGCAAACAGTTGGTAGGGATGCTCCTGCTTCTTACGCTAGGAACCAGGCATAATTCATCATGGATCGAGGCCAGGTCAGGCATGGAACAAGCTGATGTCGTGGCTCCATGTTCATGCTGTTTCCTTGGTCTATCAACTCTTACTCATGGGTCTTTTTCTTAGTATATCTTTTCAGGCAGGGACAGTCAAACAGGTTCATTTCTGCTACGAAGGACAAGTGAAACAACTTGACCACTGAAAGCCCTGGAAAACTTTTTTTTGTCGTAGTATCGATTAGCTAAATGACCAATGTTATCCGACTATTTTTGTGCATGTGTATTATAATTTCTTACTATGCTGTGTGAAGTAGATTCAGCAGCCATGTTGTACAAAACTACAAATAGTCTGTATTTTGTACTTTTCTTATTATATGTCACTCATGCTATATTCTGTCTACCATAATACTTGATTTCCAATAACATCCATCCATTCTTGTAAAGCTAAAACCAAATCAACGGTTATGGTCGAACCTCAGCTGCATCAAGGTGCTCTCAATGTTTTACAACTCCCCAGCCACCCAAAACATGACCTTCTAAGTGTATTTCCCTCTTGTGCTTAACAATATGGGACCAAGCAATAGTAATCTCCACCACAGAGTCACCAATCTTGCATATACCTCGGCTAACATTGCAATATTTGGTCCTGAATGTGACACTACTTTGTCTAGCAATAGCGCCGGACTGGGAGTAGGCTTGTATGGCAAATTGCAGGGTGTCTTGCAATTTTACAGAAACAACACGCCTTGACAGATCAATGTAACCGGCTGTGCCCATTGGCATTTCTCCACCTTCACAACTATGAGAATCAACCAGAACAACTTGCCTAGATAGGGGGTCTTTAACTTCGTGTGGTGGTGAGGAGCACATAATCCGTCCGCCATGTTCAAAAGGCCATGGCCCCTCTTCGTCAACACGGACACTCAAGATAGTAGCCTGGACAGTTTCCGTAAGCCGCTCTAAACTCAACTCTACCGTGCAAAAGCAGTTGCTGAAGAGCATGGTCTCTAAACCTTGATGGTAACCACGGGAGTAAGTGGACCGACGGGTGATCAATGCTCTATCTCTAGACCTCGTTTCACCCTTTACTTTCAGCTGGACTTCCAAATCGGCATGTTCCATGGCCACAATCGCACGGGACGGGCCAGTCAAGCTCAAAAAAGGATCCTGCAGGGATCATCATCATAATCATGCGTATAGTTGAACAAAATGAAAAATAAAAATGAAGGTAAAACAAAAGGAAAAAACAGGGATACGATGCATACCTCTGGAGTGAGTTTTTGGCAGTCTTCCCTCCGCCGAGAGAAGAGAATGTTGCGGTTGTAGTCCACGTCGTCTCGGGCAGCGACAACCCCATACACATAGAGTGGCCACTGCAACTTCCTACTTGCTCCAATAATCTTGATGGAGTAGATCTGCAGGGTGCTCGCGGCCCTAGCAACATAAGGGATCGATCCTGGCGTGCAGTATGTAAAGTGCATAGGGCTCAGCACGGCTGCAGGACACAAACCACCAAATCAATCCAAGCGTTAGACATGTTCCAACATGAATTACTTTATACTCCTTTTAGTGATCTAAAAGATCTTATATTAGTTTACATAAGGAGAACAATGGAGGATTGAATGAAGAAAGCAAAGGAATATACTTCCTCCGTCCCAAAATAAGTGTCTTAGAGGAAATATGTTTTACTTACTCGCGTCTTCGAAGTCGTTTTCGTCTCCCCATGCAGACTCCCAGCCTTTACGTTCCAAAGCAAACAACTTCTCCTCCGCCTCCATCTCCATGGTCATCTCCTCGATTGATTCCGTGAGGTCTTCATCCTCTTCCTCCTCCTCCTCCTCCTCGGCTTCCTCTTCATCCTCCCCTTCCTGTTGGCCCCGACGCGACAAGCGGATGGTGGCGTCCACTTCGCGCTGCCGTTTAATGTCGTCCCTCTCATTCTGCTCCCGGAGCTCTCGAAGGCCGTACTCCATCTCTAGCAGCTCCTTGCGGAATCGGGCATACATCGCTATGTCCTCCGCGGTCCAGTGCCCGTACTCCTCCAGCTCGACCTCGCTCTCGAGCATCCTGTAATACTTGGTCGTCTCGGGGGTCATGTCTTCCTCCTCTCCCTCCTCTTCCGGTTGGTGGTCAGCTCCAGCGGGGTTCGGAACGAACTCGCCTACAGCTGCCGGTCTCGGGCCCGGCAGGAGCATGGCCATCCCCGATCTGAGCTTGGATACGGCGTACCGCGCCTCCGAGATGCGATCCGAGATGTCCGGCCCCGGCGCCGCCGCCGCCTCTTTGTCTCCCGTCTCGTTGCTGCTGCTGCGGCGGAGCGCGGCTGCTGCTGGTTTGATCTTGGCCCTCAGGAAAGACGCAAGCTCCTCCATCTCCTCACACAGGACCTCGATCTGCTGCTGCTCGGGAGTGGAGCTCGATTCGCCTCCCTCTGTCGCCATCTTCTCCTCCGCGATCTTTGCTCTGGTACTCATCTCGATCGCCGCCGTGTTCTGCTCGGTGGGTATTTGTACGCCACGCGGCGGTGGGGGCTTCGCCTCGTCTCTTGTCCACTCGGCGGCGAAGAGGAAAGGATGCGGAGAGAGAGATCCAAACGGACAAAGCCGACAAAGGTGGGCTGCCGGGCCTGTGATTCGGGAGCCTCGGGAAACAGAGCCCGGTTAGAATTTGGCAAACCTTTCGCCTGATAGGTTGAGCTGCCGTGAATTGAATTTTTATACCCTAAAAAAAGCTGTTCGAAACCAACTTCTTCGTTCTCTTCTCTTGGCCGAGACTTTTTTTTAGAAAAGGAGGAAGCACCCCTGGCCTCTGCATCTGAACGATGCATACGGCCACTTTATTAATTATTAAGCACAAAAGACGTACATCAGTAAGCCTGAAGCCACCATCTAGGCAACATCTGTCGCTACTCCTACCCCTTGATGCAGTGGTGCCGAATGTCCGAGCCTAATGCCAAACAAACATCGCAACAAATCCTAACATCTAATGCCGGATGCCCCATCCTAGCCACATACCGGGACTGGGTCACACGCCGGTCTGGCGCACTCACCGAGGCTGCCGCCGCCTTCTTCCACCGATCCATCTCCAGAGCAGGTACTGACGCACAGACCTTGCCAGGCCTGCCGTCGACGCCACCATGGCGCCAGACAGCTCGACCACCCTGCGCTCGTCCATCCATCCGCATCCGTTGTTGATATGCAGCTGCACCATGCCGCCACCACTCGTCGTCAATGACGCGGTAGATACAACGCCGCACCACCTGGCAACCTCCACACCATCGCCACTGCTGGAGCTACTCGGAGCCCACCATCCACAACATCTCTCCCCCGAACAGCAGTTCCTCCCAAGACGGTGCCTCCATGGAGGATACGACGCGCAGGACGCTGTCGCCGCCCAATCCAGACTGAATTTTGGACTTTCGTCCGGGAGGGGTTCGGGGGTGGATAGGGGGGGGCCTCGGCTTCGCCTCCAGGAAGGGTAACGGCGTCAAGTGACGTCGCCGATGCCGGGCCGAACACGCCGACCAAAGTTTTCTCCGGTCCCCATCCTATGCCACCAAACCTCCGTGTACTCCGGATCCGGCAAGCCACGATCCGAAACCCGCGAAGATGAAAGAGCCATGGGGCTCAACCCACCAGAAAGGAGGATCGAGAAGAACTCCTTCTAGATCTCCAGACGCTGAATCCAACGATCCGACGTGGCCAGCGACGATCATGACCACCCCGCGGCGGCCGACGGAGTCCGAAGAAAGGATCCAGATGGATCCGATCTGAATCCGGCGGCACCCGCGACCACCGGTCAGGCCAACGCAGCCACCACCTCATGACATACAGGTCGCCACCGCCTCGCCGCGCACGACGCCGATGGGAGACCCGTCTGGATCCGATCTGAATCCGGCGGCACCCACGACCACCGGTCAGGCCAACACAACCACCACCTCACGACACACAGGTCGCCACCGCCTCGCCGCGCACGACGCTGATGGGAGACCCGTCCGCCGCGCCGCCAGACCCCACGTTCGCCCGGCATTCCTCTGGATCCCGCTGTCCCGCGCCAGCCAGGACGGAGAGGATAGGGAGAAGCCCCGCCGTCGTCCAGCCGGCCAGGCTTCGCCTGGCGGCGCTATGGACGGCGGCGAGGAGGGGGAAAGGAGGATGAGACTCGAGGGGCGGCGGCTAGGGTTTTCCCCCTCGGGTCGCCCGCGGGGGCGACGCGAGGGGTAGCTGTGCTGGTCTATGTTTAAAAATGGGGAGATCTTCACTTCCCGACCTCTGCACCAACAAAGGATGCATACGGCCATTCTAGTATGAGTACCAAGATAAACATGGCCTTCATAATTTTTTAAATGAGTATTGAGGGAGTCCTGGACTAGGGGGTGTCCGGACAGCCGGACTATCATCGTCAGCCGGACTCCAAGACTATAAAGATACAAGATTGAAGACTTCGTCCCGTGTCCGGATGGGACTTTCCTTGGCGTGGAAGGCAAGCTTGGCGATACGGATATGTAGATCTCCTACCATTGTAACCGACTCTGTGTAACCCTAGCCCTCTCCGGTGTCTATATAAACCGGAGGGTTTTAGTCCGTAGAACAACACAACCATTACAACAATCATACCATAGGCTAGCTTCTAGGGTTTAGCCTCCTTGATCTCGTGGTAGATCCACTCTTGTACTACCCATATCATCAATATCAATCAAGCCGGAGTAGGGTTTTACCTCCATCGAGAGGGCCCGAACCTGGGTAAAAACATCGTGTCCCTTGTCTCCCGTTACCATCCGCCTAGACGCACAGTTCGGGACCCCCTACCCGAGATCCGCCGGTTTTGACACCGACATTGGTGCTTTCATTGAGAGTTCCTCTGTGTCGTCACCGATAGGCTTGATGGATTCTTCAATCAACAACAACACCGTCCAGGGTGAGACTTTTCTCCCCGGACAGATCTTCGCGTTCAGCGGCTTCGCACTGCGGGCCAATTCACGTGGCCATCTGGAGCAGATCGAAAGCTACGCCCCTGGCCATCAGGTCAGGTTTGGAAGCCTAAACTTCACGGCTGACATCTGCGGGGACTTGATCTTCGATGGAGTCGAGCCACGGCCGAAGCGTGCCGCCTTGTCACGATGGGCATGATCTAGCTCGCCACGGACAAGACTGAGGTCAAGACACGAATCCGCTCCGACCCATAGTTCGGAGCCGATCGCGCAGATCGAGGTCGGGTGGCTGGACACCGCCTCGGGGGTTGCAACTTCTACGGCGATAAAGCCGAATACTGATCTTGTCCCTTATAAAGCTCGTGACTCCGAGGCGCCGGACTCCGAACCTCCTGTGCCCCTGCCAATCGAATCCGATTGGGCGCCGATTATGGAGTTCACCGCCGCGGACATCTTTCAGCACTCACCCTTTGGCGACATCCTGAGTTCGCTAAAGCACCTCTCGTTATCGGGGGAACCCTGGCCGGACTACGGTCAGGACGGTTGGGATGCGGACGACGAAGAAATTCAAAACCCACCCACCACCCACTTTGTAGCCACTGTCGATGATTTAACCGACATGCTAGACTATGACTCCGAAGACATCGACGGTATGGACGACGATGCCGGAGACGACCAAGAACCAGCGCCTACAGGGCACTGGAAGACCACCTCGTCATATGACATATACATGGTAGACACCCCAAAGGATGGTGATGGCGAAGAAGCAGCGGAGGCAGATTCCTCTAAGAAACAGCCCAAGCGCCGACGTCAGCGGCGCCGCTCTAAATCCCCCCACAACAAGAATGGAGATTCCGGCACCGGAGATAACAACACCCCAGAGAGTGCCGAAGACAACCCCCTCCCGCACAATTCAGCACAATGGGACGGGGAAGCCAGCCCTCGAGAGAGAGCGGCAGATGAGAAGCTAGAGGATGACAATTACATGCCTCCCTCCGGAGACGAGGCAAGCCTCAACGACGACGAATTCGTCGTGCCCGAGGATCCCGTCGAACAAGAGCGTTTTAAGCGCAGGCTAATGGCCACAGCGAACAGCCTAAAGAAAAAGCAGCAACAACTTCAAGCTGATCAAGACCCGCTGGTCGACAGATGGACCGAGGTCCTCGCGGCCGAAGAGTATGAACTCGAACGCCCCTCCAAAAGTTACCCAAAACGCAAGTTGCTCCCCCGACTAGAGGAGGAAGCATACAAACCTTCATCACCAGCGCACAATACGGCAGACCGACCACCCCGTGGTCGCGACAGAGAGGCATCTAGGCCCTCCACCAGAACCGTACCCCGGCACCGCTCGAAAAGTACGAAGCCACGAGGGAATGCGCCGGACTTGCGGGATATATTGGAGGACAAGGCAAGACAATCCAGATCCATCTACGGATCACGTGGGCGCCCCACGACCCACGACGACTACCATCGCGCCGGATACAGCAACTCCGGCCGGGCCGAACACAGCAGACAACGCTCTCTTGAGCTACGTCGTGATATTGCTCAATATAGAGGCGCCGCACACCCACTATGCTTCACAGACGAAGTAATGGATCATCAAATCCCTGAAGGGTTTAAACCCGTGAACATTGAATCCTACGATGGCACAACAGACCCCGCGGTTTGGATCGAAGATTATCTCCTTCATATCCATATGGCCCGCGGCGACGATCTCCACGCCATCAAGTACCTCCCACTCAAGCTTAAAGGACCAGCTCGGCATTGGCTTAACAGCTTGCCCGCAGAGTCAATTGGGTGTTGGGAAGACCTGGAAGCCGCATTCCTTGACAACTTCCAGGGCACATACGTGCGACCACCAGACGTCGATGACCTAAGCCACATAATTCAGCAGCCGATTTAATCGGCCAGACAGTTCTAGACACGGTTCTTAACAAAGAAAAATCAAATCGTCGACTGTCCGGATGCAGAGGCCCTCGCAACCTTCAAACATAACATCCGCGACGAGTGGCTGGCCCGGCACCTAGGACAGGAAAAGCCGAAATCCATGGCAGCCCTCAGATCACTCACGACCCGCTTCTGTGCGGGAGAGGACAGCTAGCTAGCTCGCAGCAACAACCTCAGCAAAATGCTGGCAGTCCGGATACTAAGGACCACAATGGCAGGTCGCGTCGAAACAAAAACAAACACCGTGTTAACGGCGATAACAATGAGGATACGACAGTCAACGCCGGATTCAGAGGCTCTAAACCCGGTCAACGGAAGAAGCCATTCAAAAGAACTACTCCGGGTCCGTCCAATTTGGACCGAATACTCGACCGCTCTTCCCAGATACATGGCACCCCCGAAAAGCCAGCTAACCACACCAACAGGGATTGTTGGGTATTTAAGCAGGCAGGCAAGTTAATTGCCGAAAACAATGACAAGGGGCTGCACAGCGACGACGAGGAAGAAACCCGGCCGCCAAACAGTAGAGGACAGAAGGGTTTCCCCCCGCAAGTGCGGACGGTAAATATGATATACGCAACCCACATACCCAAGAGGGAGCGGAAGCGTGCACTTCGGGACGTATATGCGATGGAGCCAGTCGCCCCGAAGTTCAACCCATGGTCCTCCTGCCCGATCACTTTCGATCGAAGGGACCACCCCACCAGTATCCGCCATGGCGGATTCGCCGCATTGGTTTTAGACCATATCATCGATGGATTTCACCTCACTAGAGTCCTCATGGAAGGCGGCAGCAGCCTGAACCTGCTTTATCAGGATACAGTGCGAAAGATGGGCATAGACCCCTCAAGGATTAAACCTGCAAAGACGACCTTCAAAGGCGGCATACCTGGTGTCGAGGCCAATTGTACAGGCTCGGTCACACTGGAAGTGATCTTCGGATCCCCGGATAATTTCCGAAGCGAGGAGTTAATCTTTGACATAGTCCCGTTCCGCAGTGGCTATCACGCCCTGCTCGGACGAACCGCGTTTGCAAAGTTCAACGCGGTGCCGCATTATGCATACCTCAAGCTCAAGATGCCAGGCCCTCGTGGAGTCATCACGGTCAACGGAAACACTGAACGCTCCCTCCGAACGGAGGAACACACAGCGGCTCTCGCGGCAGAAGTACAGAATAGCCTCTTAAGGCAGTTTTCGAGTCCGGCCGTTAAAAGACCGGACATGATCAAACGCGCCCGGAGCAACATACATAAAGACCACCTGGCACGTTCCGAGCAGGCGTAGCAATGCGGACCCAACCCCAGCCCTTGCATGATTGCAAGACAAACTCCCCGCGTCCATCATTACGCTCTGGAGATACCTTGGGCATAGGGGAAGGGGCACGACCAAGGCAGGCCCAGAGTGCGGCTTAACCACACCAGGGGCTCCTAAGTGTGTCGCTCTATTTCTTTTCCTTTTTTCTTTTATCTTATCTACAGGACTCCGTTTACAAGAGGTCCTGCCCGGCAGTAGATCGGCCGAACTCACGATGCAACAGCCAGGGAGGATCAAGGGCTACGACGAACACTCAGGTGGTCTCCATTACGAGCATTAAATCTGTTTATTACACAATTCCGCAGCCCACCCCTGGAGGGGGACATGATTAAATAGTCCAAACCCTTGCTTTCCGCACCATTTGTATCGTTCTGCACTCATAGCAGAATTCCTTGAAATAAACAATGCAACACTTTTTGCCTATAATTGCATTACCTTTTTTACATATATGTTCATTAATGACATCTTGCACCCGTACATTTTGGTACGGCCGAATACACCAGGGGCTTATGTTCCCCGTATTATGGTGCGATAAGTCCGAACACTTTCATAAGTGCGGCACCCCGAACTTATAGCATTATATGCATCGGCTCCGAATCATGTCTTGGGTCAATAGTTGGGTTTGCCCGGCTCCCATGTTTTGGTACCTTACATTCCGTTCTATCGGCTAAGGTAGCACTGGGAGAACCACTGCGATTGCACCCCGGTTGAGCTGGGCGAGCGCCTCAGTGGAGAAAGCTAAAACTGACTGTCATGATAAGGCGAGAGACTGGTTGCTGTTCGAGAGGTCTTTTGGAGTCTCTAAAGACTTACGCCGCTTAGAGCGAGGAACCGGATAGTGTCCGGCCCAGGCGTGGATAGCGCCCCGAACTCGGTCTTCCGACACTAGGGGCTTCGCCGAAATTTAAAATTGTAGAATTCTATGGCTAAGTGAGAGTGTTCAAGCATTATAAGTCCGGTTACCTTGTTCGTTGTGTTGAGCGCCTCCCTAGATGGACCCAAAAATGGGAACAAGAGCGCTCAAGTTTATCCCGAACACCCCAAAGACTTTCGTGGCATGGGGGCTGAAGCATTTAATTGCCATCTCTCGATTTGATATACGGCCGCACAGAAGGTAATATTTTAAATCAAACAAGCGTTGCTTAGCGCATATGGACAATGTTTTCAGCGCACAGGATAACACATGGCGAATTTACTCAATCATTACATCTGTGGGGCACTCATCTGCAATCTTGCGGGCACCCTTCAGGACAGTCTTATAGTACATCTCGGGCGTACGATACTCTTTGCCCGGCGGCGGCGCGTTCGTCAGGAGCCTCTCCACATCCAGCCTGCCCCAATGCACCTTTGCGCGGGCAAGGGCCCGACGGACACCTTCAATACAGGCGGAGCGCTTGATGACCTCCACCCAAGGGCACGCATCCACCAGCCGCCGCACGAGGCCGAAGTAGCTCCCAGGCATTGCCTCTCCAGGCCACAGCCGGATTATGAGGCCCTTCATGGCCTGCTCGGCTACCTTGTGGAGCTCGACCACCGCTTCACTGGTCGCTAGGGGCACCGGATGTCCGCCTCGGCAGCTTGAGACCGAAGACCTTCTCCGTTGAGCTCCCCTCCTCAGCCCGGTAGAATGCGGCGGCATCGGACACGCTGCGAGGCAGATCTACAAACGCCCCTGGAGAGCTCCGAATTCGGGTAAGTAACAGGTAATTTACATTCACATGCTTGCTCTGCATGAAAAATGCCTTACCCGCTGCTATCTTCTTCGCCGCCTCAATCTCCTGGAGGGCCTTATGGGCCTCGGCCTTAGCGGCTTTGGCACTTTCAAGAGCCGAGGCAAGCTCGAACTCTCGAGTCTTCGAGTCGCGCTCCAAACTCTCTTGCTTTTCCATGAGAGCCTGGAGCTCTTGCCGCACCTCCGCCACCCGCGCCTCCTGCTTCTCTCGCTCCGCCTGCTTCATGTCAAGATTATGCTCGACGCGGACACGGCCTCCTTCAGGGTCACCACCTTGCTCGTGGCCCCTGCAGTACCCACGTTATCCTCGTTATTTCTATTGCAACCAAAATCCTTTTCTGTAAGGTACAAAATTCAAAGTGGTGTTACTCACCTTCTTTGTCCTCGAGCTGCTTCTTGGCAAGGCCGAGCTCTTGCTCGGACCGCTCGAGATCCTGCTTCAAAGCACCGACCTCCGCAGTCAGTGCGGAAGAGGTCAGCAGCGCAGCCTGCAAACCCATATTGACATAATTTTTAGCACTCCTGCGTATATCTTTTATAGATCCTCAGTCCGGTTTTTCTTTCCGAACACCGAACCGTGCATCAGGGGCTACTGTCTATGTGGTATTACATTACGTATTTTAAAGCTTCTTACCTCAAAGCCTGTTAGAAGGCTGCTGCAAGTTTCGGTCAGCCCGCTCTTGGCGAGCTGAACCTTCTGAATCACCGCACTCATAATAGTGCGGTGTTCTTCCTCGATGGAAGCGCCGTTGAGCGCTTCCAACAAGTTGTCCGGCGCCTCCGGTTGGACGGAGGCTGCCGGTGTCATGGTCTTGCCCTTCTTGCGAAGGGGCCGCCTGCCGGACTCCGGAACCATTGCGGGTTCCAGCGCGGAGTCCGGGAGGTTGCCTTGTGGCACCTCCGGAGCCTCCCCCTCCTGGCGGGTCCCCTCCTGGGATCCCACCTCGGCGTCCTCGGCACCACGAGGGGTGGAGGCAGTCAGAATGGAATAAACATCCGACGGCGCCAAGGACCCGCTACATGAAATGGGAAGATCCTCCTCGGCCGGGCTACAGATAGTATGCGGCATTAGAAGGACACTACGCGGCACGAAAAAGAAATTACAAATTACTCAGGAGTCCGGACACTTACGATCTTGCCCGGGGCTTGGTCCTTGAGGGCCACTCCTCATCGCCGTCGTCGGCATGGGCGTTTCTGTCCGGAGGATGGGTCCTTCCTCTCTTGGACCCTTCGCCCTCCCCCATTGGGGAAGCCTTCCTTTTCCTCTCTCCCCCTTCCTGGGGAGAGTCCTCTTTCTCCTCCTCGTCTTCGGGGGAGGAGTCTGCCTCGGAGCCATCGGACGATGACTCCGATATCACCTGGCGCCGGGAACTTCTTCGAGTTCCCGCGGCCTTCTTCTTGGCCTTCTTCTCCGGCACCACATAAAGTGCCGGGACTAGCAGCCCCGCTAACCGGGCGTCCGCTGGTTCTTCAGGAAGGGGAGCCGGACAGTCTACCTGTCCGGACGTCCTCTGCCAGTCCTGTCAAAGGCATTAGGAGTTTTAGATCCCACATAACATTAAATTGTGAAAGAAAATAAACGTCCCATAGAGGATAACAAACCTTACCTCGCCGGCCGGGCGCTTGGTGCTGAATCCGCGGTCATCCGTCGCGGAGGCGGGGGCTTCTCCACCCTTGAACAACACCCTCCAAGCATCTTCATACGTCGTGTCGAAGAGCCTGCTCAGGGTCCGGTGCTGTGCCGGATCGAACCCCCACAAATTAAAGGCCCGCTGTTGGCAGGGGAGAATCCGGCGGACGAACATGACCTGGATCACATTGACAAGCCTAAGCTTCTTGTTCACCAAGGTCTGGAGACAGGACTGGAGTCTGTCAGCTCCTCCAAACTGCCCCATAGCAAGCCCTTCTCTTTCCAGGAGGTGAGCTGCATAGGGACACCAGATCTGAACTCGGGGGCCGCCGCCCATTTAGGGTTGCGCGGCTCGGTGATGTAGAACCACCCTGATTGCCACCCCTTGACGGACTCCACGAAGGCCCCTTCGAGCCAGATGACGTTGGGCATCCTGCCCAACATGGCGCCTCCGCATTCCGCTTGGACGACCTTCACTACCTTCGGCTTGACGTTGAAGGTGTTGAGCCACAAGCCGAAGTGGGGCTGGATGCAGAGGAAGGCCTCGCACACGATGATAAACGCCGAGATGTTAAGGATGAAGTTTGGCGCCAGATCGTGGAAGTCCAGGCCATAGTAGTACGTGAGCCCCCGGACGAAGGGATGCAACGGGAAGCCCAGTCCACGGAGGAAGTGGGGAAGGAATACGACCCTCTCATGGGGCCTGGGGGTGGGGAGGAGCTGCCCCTTGTCGGGCAGCCGGTGCGCGATGTTGCCGGACAGGTATCCGGCGCCGCGCAGTTTCTTTATGTGCTCCTCCGTAACAGAGGAAGCCAACCGCTTGCCTCCCGCTCCGGACATGACTGGAGAAGGTTGAGACGAGATGTGCGGGCTTGGGCGCTGGAGCTCGAGTGCGCGGAGATGGATAAGCAAAGGAGGAAGAAGGTGTAGGTAAAAAGGTGGATCCTTATCCCCTTATATATGGGCGGACGAAGACTATGCGTCCCCACCAGCCTGGTAAAACTCGCTTATCTCTCAAGCGCCACCATCAATGGCACGGTTGGGTTACCCACATCCGTATTGATGAGAATCCCGGAATAAGGGGAACACGATCTCTGCTTCGACAAGACGTGCCAAGGAAACCGCTTCGCTAAACGCGCTGAGGTGGGATAATAAAAACGATTCAAGTAAAGGCTTGGTAGTGGTGTGACGTCATGCCACAAAATACGTCAGCAGATTGAACTTGTGTACATATTATTCTCTCTACGGTGGAATGTGGAATTTATTTTGCAGAGCCGGACACTATCCTGGTGTTCACAATCTTCTACGAATTATTCGGAGGAGGAACCCGCCTTGCAATGCCGAACAATATGCGCGCCGGACTCATCGTCATTGAAGCCTGGTTCAGGGGCTACTGAGGGAGTCCTGGACTAGGGGGTGTCTGGACAGCCGGACTATCATCGTCAGCCGGACTCCAAGACTATGAAGATACAAGATTGAAGACTTCGTCCCGTGTCCGGATGGGACTTTCCTTGGCGTGGAAGGCAAGCTTGGCGATACGGATATGTAGATCTCCTACCATTGTAACCGACTCTGTGTAACCCTAGCCCTCTCCGGTGTCTATATAAACTGGAGGGTTTTAGTCCGTAGGACAACACAACCATTACAACAATCATACCATAGGCTACTAGGGTTTAGCCTCCTTGATCTCGTGGTAGATCCACTCTTGTACTACCCATATCATCAATATCAATCAAGGAGGAGTAGGGTTTTACCTCCGTCGAGAGGGCCCGAACCTGGGTAAAAACATCGTGTCCCTTGTCTCCTGTTACCATCCGCCTAGACGCACAGTTCGGGACCCCCTACCCGAGATCCACCGGTTTTGACACCGACAGGAGGGATTGGTGTTTTTTGTTTCATGGCGGGGAATCGCTCTCTCTCTCTCTCTCTCTCTCTCTCTCTCTCTCTCTCTCTCTCTCTCTCTCTCTCTCTCTCTCTCTCTCTCTCTCTCTACCGGCCATGCGTCGAGGGACTTCTTGGGAAGGTTCTGCAGCGAGAAGGGCTCGTCGTCAGAGCCCCCCCGTACAAGGTGTTCGAGCTCAGCCGGGGCTTGTCCCTCGGTGGTTGCTTCAGCTCCAATTCCGGCTAGGATGGCAAGAAGTCATGGCTAGCGTGCTCCTCCTCACTCGCTGCCATGTGCTCGCTCCCGGGCAGTAGCGAAGACCTCGCTGCAGCTACCAGCAGCAGCTCGCGGCCATGGCCGGCAGCTGCTCGCATCGGCAGCGGGCAATAGCAGCTCGCGGGCAGTGGCGGGCGACAGCTCGCATGCAACATCGCGGGCGGCAGCCGGAAGACCGCGATGGGAGCTAAATGTTTGCTCCCGCCAACCGTTTTTTTGTTTTGCAAGTCCTTGGCAAAAGAGGGAGGGATTCGGTAGACATATCAGAATCGGTCCGAACTATGCAAGACCCCACATAAAAGATTAGCAGACGAGCGATTTATAGGATCTGTTTGGGGCGAAAAATCGTCCCCCATCC
The DNA here is from genome assembly GCA_021437245.1 of Aegilops speltoides. Classification (NCBI taxonomy): domain Eukaryota; kingdom Viridiplantae; phylum Streptophyta; class Magnoliopsida; order Poales; family Poaceae; genus Aegilops; species Aegilops speltoides. The sequence continues at coordinate 60,598,392 of CM038147.1, read as the reverse complement.
ACTATATCGGCGGCTATTATAGCGGACGACCCGGTTTGCGGGATCTGCTAGAGATGATCTAGTCCAATAACATGCATATATTACTAGTCTATGTTACTATCTTCAAGCTGGTCATATTGGAAGGTATCATATAATACTATCATGCACATGATCCTAGTGTGTATGATAGTATCTCCACAATTCATAGTATTATAGGTTATATGGATGGTATCATATTATGTTACTCATTTAATTATGTGCCATCTTAGCAAAATGCCTAGTTTGCATGCATGATACTACCTATGATATTCCCATAGTGGGTGGTAATATATGTGTGATATCATGGCCTTCATTTATTTACATATAGAACCATTTTGCCTAGGGCTACGTTACGTTACAGTCCACAAACATCTCTATACTAATTTACTACTTGCCACATATGTTGGGGAACATAGTAATTTGAAAAAATTTCCTACGCACACGCAAGATCATGGTGATGATATAGCAACGAGAGGGGAGAGTGTTCGTCCATGTACCCTCGTAGACCGTAAGCGGAAGCGTTAGCACAACGCGGTTGACGTAGTCATACGTCTTCACGATCCGACCGATCCAAGCACCGAACGTACGGGGCCTCCGAGTTCAGCACACGTTCAGCTCGATGACGATCTCCGGCCCTCCGATCCAACAAAGGCTTCGGAGATGAGTCCCGTCAGCACGACGGCGTGGTGATGATGATGATGTTCTACCGGCGCGGGGCTTCGTCTAAACTCCACGACGATATGACCGAAGTGGAATATGGTGGAAGGGGGCACCGCACACGGCTAAGGAACGATCCGTAGATCAACTTGTGTGTCTTTTCGGTGCCCCCCGCCCCCGTATATAAAGGAGCCAGGGGGAGGAGGCGGCCGGCCTAGAGGGCGCACCAAGGGGGGGAGTCCTACTCCCACCGGGAGTAGGCTCCCCCTTTCCAAGTAGGAGTAGGAGAAGGGGGAAGAGGAGGAAGAGGGGAAGGAAAGGGGGCGCCCCCCTTCCCTTGTCCTATTCGGACTAGGAGGGGAGGCGCAGCCCCTCCCTGCTCCTTCCTCTTCTCCTCGTGGGCCCATGTAGGCCCATTAACCCCGGGGTTCCGGTAACCTCCCGGTACTCTGGTAAAATGCCGATTTCACCCGAAACCATTTCGATGTCCAAACATAGGCTTCCAATATATCAATCTTTATGTCTCGACCATTCCGAGACTCCTCGTCATGTCCGTGATCACATCCGGGACTCCGAACAAACTTCGGTACATCAAAACTTATAAACTCATAATAAAACTGTCATTGAAACGTTAAGCGTGCGGACCCTACGGGTTCGAGAACTATGTAGACATGACCTAAAACCATTCTCGGTCAATAAGCAATAGCGGGACCTGGATGCCCATATTGGTTCCTACATATTCTACGAAGATCTTTATCGGTCAAACCGCATAACAACATACGTTGTTCCCTTTGTCATCGGTATGTTACTTGCCCGAGATTTGATCGTCCGTATCCAATACCTAGTTCAATCTCGTTACCGGCAAGTCTCTTTACTCGTTCTGTAATACGTCATCTCCTAACTAACTCATTAGTTATAATGCTTGCAAGGCTTAAGTGATGAGTATTACCAAGAGGGCCCAGAGATACCTCTCCGACAATCAGAGTGACAAAACCTAATCTCGAAATACGCCAACTCAACATGTACCTTCGGAGACACCTGTAGTACTCCTTTATAATCACCCGATTCGTTGTGACGTTTGGTAGTACCAAAGTGTTCCTCCGTAAACGGAGTTGCATAATTCTCATAGTTACAGGAACATGTATAAGTCATGAAGAAAGCAATAGCAGAATACTAAACGATCATGTGCTAAGCTAACGGGATGGGTCATGTCATTAACATCATTCTCCTAATGATGTGATCTCATTAATCAAATGACAACACATGTCTATGGTTAGGAAACATAACCATCTTTGATTAATGAGCTAGTCAAGTAGAGGCATACTAGTGACTATATGTTTGTCTATGTATTCACACATGTATCATGTTTCCGGTTAATACAATTCTAGCATGAATAATAAACATTTATCATGATATGAGTAAATAAATAATAACTGTATTATTGCCTCTAGGGCATATTTCCTTCAGTCTCCCACTTGCACTAGAGTCAATAATCTAGATTACATAGTAATGATTCTAACACCCATGGAGTCTTGGTGCTGATCATGTTTTGCTCGTGAGAGAGGTTTAGTCAACGGGTCTGCAACATTCAGATCCGTATGTATCTTGCAAATCTCCATGTCTCCCACTTGGACTTGGTCCCGAATGGAATTGAAGCGTCTCTTGATGTGCTTGGTCCTCTTGTGAAATCTGGACCCTTTGCCAAGGCAATTGCACCAAGATTGTCACAGAAGATCTTCATTGGTCCCGATGCACTAGGTATGGCACCTAGATCGAAATGAACTCCTTCATCCAGACTCCTTCATTCGCTGCTTGAAGCAGCTATGTACTCCGCTTCACATGTAGATCCCGCCACGACGCTTTGTTTAGAACTGCACCAACTTACAGCTCCACCGCTTAATATAAACACGATCCGGTTTGCGATTTAGAATCGTCCGGATCGTGTCAAAGCATGCATCGACGTAACCTTTTACGACTAGCTCTTTGTCACCTCCATATACGAGAAACATATCCTTAGTCCTTTTCGTGTATTTCAGATGTTCTTGACCGCTGTCCAAAGATCCACTCTGGATTACTTTGATACCTTCATGCCAAGCTTATTGCTAAGCATCGTCGGTCTGGTACACAAGATTGCATACATGATAGAGCCTATGGCTGAAGCATAGGAACATCTTTCATTTTCTCTCTATCTTCTGCTTTGTGATCGGGCATTGAGTTTGACTCAACTTCACACCTTGTAGCACGGCAAGAATCCTTTCTTTGCTCGATCCATTTTGAACTTTTTAAAATTTTGTCAAGGTAAGTGCTTTGTGAAAGTCCTATTAAGCGCCTTGATCTATCTCTATAGATCTTGATGCCCAATATATAAGCAGCTTCACCGAGGTCTTTCATTGAAAAACTTTTATTCAAGTATCCCTTTATGCTATCCAGAAATTCTATATCATTTCCAATTAACAATATGTCATCTACATATAAAACTAGAAATGCTACAGAGCTCCCACTCACTTTCTTGTAAATACAAAGCTTCTCCAAAAGTCTCAGATAAAACCATATGCTTTGATCACACTATCAAAGCGTTTATTCCAACTCCGAGATGCTTGCACCAGTCCATAAATGGAACGCTGTAGCTTGCACACTTTGTTAGCACCTTTTGGATCAACAAAACCTTCCGCTGCATCATATACAACTCTTCTTCTAGAAATCCATTCAAGAATGCAGTCTTGACATCCATTTGCCAAATTTCATAATCATGAAATGCAGCAATAGCTAACATGATTCGGACAAACTTAAGCATCGCTACGGGTGAGAAATTCTCATCGTAGTCAACCCTTGAACTTGTCGAAAACCTTTCGCAACAAGTCGAGCTTTATAGACGATTACATTACCATCGCGTCGGTCTTCTTCTTAAAAATCCATTTATTTTCAATAGCTTTCCGATCATCGGGCAAGTCAACCAAAGTCCATACTTTGTTTTCATACATGGATCCCATCTCGATTTCATGGCCTCTAGCCATTTTGCGAATCTGGGCTCATCATCGCTTCCTCATAGTTCGTAGGTTCATCATGGTCAAGTAACATGACTTCGAATAGGATTACCGCACTCACTGTGCGGATCTTACTCGTAGACCTACGAGGTTCTCAGAGAAACTTGATCTGAAGTTTCATGATCAATATCATTAGCTTCCTCACTGATTGGTGTAGTTGTCACAGGAACCGGTTCTTGTGATGAACTACTTTCCAATAAGGGAGTAGATACAGTTATCTCATCAAGTTCTACTTTCCTCCCACTCACTTCTTTCGAGAGAAACTCCTTCTCTAGAAAGGATCCGAATTTAGCAACGAAAATCTTGCCCTCAGATATGTGATAGAAGGTGTACCCAATAGTCTCCTTTGGGTATCCTATGAGGACACATTTCTCCGATTTGGGTTCGAGCTTATCTGGTTGAAGTTTCTTCACATAAGCATCGCAGCCCCAAACTTTAAGAAACGACAACTTTGGTTTCTTGCCAAACCATAGTTCATCAGGCGTCATCTCAACGGATTTTGATGGTGCCCTATTTAACGTGAATGCGGCCGTCTCTAAAGCATAACCCCAAAACGATAGTGGTAAATCAGTAAGAGACATCATAGATCGTACCATATGAAGTAAAGTACGATTACGACATTCGGACACACCATTTTGTTGTGGTGTTCCAGGTGGCGTGAGTTGCGAGACTATCCCGCATTGTTTCAAGTGTAGACCAAACTCGTAACTCAAATATTCTCCTCCACGATCAGATCATAGAAACTTTATTTTCTTGTTACGATGATTTTCCACTTCACTCTGAAATTCTTTGAACTTTTCAAATGTTTCAGACTTGTGTTTCATTAAGTAGATATACCCATATCTGCTTAGATCATCTGTGAAGGTGAGAAAATAACGATATCCGCCACGAGCCTCAACATTCATCGGGCCACATACATCTGTATGTATGATTTCCAACAAATCTGTTGCTCTCTCCATAGAACCGGAGAACGGTGTTTTGGTCATCTTGCCCATGAGGCACGGTTCGCAAGTACCAAGTGATTCATAATCAAGTGATTCTAGAAGTCCATCAGTATGGAGTTTCTTCATGCGTTTTACACCGATATGACCTAAACGGCAGTGCCACAAATATGTTGCACTATCATTATCAACTCTGCATCTTTTGGCTTCAACAATATGAATATGTGTATCACTACTATAGAGATTTAATAAAAATAGACCACTCTTCAAGGGTGCATGACCATAAAAGATATTACTCATATAAATAGAACAACCATTATTCTCTGATTTAAATGAATAACCGTCTTGCATCAAACAAGATCCAGATATAATGTTCATGCTCAACGCTGGCACCAAATAACAATTATTCAGGTCTAAAACTAATCCCGATGGTAGATGTAGAGGTAGCGTGCCGACCGCGATCACATCGACTTTGGAACCATTTCCCACGCGCGCCGTCACCTCGCCCTTAGCTAATCTTCGCTAATCCGTAGTCCCTGCTTCGAGTTGCAAATGTTAGCAATGTAACCAGATCAAATACCAGTGCTATCTGCGAGCATTAGTAAGGTACACATCAATAACATGTATATCACATATACCTTTGTTCACTTTGCCATCCTTCTTATCCGCCAAATACTTGGGGCAGTTCCGCTTCCGAAGTCGATCCGCTTGCGGTAGAAGCACTCAGTTTCAGGCTTAGGTCCGACTTGGGTTTCTTCTCTTGAGCAGCAACTTGTTTGTTGTTCTTTTGAAGTTCCCTTCTTCTTCCCTTTGCCCTTCTTCTTGAAACTAGTGGTCTTGTTGACCATCAACACTTGATGCTCCTTCTTGATTTCTACCTCCATGCTGCTTTCAGATCGCGAAGAGCTCGAATAGTCTTGTTCATCCCTTGCATATTATAGTTCATCACGAAGCTCTTGTAGCTTGGTGGCGATGATTGGAGAATTCATCAATGACACTATCATCGGGAAGATTAACTCCCGCTTGAATCAAGTGATTATTATACCCGCACATTTTGAGTATGTGTTCACCGACGAACTATTCTCCTCCATCTTGCAGCTATAGAACTTATTGGAGACTTCATATCTCTCAATCCGGGCATTTGCTTGAAATATTAACTTCAACTCTGGAACATCTCATATGCTCCATGACGCTCAAAATGTCGTTGAAGGCCCGGTTCTAAGCCGTAAAGCATGGCACATCGAACTATAGAGTAGTCATCAGCTTTGCTCGCCAGACGTTCTTAACGTTGTCGGTTGCATCAGCAGCAGTTCGGCACCCAGGGCGCTTCCAGACGTAACTTTTACGTGCAGCAATGAGGATAATCCTCGAGTTACGGACTCGATCCATGTAATTGCTACCATCATCTTTCAACTTTGCTTTCTCAAGGAACGATTAAAATTCAACGGAACAACAAAGACGAGCCATCTATCTACAAACAAACATAGACAAGCAAGATACTATCAGGTACTAAGTTCATGATAAATTTAAGTTCAATTAATCATATTACTTAAGAACTCTCACTTAGACAGACATCTCTCTAGTCATCTAAGTGATCACGTGATCCAAATCAACCAAACCATGTCCGATCATCACGTGAGATGGAGTAGTTTCAATGGTGAACATCGCTATGTTGATCATACCTACTATATGATTCACGCCGACCTTTCGGTCTCCGTGTTCCGAGGCCATATCTCAGATATGCTAGGCTCGTCAAGTATAACTTTGAGTATTCCGCGTGTGCAACTGTTTTGCACCCGTTGTATTTGAACGTAGAGCCTATCACACCCGATCATCACGTGGTGTCTCAAAGACGAAGAACTTTCGCAACGGTGCATACTCAGGGAGAACACTTCTTGATAATTAGTGAGAGATCATCTTAAAATGCTACCGTCAATCAAAGCAACATAAGATGCATAAAGGATAAACATCACATGCAATCAATATAAGTGATATGATATGGCCATCATCATCTTGTGCTTTGTGATCTCCATCTTCGAAGCACCGTCATGATCACCATTGTCACCGGCGCGACACCTTGATCTCCATCGTAGCATCGTTGTCGTTACGCCATCTATTGCTTCTACGACTATCGCACACGGCTAAGGAACGATCCGTAGATCAACTTGTGTGTCTTTGGGGTGCCCCCCCGCCCCCGTATATAAAGGAGCCAGGGGGAGGAGGCGGCCGGCCTAGAGGGCGCGCCAAGGGGGGGAGTCCTACTCCCACCGGGAGTAGGACTCCCCCTTTCCAAGTAGGAGTAGGAGAAGGGGGGAAAGAGGAGGAAGAGGGGAAGGAAAGGGGGGCACCGTCCCCCTTCCCTTGTCCTATTCGGACTAGGAGGGGAGGCGCACGGCCCCTCCCCGATCCTTCCTCTTCTCCCTCGTGGCCCATGTAGGCCCATTAACCCCGGGGTTCCAGAACCTCCGTACTCCGGTAAAATGTCGATTTCACCCGAACCATTCCGATGTCCAAACATAGGCTTCCAATATATCAATCTTTATGTCTCGACCATTCCGAGACTCCTCGTCATGTCCGTGATCACATCCGGGACTCCGAACAAACTTCAGTACATGAAAACTTATAAACTCATAATAAAAGCGCCATCGAAGCGTTAAGCGTCATGGACCCTACGGGTTCGAGAACTATGTAGACATGTCCTAAAACCATTCTAGGTCAATAACCAATAGCGGGACCTGGATGCCCATATTGGTTCCTACATATTCTACGAAGATCTTTATTGGTCAAACCGCATAACAACATACGTTGTTCCCTTTGTCATCGGTATGTTACTTGCCCGAGATTTGATCGTCGGTATCCATTACCTAGTTCAATCTCGCACGGCAAGTCTCTTTACTCGCTCAGAATACGTCATCTCATAACTAACTCATTAGTTATAATGCTTGCAAGGCTTAAGTGATGAGTATTACCGAGAGGGCCCAGAGATACCTCTCCGACAATCAGAGTGACAAAACCTAATCTCGAAATACGCCAACTCAACATGTACCTTCGGAGACACCTGTAGTACTCCTTTATAATCACCCAGTTACGTTGTGACGTTTGGTAGTACCCAAAGTGTTCCTCCGGTAAACGGGAGTTGCATAATTCTCATAGTTACAGGAACATGTATAAGTCATGAAGAAAGCAATAGCCGAATACTAAACGATCATGTGCTAAGCTAACGGGATGGGTCATGTCAATCACATCATTCTCCTAATGATGTGATCTCATTAATCAAATGACAACACATGTCTATGGTTAGGAAACATAACCATCTTTGATTAATGAGCTAGTCAAGTAGAGGCATACTAGTGACTATATGTTTGTCTATGTATTCACACATGTATCATGTTTCCGGTTAATACAATTCTAGCATGAATAATAAACATTTATCATCATATGAGGAAATAAATAATAACTTTATTATTGCCTCTAGGGCATATTTCCTTCAACATAAACAAACTTGCCTTGGGGTATGTTACTAGCTAAATTACTTCCACTATGGTCATCCTTAAGTTTATATAGAGTACATGTGTGTCTACCAAAATATTGTTGTGTAGGATTCTAATGATCTATCGACTAGCCTATCCTCGGTATATATAATATACCGGAGGCCTAAGATAAGAGGAGTTCTAATCGGCTACATCGGTGGAGAGGAGTCCTTGTCTTGTATGCCAAGTGAGGGAGTCCTGGACTAGGGGGTGTCCGGACAGCCGGACTATCATCGTCAGCCGGACTCCAAGACTATGAAGATACAAGATTGAAGACTTCGTCCCGTGTCCGGATGGGACTTTCCTTGGCGTGGAAGGCAAGCTTGGCGATACGGATATGTAGATCTCCTACCATTGTAACCGACTCTGTGTAACCCTAGCCCTCTCCGGTGTCTATATAAACCGGAGGGTTTTAGTCCGTAGTACAACACAACCATTACAACAATCATACCATAGGCTAGCTTCTAGGATTTAGCCTCCTTGATCTCGTGGTAGATCCACTCTTGTACTACCCATATCATCAATATCAATCAAGCAGGAGTAGGGTTTTACCTCCATCGAGAGGGCCCGAACCTGGGTAAAAACATCGTGTCCCTTGTCTCCTGTTACCATCCGCCTAGACGCACAGTTCGGGACCCCCTACCCGAGATCCGCCGGTTTTGACACCGACATTGGTGCTTTCATTGAGAGTTCCTCTGTGTCATCACCGATAGGCTTGATGGCTTCTTCAATCAACAACAACACCGTCCAGGGTGAGACTTTTCTCCCCGGACAGATCTTCGTGTTCGGTGGCTTCGCACTGCGGACCAATTCACTTGGCCATCTGGAGCAGATCGAAAGCTACGCCCCTGGCTGTCAGGTCAAGTTTGGAAGCCTAAACTTCACGACTGACATCCACAGGGACTTGATCTTCGATGGAGTCGAGCCACAGCCGAGCGTGCCGCACTGTCACGATGGGAATGATCTAGCTCTACCGCCGGACAGTACCCTGGAGGCCGCACACAAATCCACTCCGACCCATAGTTCGGAGCCGATCGCGCAGATCGAGGACGGGTGGCTAGACACCGCCTCGGGGCTGCAACTTCTACGGCGATAGAGCCGAATATCGATCTTGTCCCTTATAAAGCTCGTGACTCGAGGCGCGGACTCCTCGCGGACTCAACCTCCTGCGCCCACCAATCGAATCCGATTGGCGCCGATTATGGAGTTCACCGCCGCGACATCTTTCAAAGACTCACCCTTTGGCGACATCCCGAGTTCGCTAAAGCACCTCTTGTTATTGGGGAACCTGGCGGACTACGGTCGGGGCGGTTGAGATGCGGACGACGAAGAAATTCAAAACCCACCCACCACCCACTTTGTAGCCACTGTCGATGATTTAACCGACATGCTAGACTATGACTCCGAAGACATCGACGGTATGGACGACGATGCCGGAGACGACCAAGAACCAGCGCCTACAGGGCACTGGAAGACCACCTCGTCATATGACATATACATGGTAGACACCCCAAAGGATGGGGATGGCGAAGAAGCAGCGGAGGCAGATTCCTCTAAGAAACAGCCCAAGCGCCGACGTCAGCGGCGCCGCTCTAAATCCCGCCACAGCAAGAATGGAGATTCCGGCACTGGAGATAACAACACCCCAGAGAGTGCCGAAGACAACCCCCTCCCGCACAATTCAGCACAGGAGGACGGGGAAGCCAGCCCTCGAGAGAGAGCGACAGATGAGGAGCTAGAGGATGACAATTACATGCCTCCCTCCGGAGACGAGGCATGCCTCAACGACGATGAATTCGTCGTGCCCGAGGATCCCGTCGAACAAGAGCGTTTTAAGCGCAGGCTAATGGCCACGGCGAACAGCCTAAAGAAAAAGCAGCAACAGCTTCAAGCTGATCAAGACCTGCTGGCCGACAGATGGACCGAGGTCCTCGCGGCCGAAGAGTATGAACTCGAACGCCCCTCCAAAAGTTACCCAAAACGCAAGTTGCTCCCCCGACTAGAGGAGGAAGCATACAAACCTTCATCACCAGCGCATGTCGGCGGACCGACCACCCGTGGTCGCGACAGAGAGGCATCTAGGCCCTCCACGAGCCGCACCCGGCACCGCCGAAAAGTACGGCCACGGGAATGCGCCGGACTTACGGATATATTGGAGGACAAGGCAAGACAATCCAGATCCATCTACGGATCACGTGGGCGCCCACGACCCACGACGACTACCGTCGCGCGGATACAAAACTCTGGCGGGCGAACACAGCAGACAACGCTCTCTTGAGCTGCGTCGTGATATTGCTCAATATAGAGGGGCCGCACACCCACTATGCTTCACAGACGAAGTAATGGATCATCAAATCCCCGAAGGTTTAAACCCGTGAACATTGAATCCTACGATGGCACAACAGACCCCGCGGTTTGGATCGAAGATTATCTCCTTCATATCCATATGGCCCGCGGTGACGATCTCCACGCCATCAAGTACCTCCCACTCAAGCTTAAAGGACCAGCTCGGCATTGGCTTAACAGCTTGCCCGCAGAGTCAATTGGGTGTTGGGAAGACCTGGAAGCCGCATTCCTTGACAACTTCCAGGGCACATACGTGCGACCACCATACGCCGATGACCTAAGACACATAATTCAGCAGCCAGAAGAATCGGCCAGACAGTTCTGGACACGGTTCTTAACAAAGAAAAATCAAATCATCGACTGTCCGGATGCAGAGGCCCTCGCAGCCTTCAAACATAACATCCGCGACGAGTGGCTGGCCCGGCACCTAGGACAGGAAAAGCCAAAATCCATGGCAGCCCTCACATCACTCATGACCCGCTTCTGTGCGGGAGAGGACAGCTGGCTAGCTCGCAGCAACAACCTCAGCAAAAATGCTGGCAGTCCGGATACTAAGGACCACAATGGAAGGTCGCGTCGAAACAAAAACAAACACCGTGTTAACGGCGATAACAATGAGGATACGGCAGTCAACGCCGGATTCAGAGGCTCTAAACCCGGTCAACGGAAGAAGCCATTCAAAAGAACTACTCCGGGTCCGTCCAATTTGGACCGAATACTCGACCGCTCTTGATAGATACATGGCACCCCCGAAAAGCCAGCTAACCACACCAACAGGAATTGTTGGGTATTCAAGCAGGCAGGCAAGTAAATTGCCGAAAACAATGACAAGGGGCTGCATAGCGACGACGAGGAAGAAACCCGGCCGCCGAACAGTAGAGGACAGAAGGGTTTCCCCCACAAGTGTGGACGGTAAATATGATATACGCAACCCACATACCCAAGAGCGAGCGTGCCGCCTTCGACGTATATGCGATGGAGCGATCGCCTGGTTCAACCCATGGTCCTCTGCCCGATCACTTTCGATCGAAGGACCATCCAGCGAGATCCGCCATGGCGGATTCGCCGCATTGGTTTTAGACCCAATCGTCGATGGATTTCACCTCACTAGAGTCTTCATGGACGGCGGCAGCAGCCTGAACCTGCTTTATCAGGATACAGTGCGAAAGATGGGCATAGACCCCTCAAGGATTAAATCTACAAAGACGACCTTCAAAGGCATCATACCTGGTGTCGAGGCCAATTGTACAGGCTCGGTCACACTGGAAGTGGTCTTTGGATCCCCGGATAATTTCCGAAGCAAGGAGTTAATCTTCGACATAGTCCCGTTCGCGATGGCTATCACGCCTGCCGGACGAACCACGCTTGCAAAGTTCAACGCGTGCCGCATTATGCATACCTCAAGCTCAAGGTGCGAGCCCTCGTGGAGTCATCACGGTCAGCGAAACATCAACGCTCCCTCCGAACGGAGGAACACAATGCTCTCGCGGCGGAATGCGAATAGCCTCTTAAGGCAGTTTTCGAGTCCGGCCGTTAAAAGACCGGACATGATCAAACGCGCCTGGAGCAACATACATCAAGACCACCTGGCACGTTCCGAGCACGCGTAGCAATGCGGCCCCAACCCCAGACCTTGCACGATTGCAAGACAAACTCCCCGCGTCCATCATTACGCTCTGGAGATACCTTGGGCATAGGGGGAGGGGCACGACCACGGCAGGCCCAGAGTGCGGCTCAACCACACCAGGGGCTCCTAAGTGTGTCGCTCTATTTCTTTTCCTTTTTTTCTTTTATCTTATCTACAGGACTCCGTTTACAAGAGGGCCTGTCCGGCAGTAGATCGGCGAACTCACGATGCAATAGCCAGGGAGGATCAAGGGCTACGACGAACTCAGGTGGTCTCCATTACGAGCATTAAATCTGTTTATTACACAATTCCGCAGCCCACCCCTGGAGGGGGACATGATTAAATAGTCCAAACCCTTGCTTTCCGCACCATTTGTATCGTTCTGCACTCATAGCAGAATTCCTTGAAATAAACAATGCAGCACTTTTTGCCTATAATTGCATTACCTTTTTTTTACATATATGTTCATTAATGACATCTTGCACCCGTACATTTTGGTACGGCCGAATACACCAGGGGCTTATGTTCCCCGTATTATGGTGTGATAAGTCCGAACACTTTCACAAGTGCGGCACTCCGAACTTATAGCATTATATGCATCGGCTCCGAATCATGTCTTGGGTCAATAGTTGTGTTTGCCCGGCTCCCATGTTTTGGTACCTTACGTTCCGTTCTATCGGCTAAGGTAGCACTGGGAGAACCACTGCGATTGCGCCCGGTTGAGCTGGGCGGCGCCTCGATGGAAAGCTAAAACTGACTGTCATGATAAGGCGAGAGACCGGTCGCTGTTCGAGAGGTCTTTTCGAGTCCCTAAAGACTTACGCCGCTTAGAGCGAGGAACCGGATAGTGTCCGGCCCAGGCGTGGATAGCGCCCCAAACTCGGTCTTCTGACACTAGGGGCTTCGCCAAAATTTAAATTTATAGAATTCTATGGCTAAGTGAGAGTGTTCAAGCATTATAAGTCCGGTTGCCTTGTTCGTTGTGTTGAGCGCCTCCCTAGATGGACCCAAAAATGGGAACAAGAGCGTTCAAGTTTATCCCGAACACCCCAGCACTCGTGGCATGGGGGCTGAAGCCGACGACTTGCCATCTCTCAGATTTGATATACGGCCGCACAGAAGGTAATATTTTAAATCAAACAAGCGTTGCTTAGCGCATATGAACAATGTTTTCAGCGCCCAGGATAACACATGGCGAATTTACTCAATAATTACTTCTGTGGGGCACTCATCCGCAATCTTGCGGGCACCCTTCAGGACAGTCTTATAGTACATCTCGGGCGTACGATACTCTTTGCCCGGCGGCGGCGCGTCCGTCAGGAGCCTCTCCGCATCCAGCCTGCCCCAATGCACCTTTGTGCGGGCAAGGGCCCCACGGGCACGTTCAATACAGGCGGAGCGCTTGATGACCTCCACCCAGGGGCATGCATCCACCAGCCGCCGCATGAGGCCGAAGTAGCTCCCAGGCATGGCCTCTCCAGGTCATAGCCGGATTATGAGGCCCTTCATGGCCTGCTCGGCTACCTTGTGGAGCTCGACCAGCTGCTTCAGCTGGTCGCTAGGGGGCACCTCCGCCACCCGCACCTCCTGCTTCTCTCGCTCCGCCCGTTCCGCGGCCGCATTGCGTTCGGTCGCGGACACGGCCTCCTTCAGGGTCGCCACCTCGCTCGTGGCCCCTGCAGTACCCACGTTATCCTCGTTATTTCTATTGCAACCAAAATCCTTTTATGTAAGGTACAAAATTCAAAGTGGTGTTACTCACCTTCTTTGTCCTCGAGATGCTTCTTGGAAAGGCCGAGCTCTTGCTCGGACCGCTCGAGATCCTGCTTCAAAGCACCGACCTCCGCAGTCAGTGCGACAGAGGTCAGCAGCGCAGCCTGCAAACCCATATTGACATAATTTTTAGCACTCCTGCGTATATCTTTAATAGATCCTCAGTCCGGTTTTTCTTTCCGAACACCGAACCGAGCATCAGGGGATACTGTCTATGCGGTATTACATTACGTATTTTAAAGCTTCTTACCTCAAAGCTGTTAGAAGGCTGCTGCAAGCTTCGGTCGCCCGCTCTTGGCAAGCTGAACCTTTCAATCACCGCACTCATAATAGTGCGGTGTTCTTCCTGATGGAAGCGCCGTTGGCGCTTCCAACAAGTTGTCCGTGCCTCGGTTGGGCGGAGGCTGCGGTGTCATGGTCTTGCCCTTCTTGCGAAGGGCTGCTGCGGACTCGGAACCATTGCGGGTTCCGCGCGAGTCCGCACGAAGTCCGGGAGGTTGCCTTGTGGCACCTCCGGAGCCTCCCCCTCCTGGCGGGTCCCCTCCTGGGATCCGACCTCGGAGTCCTCGGCACCACGAGGGGTGGAGGCAGTCGGAATGGAATCCACATCCGACGGTGCCAAGGACCCGCTAGATGAAGCGGGAAGATCCTCCTCGGCCGGGTTACAGATAGAATGCGGCATTAGAAGGACACTACGCGGCAGGAAAAAGAAATTACAAATTACTCAGGAGTCCGGACACTTACGATCTTGCCCGGGGCTTGGTCCTTGAGGGCCACTCCTCGTCGCCGGCGTCGGCATGGGCGGTGCTGTCCGGAGGATGGGTCCTTCCTCTCTTGGACCCTTCGGCCTCCCCCGTTGGGGAAGCCTTCCTTTTCCTCTCTCCCCCTTCCGGGGGAGAGTCCTCGTTCTCCTCCTCGTCTTCGGGGGAGGAGTCCGCCTCGGAGCCATCGGGCGATGAGTCCGATATCACCTGGCGCCGGGAACTTCTTCGAGTTCCCGCGGCCTTCTTCTTGGCCTTCTTCTCCGGCACCACATAAAGTGCCGGGACTAGCAGCCCCGCTAACCGGGCGTCCGCTGGTTCTTCAGGAAGGGGAGCCGGACAGTCTACCTGTCCGGACGTCCTCTGCCAGTCCTATCAAAAGCATTGGGAGTTTTAGATCCCACATAACATTAAATTTTGAAAGAAAATAAATGTCCCATAGAGGATAACAAAGCTTACCTCGCCGGCCGGGCGCTTGGTGCCGAATCCGCGGTCTTCCGTCGTGGACGTGGGGGCTTCTCCGCCCTTGAACAGCACCCTCCAAGCATCTTCGTATGTCGTGGTCAAGAGCCCGCCAGGTCGGTCTTTGTGCGGATCGAACTCCCACAAATTAAAGGCCCGCTGTTGGCGGGGAGAATCCGTGAGACGAGCATGACCTGGATCACATTGACAAGCCTAAGCTTCTTGTTCACCAAGGTCTGGAGACAGGATTGGAGTCCTGTCAGCTCCTCCGAACTGCCCCATAGCAAGCCCTTCTCTTTCCAGGAGGTGAGCTGCATAGGGACACCAGATCTGAACTTGGGGGCTGCCGCCCATTTAGGGTCGCGCGGCTCGGTGATGTAGAACCACCCCGATTGCCACCCCTTGACGGACTCCACGAAGGCCCCTTCGAGCCAGATGACGTTGGGCATCTTGCCCAACATGGCGCCTCCGCACTCCGCTTGGACGCCCTTCACTACCTTCGGCTTGACGTTGAAGGTCTTGAGCCACAAGCCGAAGTGGGGCTGGATGCAGAGGAAGGCCTCGCACACGACGATAAACGCCGAGATGTTGAGGATGAAGTTTGGCGCCAGATCGTGGAAGTCCAGGCCGTAATAGTACATGAGCCCCCGGACGAAGGGATGCAACGGGAAGCCCAGTCCGCGGAGGAAGTGGGGAAGGAATACGACCATCTCATGGGGCCTGCGGGTGGGGATGAGCTGCCCCTTGTCGGGCAGCCGGTGCGCGATATCGCCGGACAGGTATCCGGCGCCGCGCAGCTTCTTGATGTGCTCCTCCGTAACAGAAGAAGCCAACCACTTGCCTCCCGCTCCGGACATGACTAGAGAAGGTTGAGACGAGATGTGCGGGCTTGGGCGCTGGAGCTCGAGTGCGCGGAGATGGATAAGCAAAGGAGGAAGAAGGCGTAGGTAAAAAGGTGGATCCTTATCCCCTTATATATGGGCGGACGAACACTATGCGTCCCCACCAGCCTGGTAAAACTCGCTTATCTCCCAAGCGCCACCATCAATGGCGCGGATGGGTTACCCACGTCGGTATTGATGAGAATCCCGGAATAAGGGGAACACGATCTCGCTCGACAAGGCGTGCCAAGGAACCGCCGCTAAACGCTACTGAGGTGGGATAATAAAAACGATTCAAGTAAAGGCTTGGTAGTGGTGTGACGTCATGCCACAAAATCGTCGCCAGATTGAACTTGTGTACATATTATTCTCTCTCGGTGGAATGTGGAATTTATTTTGCGAGCGGACACTATCCTGGTGTTCACAATCTTCTATGAATTATTCGGAGGAGGAACCCGCCTTGCAATGCCGAACAATATGCGCGCCGGACTCATCATCATTGAAGCCTGGTTCAGGGGCTACTGAGGGTGTCCTGGACTAGGGGGTGTCCGGACAGCCGGACTATCATCGTCAGCCGGACTCCAAGACTATGAAGATACAAAATTGAAGATTTCGTCCCGTGTCCGGATGGGACTTTCCTTGGCGTGGAAGGCAAGCTTGGCGATGCGGATATGTAGATCTCCTACCATTGTAACCGACTCTGTGGAACCCTAGCCCTCTCCGGTGTCTATATAAACCGGAGGGTTTTAGTCCGTAGGACAACACAACCATTACAACAATCATACCATAGGCGAGCTTCTAGGGTTTAGCCTCCTTGATCTCGTGGTAGATCCACTCTTGTACTACCCATATCATCAATATCAATCAAGCAAGAGTAGGGTTTTACCTCCATCGAGAGGGCCCGAACCTGGGTAAAAACATCCTGTCCCTTGTCTCCTGTTACCATCCACCTAGACGCACAGTTCGGGACCCCCTACCCGAGATCCGTCGGTTTTGACACCGACACCAAGTCTTGTGAAATCCTCCTTACATGTGTCATGTGCTTTCCAAAGTGGCCCAGGAGGGAACTGACAAACCGGGTCCTCGGCCTGGTCCAGCTATCCGGGAGTGGACATGGTAAGTACCCCTTATTCCAGGACACCATCACTATGGCCCCAAGTCTATTTTCCTATCATTGCAGTCAAATGTTATGATTTTGTTTTCTCGCCGTTCATTTTATTTATTGCTTCTATTTACCACTTCCTACTATACCATGCAATTTACCATTGTAACTAACAAGACAAGAAGATTGACAACTTTCTTGAATCAATGGGGAAAAGTTTGTTTTGTGTGTTGTATGCAAGTATTGATCATTAGTCGTTGTGGAGATAAACCTTGGTTCTCAATTGAGAGAAATATTGTTAGTTTACATCACCCTTACACTTGGGGGTTACCCAACCACTCCTACAGTCTACAGGAGAGCAAGCACACAACCATGTGCGTGGTGACTATTCTGCAAATAGCGGGAGCACGGAAGCGGATCCCGGCAAACAGCCACATGTTGCCTAGTAGCGAGGCATCTGCAACATCTAGCATGAAGCCAAGCGGGAATGGGTCCAGGAGCCATTTGTCGGGGATGGCGATGTCGAGCGGCATGGACCACGCTGGGGAAACAGCTCTTACCATCCCTCGCTCGCCTCCACAACACCCCTCACACCCGCCTGAGCAGTCGGTGCCAAGTTCTTGGCAACGAGCGACATCAACAGGGCCAACTCCTCCCCGCCATCGTCCTTGTTGTCGTCCGCAGAGAGAGGAGACACCCAAGATCGCAAGCGCGAGGGCAGCCGTCGGTCGTGGGGAAGCGTGGCTCTCCCAATCTGGACTTGGGAAAGCGGAGGGGCGGGGATGACCACATGGACATTTTTAGTGGGAGGGGATGTCGAAGCCAGAGTGGCATCTGCCGAAGTTGCCATGGAGGTTTGCATGATTGCATCAACGCCGGGGAGACGGGGTGACGCTGAGGATGATGGGGGAGAAGTCGTGGCGGGGAGCTCTGATCCCGCCCGGCTGACGACAACGAACGATGGAGGGCGGGGAGTTGGGCAGCCGTGCACCTTCGAGTTTGCGAGGGCCCCATGCTCACCCGCATGAGATCATCCTCCAGCTGGTCGCTTGAGGAACTGTCAGGCACCTCGCCGGTTGTGGGAGGCTGAGACGACCGCACAGGAACTCGACGTGGCGGTGGAGGAGCACGACGCAAGGGGCCCTCTTGGGAGCGATGGATAAAGGGTGGAGCGGGGCTTCCAGATCTAGGTCAGCCAGAGGCATGGGAAGCCATAGCAGCAGTGAGATCAGGACGTGATAGTGCCTCGCCCTCACGCATGCCTACGGTGACCCGTCTGGTGAGACCCATGTGGACTCTCTCCTCAAAATTCATGGATGGGACGAAAGTCCTCTTCTGCTCACGAGCTCAAATTAGGTTGCGATGAATAGTAAAATTTGAAAATGATTCAAAACAATTCAAAAAATGCGGATTGTTTTGTGACAAACTATAGGCAAATGCTTCGAGTACTTGCAAAATTTCATTATGGAATGTCATTCGTAGAAGTTGCGGCAAAACAAAATTAGCAATACAAAATGCTTTCAAAAATAGCATTTTTGTAGGATAGGTTTTGTTTTTCTATTCGACTTCCACAAATGTCATTCCGTGGTAAAACTTTGCCAGCACTCAAAACATTTGTCAATATTTACCAAAACAACATAAAAATTAATTGGTTTTCAATTTCCTTTTTGGATCTCACTATTCACCGAGCTCATTTGAACTTGAGCTAAGAAACATCACGTTCGTCATAGAATTTGTTTATGACTCTGTATGTAGTCAGCCATGCTTACCTACATTACTATATACGTTGACTTCTGTTAGGGGTAGTATATGGGAGAGGACAGTCGGAATCAGGCTACAACGGAACCCACCTTATAAAACATAGAAATAAATGTACATATATTTATTTATTTTGCGAAAGATTTTTTGATCTATTCATAATCAATCATCACAGTACAATGAATATTAGGGGTGATAAAAATTAGAACCAGGTCCATGGACCACCTAGCGACGACTACAAGCGCTTGGCGTGCCGAAGGCGCAACATCGTCGTCGCCCCTCCCTTACCGGAGCCGGGCAGACCTTGTGAAATGTACTATATGTAAAATGTTCTGAAAAATCGTGCATTACAAACTTACATGTGTAAGTTTTACTCCCTCCGTCCCATAATGTAAGTGTCAAAAAACGTCTTACATTACGGGACGGAGGGAGTAGTAAATTAGTATAGGGCCATTTGTGAGCCGGATAAAAATGAGGAAATTATAGTGCCACAAATTCAAGTCTTAAAAATCATACTATTAAAGTTTGCGAAATTTCTCATGGGTAAATATGGACTCGAACCTATGTGCCTGATTCGATTGGAAATACTCAAAACCCTAAAAATATGTTTTTTTACAAAGTTTTAGAAAGTACAGTGGATAGGCAAGAATCCTGCATCATCAATCAATCAATGTTTTAGATCGGATCGGATGGATCAATCAGCGTGACACCATCAACCAAAACATTTACTATGAACAAACAACGCTACGTAGGTAACGTACACTACACATCCATTTCGCGCGACCAGGCAACACTAGCCAGCTGAGCTGAGCATGGCTCGCGTCCTCCGCACCTCCGTCGTGGCGCCCTCGCCGTCGCCCGGCGGCGCGGCGCTTCCCGAGCGCTCTCTCCCGCTCACCTACATGGACGCCATGTGGCTCCACACCTCCCCCGTAGAGCGGGTCTTCCTCTTCCACCTCGCGCACGAGCACGACGACGATGACGACGCCGGTGCCCTCCTCTCCAACCTCCAGGACTCGTTGTCCGAGGCGCTCCGCACCTTCTACCCGCTCGCCGGCCGCCTCCGCCTCACCCCCGGCACGTCAAACCGGCACGAGCTCCACTACCAGCCGGGCGACGGCGTCAACTTCACGGTGGCCGAGTACGATCACGTCGGCGTGGACGAGCTCGGCACGGACGAGCCGACGGAGCTTGCCAGGATTGCTCCGCTCGTGCCGCGGCTGCCGGAGGGCGGCGCGGTGCTGGCTCTGCAGGTCACCCTGCTGCGCCGTGGCGGCCTCGCCGTTGGCGTGACCGTCCACCACGCCGCCTGCGACGGCGCGTGCTCCACGCACTTCCTCCACACTTGGGCGTGGGCGGCAGCGTCCCGCGGCGCCACCATCGCGCCGGAGCCCCCCGTCATCGGCCGCACCTTCATCCGCGACCGCGACGACCTCTACGACGCCTTCGCCGCCCCCAGGCCGTACAGGGACCGCGACGGGAAGCTCCTCAGGTCGGCCGACGCCGTCGAGGACAAGCTCCTCGCCACGTTCGTGCTGTCGGAGGACCTCCTGCGGACTATCAAGGGCACGGTCGCCCGCGAGGCGGCGCGCCGCGGCCTGTCGTCGCTGCCGCCTCCCCCCACGTCCACCGTGGCGACGTACGGCTTCATCTGGCACTGCTACTACCGCGCGAAAGAAAGCAGCGCCGGCGGCGGTAACGACGACCGCGCCTACGCCGTGTTCGCCGCCGACCACCGCGCGCGGCTGGACCCGCCGGTCCCCGCCACGTACCTCGGCAACTGCTTAGGCCTCTGCTTCGCCACGGCAAGCAAGAAGGAGATCACCGCCGCCGGCGCGGGAGGCCTCTTAGCAGCGTGCTCGGCGGTGGCCGCGGCCATCGACGAGGCGACGCGCCCGCGCGACGGCGACGGCGGGCGGGGCAGCTGGGACGCGTGCCTGGAGCGCGTGGTGGAGGCGTACGGCGCCGGGGTGCCGCTGACGCTGGCGGGGTCGCCCAGGTTCCGGGTGTACGACGTGGACTTCGGGTTCGGGAGGCCCGCCAAGGTGGACATCGTGTCGGTGGCGAGGACGGGGGCGATGTCGGTGGCCGAGGGCCGCGGCTGCGCCGGCGGGGCGGAGGTGGGCATCTCGCTCCCGCCGGACGGCATGCGCAGGTTCCGGAGGTGCTTCGCCGACGCCGTCGCCTGCCTCTCGTCGACGTCGCCCGTGAAGGTGGCTGGCGCAGGTTTGTCGTCAGAACTCCGAAAGTCTACTCTCTTTTCTGTCGAGACGGTCAAGTCTTCCCTCTTCGTACGGTCAAGTCTTCTTCTTTCCTTTCTTTTGCAGATACTATAACGGAACATTGTTAATGGAGTAGCTGTGTTCCATGTATATAAAAATAAAAGACGACGTACAAGTACGTATATTCTTTTTGTTGCATCGGCAGGTCTTTGGAGGTGTCATCTTCAGCTGGCAAGAGTGACATTTTCAGGCTAGGGACTATGCTATGCACGTGTCGATCTGCCCTTGGCCTTTCAAGTTTCAACACTACGTACTATACTCCATCCATTTATAAATATAAGTCTTTTTAAAGATTTCAATACAGACTATGTATAAAGTAAAATAAGTGAATCTATACACTAAAATGCATTTATATACATCCATATGTAGTCCATATTTAAATCTCTAAAATGTCTTATACTCCGTATTTAGAAAGGAAGACAATATTCGTTTATATTTTCTTAGATTTTTTTTGGTGATTGTGCATAGATTTTATACGGTCTTAACGTTGAGCGTTGCTTCACCTACAACACAAGTTGTACGGTCCAGTACGACATTGGATATAGACATCGCTGATTCACTAGTAGAAAACTGACCTTTCATCCGGAGCACTAGTCCCGGTTGGGTTTAGGCCCGGGACTAATATTGCAACTTGATGCAACATTGTCACGGGTCTAATGTAACATCGTATGGGTTTCAATTATATGTAAACTAATTCCGTTTACTATTTCTTAGGTGACCGAAGAACGTAAACATTTCCAAGTCACCATTGACGTAAAAAATAGCGACTATCTTTCTAATCCCAATGTACAATTGCGCCCCAATGTTACCTCAAGTATACCCTAATATTACACTCAATAATCACCATGTTATTTCAGAATTCCCAAATCACGATTTATAACATGAACAAGATTTAATCTAAAGTAAAGAAACATACATGCTGAAGCACATCATACAATTCAACACCACTAATAAAGCCCAATGTCACAATCGTGCCTGACAACTCATATGATCGGGGGGGGGGGGCACATAGTTAGTACTTACAAACCCATAACCTGAAGGGAGACTACTCACACATCACCATGGAAGTATCACTACTGCAGGATGCTACTAACGCGACAATACGATCAGAGACCATTCGACGAAACTGTGTGCGATGCCATAATCGCAAACGGTGGTGTAAAAACCGTCAAAAAATGTGCAAAACATTTGCGATGACGGATGCGTCAAACACGGTTCAGATTTTAGCTGCGTGTGCGAAGCAGGGCATATGGTTGATCCAGATGAACTGTTTGCGATTAGACAGAACAACAGAAACGGGCAGCCATATCAATGTGTGTGTGATATACGCCATACGGTTCAGTCGAATAAACTGTTTTCGATTAGGAAAGAGAACATAAACGGTTCAACTTAACAAGATGTGTGTGATACGCGGCAAAAAGGCCCGGAGGTTAATTCTAGAACAAGTACACAGAGGTTAATTTGACATACATGACTTATAAGTTTCACAGAAATCATATCACTTTTTTTTGGAAAACATTTAATTGCATTGAATGTTTATAATGCTCCATCATATTAGTTGAATTAACCTCGAGGTCCATGTTTTGAAAACATGTCGAATGTATATAATGCTCCGTCCTATTGGTTGAATTAACCTCGAGGTCCATGTTTTGGAAACATGTCGTAAAGTAACGGGATATACCTTCATTCAAGCCAATCAACATGTGTTCAATAAAACAAAAAATATCAAAAAGTAACGAGATAGACCTTCTTCAAGCCAATCAACATGTGTACAAAAAACAAAAAATGTAAAAAATTACAAAACAAGGACATCGAGGTTAATTCAACTAATATGATGGAGCACTATATACATTCAACGCAATTAAATGTTTACAGTGACCCATTACATCAGTTAATTTAACATTGAGGCCACTTCCCATCCGGTCACCCATCTGATGACTACTTCAGACTCAGCACACTTAACTTGGGAGTTCTGTTAGATGAGCTATCGGTAGGGAAGCTGGTCCTTGCTGTTGTAGGATCCCTCTTTGCATCCTTTATTGGGCACCCGGATGATCGACTGTTGCCGCCCAATGGTCAATGCCACATCCCCCGCATGGCAGTTTTTGCAGCGGGTAACTGCGTTGTCGCGGCGCAACCGCATGCACACGAACGTGCGTGATCGTGCGCCGGCCCCAAACACTGGCAGCACAACTTATAAATTGACGGATGGAGTACTAGTTACAGTTATGCATATAATTAAGCAAAGGGATCGCACATGTCTGTATTGACTAGAACAAGAATGCAATAGCACAATAAGAATTAAGGCCACGATGATGCGATCGCAGTGGTGGTTATAGGAGGCAAGAAGAAAGATGCATCCATCAATGTACGACCTCCTCCTCCTCAACTCAATGCGCCCGGCGGCTAAGGAGCGGCGGCTTTTGTGGCGAGGTCAAGGTGCTTCTCAGCAAAGGCATCCAAGGCTTCCAGCCGGTTAAAGAAGGCCAACGTCGTAGCAAATGGCAACATACCCAATAGGACAGATGCAAATCTTACCAATTTGTTTTTAAGTGGCTCACACGGGTCATCCAAAATAACCGTTTGTGTTCAAGAGATGCACAAATCCTGCTCTCACTTTGCATACGGGCGTTCGCCATTAAAACCTATAGCCATTAAAATCAAGACACGTGGCGTCACGTGAATGGTTAACATAACGCACATAGTTTGAATTATACAAACGTTTGAGATATTAAAATGGCAGCTATTTTTTCAAAATGCCTTTGTTGGTTGTTATTCGAGTGCGTCTTCTCTCAAAATGGACACGAAAAATACCACATCATGTCGGGTGCCATTCTATTATAGCATGCCAAGTTTCATGAATTTCAGACGAGTTTTGGATTTACTAGAATTTAAAAACAAAGTATCTCAACGTTTTGCCGGCAATCAACGGTGCCCTGGTGTTTGAAATTCAGTCCCATTTCTTGCATTGGACCTAAGCATGCACCCAAGGACAAAGATTTGATGTTTCAACCAACTTATATGCACTGGAGCATGTGTATGTAGTTCAAATTTGAATTATGCACATAAATGCATTAAAAACTCACTTAATGCATAAAAATGTCCAAACGAACCCCGAAAAATCACAAAAATTAACACAACACTCTAGTTGTTCTATGTTGACACGAGAAAAATTTTTGAAAGCAATAAGAGGCAATGGATATCTTTTCGTCTCCAAAGGTGGGGCGTTCCCTACCGAAACCATCATGCTTGTTGTGAGAAGCTCTGGTTTGTGAGAAGCATATACCCAAACCTGCCCCAAATGGGACAAAAAATTTACCACGGCATGTTGATGCCGCTCCATGATAGCATGCCAAGTTTCAGGAATTTCAGACGAGTTTTGGATTTACTAGAATTTAAAAACCAGGTATCTCAATGTTTGCGGACGAGTGACAGTGGCAGGGTGTTTGACATTCATTCTCATTTCTTGCATGGGACCTAAGTATGCACCCCTGATACATCTTCGTCGTATCTATAATTTTTGATTGTTTCATGCCAATATTATACAACTTTTACATATTTTTGGCAACTGTATATGATTTATTGGACTAACCTATTGATCCAGTGTCCACTATCAGTTCTTGTTTTCTGCATGTTTTTTGTATTGCAGAGTATCCATATTAAACGAAGTCCAAATGCAATAAAATTTCACAGAGAATTATTTTGAAATATATGTGATTTTTGGGAGTTGGAATCACCGCAAACGGAGGCCCACACAGCCCACAAGACACCAGGGCGCGCCAGAGGCTCTTGGCGCGCGGTGGTGGGTTGTGCCCTCCTCGAACGTCAGTTGGAGCTCTATTTAGGGCGCAAGGAAGCTTATATCCAGAAAAAAAATCGTGTTAAAATCTCAGCGCAGTCGGAGTTACGGATCTCCCGGAATATAAGAAACAGTTTTCGGCCAGATCAGGGGAATGCGAAACAGAAGAGAACAAAGAGGGAGATCCAATATCGGAGGGGCTCTCGCCCCTCCGCCGTCATGGAGGCCATGGACCAGAGGGGCAACTCTCCTCCCATCTAGGGGGGAGGCCAAGGAAGAAGAAGAAGGAGGGGGGGCTCTCTCTCCCCCTCTCTCCCGATGGCGCCGGAGTGCCGCCGGGGCTAGGATCGTGACGACGATCTACATCAACAACCTTGCTACCATCAACACCAACTTTCTCCCCCTCTATGCAGCGGTGTAACACCTCTTCCCCCCACTTTAATCTCTACTTAAACATGGTGCTCAACTCCATATATTATTTCCTAATGATCTATGGTTCTCCTATGATGTTTGAGTAGATCCGTTTTATCCTATGGGTTAATCGTGATCTTGGTTGGTATGATTGTATATTTTATTTATGGTGCTATCCTACGGTGCCCTCCGTCTCGCGCAAACGTGAGGGGTCCCAGCTGTAGGGTGTTGTAATATGTTCATTGTCTGCTTACGGTGGGTTGCGAGAGCGACGGAAACTTAAACGTCGAGTAGGTGGGTTATGGCGTATGGGAGTAAAGAGGACTTGATACTTAATGTATGGTTGGGTTTCACGATCTTAATGATTTTTAGTAGCTGCGGATGCTTGCTAGGGATCCAATCATAAGTGCATATGATCCAAGTAGAGAAAGTATGTTAGCTCATGCCTCTCCCTCATATAAAATTACAAGAATGATTACCGGTACTTGTTATCGATTGCCTAGGGACAAATAACTTTCTTGTTGACAAAAGCTCTCTACTAAAACTAACTTAGTTGTGTCTTTATCTAAACAGCACCTAGATTTTATTTACATGCTCTTTATTATCTTGCAAACCTATCCTATCACACCTACAAAGTACTTCTAGTTTCATACTTGTTCTAGGTAAAGTGAACGTCAAGCGTGCGTAGAGTTGTATCGGTGGTCGATAGAACTTGAGGGAATATTTGTTCTACCTTTAGCTCCTCGTTGGGTTCGACACTCTTATTTATCGGAAAAGGCTACAAACGACCCCCTATACCTGTGGATTATCACACCCAAGGCAAAGATTTGATTTTTTTCAACCAATTTATATGCACTGGAACATGCGCATGTAGTTCAAATTTGAATTATGCACATAAATGCATTGAAAACTCACTTAATGCTTAAAAATGTCCAAACGAACCCCGCAAAATCACAAAAAATAACACAACACTCCTGTTGTTCTATGTTGACACGAGAATTTTTTTGAAAACAATAAGAGGCAATGGATATCGTTTCGTCCCCAAAGGTGGGGCGTTCCCTACCAAAACCATTATGCTTGTTTTGAGAAGCTCTAGTTTGTGAGAAGCATATACCCAAACCTGCCCCAAATGGGACAAAAGTTTACCACAGCATGTTGATGCCGCTCCATGATAGCATGCCTAGTTTCATGAATTTCAAACGAGTTTTGGATTTACTAGAATTTAAAAACCAGGTATCTCAATGTTTGCGGTCGAGTGACGGTGGCAGGGTGTTTGACATTCATTTCCATTTCTTGCATGGGACCTAAGCATGCACCCAAGGACAAATATTTGATTTTTCAACCAATTTATATGCACTGGAGCATGTGCATGTAGTTCAAAATTGAATTATGCACATAAATGCATTGAAAACTCACTTAATGCATTAAAATGTCCAAACGAACCCCGAAAAATCAAAAAAATAACACAACACTCCTGTTATTCTATGTTGACATGAGAAAAATTTTGAAAGCAATAAGAGGCAATGGATATCGTTTCGTCCCCAAAGGTGGGGCGTTCCCTACCGAAACCATCATGCTTGTTGTGAGAAACTCTGGTTTGTGAGAAGCATATACCCAAACCTGCCCCAAATGAGACAAAAGTTTACCACGGCATGTTGATGCCGCTCCATGATAGCATACCAAGTTTCATGAATTTCAGACGGGTTTTGGATTTACTAGAATTTAAAAACCAGGTACTTCAATATTTGCGGCCGAGTGACGGTGGCAGGGTGTTTGACATTCATTTCCATTCCTTGCATGGGACTTAAGCCTGCACCCAAGGAAAAAGATATGATTTTTCAACCAATTTATATGCACTGGAGCATGTGCATGTAGTTCAAATTTGAATTATGCACATAAATGCATTGAAAACTCACTTAATGCATAAAAATGTCCAAACGAACCCTGAATAATTCCAATTCTTTTATGACACACATATAGTTGCATGTTCACTGTAGATAAAAGGTCTAGCAATTCAAACACCGTCCATGGCCGTTGTGACCCCATTACGTAATTCAAATCAAGACGAAAAATCAAGTAGATCCAACACAGTTTATTGTAACCAACTCTGTGAGATGCAACACAAAATATCTTGGAGCATTGTCAGAGTATAGTACGCATTCGGCTTACGCGAGAAGCTGCAACGGCTACAGTCCACAGCCCGCTCTGAATAAGCCGTGTCTGATGACACTTTGCACGCTAGTTTTTTCGCTGAAGCGATTCCAAATTTTCGGCTTCCGCAGAAATATCTACCTCCCCGCCCCTCCCCCTTACCAAAAGCCACATTTCTCCTGTTTCCGCCTTCCTTTCCAAGTTGAAACCTTCACTCCTTGCTTGCACAGCCGCCTCCTCACCGGCGACCCTCCTTCACGCTGCTCAACCTCGCCTATCTAGGCAGGTAATCCACACCTGACCCCCATCCTCCTCCTTCCACATCCCACATGCCCCAACCGCCGGCGCGAGCGCGACACCTTCCACCCAAATCACCGACCCCTCCATCAAATAGGCGCCGGCCTAAGCCATGGTGCATGCAGTATAGCCAGGATATCAAGGAGCATTTGGCAGCGGAGAAGCAAATCGCGGCCGCACGTGCGGATGAGGTCGCGATGGCTGCCATTCGTGTCGACCCCCAGATCTTGGAGGAGCACCTCGCCGTTGAGGCTATCGTTGAAGCCTCGCGCGCCGACGCCGCGACGCGGTTGGCTGCTTTAAACGACAGTTCGTGGCGTTTTCTCGAGGCCACCGTCGGTGCCTTCGACGAAGACTACGAGGTGTTTTCTCAGCGTGCATGTGCTTACCTAATCTCGAGAGCCAGCAGGTTGGTGCGCGGAGCGGCTCAGGCAACTCACCACTACAACGAGGACACCCATGATGCGGAGGCCTCGCCCTCTTCCATGTCCAAGGAGCCAATCGTCATCGATATCTCCGACAATGAGGAGTAGCTTGTCTTATTAGCTCACTATAAGGACCCATGTTCAGTTTGCTAGCTACTGCCTTTGCTTAACAAATTCTAGTGAATTGTGCTATCTACTTTTACCATGCAATCTTCTGCTATAGTGTATATGTTCTATATGTCGTGCAGTGTGGTGTTCAATTAACTACTTGGTTCAATTCTGCAAATGTGATGTTCAATTCTTCAGGGTGCAATATTTCCAAGTTGTTAAGCATGGTTTGTTTGGTTAACTGTCTGATCTTCTATTACGAGTATGTTATATTGTGCAATGTGGTGCTCAGTTAACGTTTGGTTCATTTGTTGTGGTGTCTAGTTAACTGCTTGGTTCAATTCTGCAATGCGATGTTCAATTGTTGTGGCTGCATTCTGTTATTGTATACCATGTGAGAAATAAATCGAATTTGGCTGTACTAAATACATAAGAAACAAATATAATTGCTATATTTCCAAGCTGTTAAGCATGCTTGGTTTGGTTAATTGTCTGATCTTCTATTAGAAGTATGTTATATTGTGCAATGTGATGCACAGTTAACATTTGGTTCATTTGTTGTGATGTTTAGTTAACTGCTTGGTTCAATTTTGCAATGTGATGTTTAATTGTTGTGGCTGCATTCTGTTATTGTATACCATGTGAGGAATAAATCGAATTTTGCTGCACTTAATACATGAGAAACATATACAAGTGCTATATTTCCTAGTTCTTAATCATGCTTGGTTTGGATAAAAGGGTTTTCCATGTGGCTTGAATTAATCGGATTAATCTGCAATGTGCTTATTTATCATCAACATATTTTACTGATAGCATGCAAACCCTTACTTAACCTGATGACTAACTACCTTATATGTGTTGCAGGGAAACAATGGGAGGCACCGAGGTTTACAAGATGGTACTAACTATTATACCTTGCCTTTTTTATTCCTTTGCCCCATTTCCAATATAAAGAAGATATTACGCACATCCTTGTTTTCAGGGTTCACTGATGACTACCTCTCAAACCACCTCTGTGGTCAGGAGGCGAGGAAAGTTTTCATACAACACCCACGGTTCAATATTGAAGTGTTCCTGAAGAGGTCGAGGGATGGACGGTCAATCATCCACAGGCATTGGCCTAAAGTTGCAAAGACCTTCGACAAGAATGAAGGCTCAATATTCGCCTACCGCTTCAGCAGTTTTCCAGATGCATCTCTCTATGTACCGTCTATGATGCTAATTTCGAAAGGTTCTAGATGTAGCATGTGAAACTTGCTGCTGGTGCAGTTGTGTAATGGGGTAGCTGAGTGCTGAAGCTATATCATGTTGTACTCCGATGTATTTCAATTATGAAATCCTGCTTCCTTAATATGGAAATGGAATATATTTTGTGCTTAATATGAATGTCAATTAGATTAGTAAATGGATTGTTAATAATAGGGCAATTAACCTGCTAATTGACCAATTAGCTTGCTAATTGGGTTTTTCTATTGCAAACGGTTCTTGAGAAAACACCGTGGGTGATGACCTCAGGCAACACATACAATTTCTAGAAATAAACCGTATTGGATCAATGAACAATCACACACGACATTTTCTTAAAAACTGTTTGCGTTACGCCACCTTGCGCAAACATTTTCCTTGCAGTGACTTTGTGGGATGTATATACTGTTGGGGATCGTTGCAGAAAATAAAAAAAATTCTACGCATCACCAAGATCAATCTATGGAGTCATCTAGCAACGAGAGAGAGAGGAGTGCATCTACGTACCCTTGTAGATAGCGAGCGGAAGCGTTCAAGAGAACGGGGTTAATGGAGTCGTACTCGTCGTGATCCAAATCACCGATGATCCTAGCGCCAAATGGACGGCACCTCCGCGTTCAACACACGCATGGAGCGGAGACGTCTCTCGCACCTTGATACAGCAAGGAGGAGGGAGAGGTTGAGGAAGAGAGCTCCAACAGCAGCACGACCGCGTGGTGGTGGTGGAGAGGCAGTACTCCGGCTGGGCTTCGCCAAGCTCTTAACGGAGGAGGAGAGGTGTTGGGGAGGGGAGGGGCTGCGCCTTGGATGTTGTGTGCAGCCTTCCCCTCACCCCTCTATTTATAGGGGAAGGGGGAAGGGGGCCGCCCCCCCTCTAGATGAGATCTAGAGGGGGGCGGCAAGGGGAGGAGGCTTGCCCCCCAAGCAAGGGGGCGCCCCCTCTAGGGTTCCCCCCAAACCCTAGGCGCATGGGCCCAAGGGGGTCCGCCCAGCCCTCCAGGGGCTGGTTCCCTGCCCACTACGGCCCATGAAGCCCTCCGAGAGAGGTGGCCCCTCCCGGTGGACCCCCGGAACCCCTCCGGTGGCCCTGGTACAATACCGATATGCCCCCGAACTTTTTCGGTGACCGTATGACAATTTCCCACATATAAATCTTTACCTCCGGACCATTCCGGAACTCCTCGTGACGTCCGGGATCTCATCCGGGACTCCGAACAACATTCAGTAATCACTTACAAGTCTTCCTAATAACCCTAGCGTCACCGAACCTTAAGTGTGTAGACCCTACGGGTTCGGGAATCACGCAGACATGACCGAGACAGCTCTCCGGCCAATAACCAACTGCGGGATCTAGATACCCTTGTTGGCTCCCACATGTTCCACGATGATATCATCGAGTGAACCACGATGTCGAGGATTCAAGTAATCCCGTATACAATTCCCTTTGTCAATCGGTACGTTACTTGCCCGAGATTCGATCATCGGTATCCCAATACCTCGTTCAATCTCGTTACCGGCAAGTCACTTTAGTCGTACCGTAATGCATGATCCCGTGACCAACCACTTGGTCACATTGAGCTCATTATGATGATGCATTACCGAGTGGGCCTAGAGATACCTCTCCGTCATACGGAGTGACAAATCCCAGTCTCGATCCGTGTCAACCCAACAGACACTTTCGGAGATACCGTAGTATACCTTTATAGCCACCCGATTCGTTGTGACGTTTGGTACACCCAAAGCACTCCTACGGTATCCGGGAGTTACACGATCTCATGGTCTAAGGAAATGATACTTGACATTAGAAAAGCTCTAGCAAATGAACTACACGATCTTGTGCTATGCTTAGGATTGGGTCTTGTCCATCACATCATTCTCCCAATGATGTGATCCCGTTATCAATGACATCCAATGTCCATGGTCAGGAAACCGTAACCATCCATTGATCAACGAGCTAGTCAACTAGAGGCTCACTAGGGACATGTTGTGGTCTATGTATTCACATATGTATTACGATTTCCGGATAACACAATTACAGCATGAACAATAGACAATTATCATGAACAAGGAAATATAATAATAACCATTTTATTATTGCCTCTAGGGCATATTTCCAACATATACGAACAGAAACGTTTAGCGGTGACTGACTGTGTGGGATGTACTTACGACTAAAATGATTTCGCCTGTATAATTGTATTTTTTTAGCACTACTGTACGTATTTCTGTATTTGAGTGCTCGCCGGTCGCACACGACCTCATTTTGCCGAGCGTGTGTGCCAGGAGGGCATATCCCGACGATATCCGGGTCGTGTGGGAAGGACCCCCTATCTCCCACACTCACTTGGCGACGGTTCCAAACGTTGTCGTTGAAAGGGGTTAAAAACTGTTTGTATAGCACCGACGCGTACTAGTGTATTACAAAGATATTTTATGGTAAAGGTAATGGCGACTATGGAGGTGTCCCCGAAGACATCCTGTAAGGTCAGATATCGATCAGAGAGGGATGAATGGGAGATACCACAATTGATTTGAAAATGCAAGCTCTTCGAAGAAAAACATAGTAAGTTAACGAAATTGCATGACAGTATAGGGCTAGAAAGATAGCAAAAGTCTTATAGGAAGTAAACTAGTATAACAGAGACAGAGGCATGAGCAAGCTGGATAAAAGAATACCTAAGTAGCAGTAAGATACTCGAGTCTAACAAATAAGCATACAACCTTGAGAACAACAAGAGTGGACACAGATCAGAACATGGTATAGGCAGCGGAATAAGGTAGTTCGCAACACGGTCTTCAAATCAATCACAGAGAAAGAAGACGAGGAAGTTCTTCAAACCACAAAAAGATTACAAAATGTAAAGTGAAGCGAAAAGATAGAAACCGTGAGTGTGATGAAGACAATGTAGTTGTCCAGCCATTTCAAGTTAATCCTTTAATTGCCTTTTACATTAATCACCACATACCTTCTAGGGGCATTAGATGAACTTACACATTCGGGCGCACCCATATGAGGCCCCTCTTCCTTGGCCTTCGCCCATGAAAGAGGGGTGTTTCTCCTCTGGTTTTCAAGGCAATGGTGATGGAAGGGCAAGAGTCTCCCCTAGTTGGATCTCTGTTTCAAAGGAGTATTTTGTGTATCTTAAAATCAAACACCTTTCACCATTTTATCGGTTGTCCGATCCGTAACTCCAAAAAATATGAAAACTACTACATTTTGATAACTTGGGTGAACAACTACCCTCCAAAGGGAAATCACAAGGGTGAATGTGGGCTCCACACGCCCTTCCACGCGGTTTGGCCCTGGGCACACTAGGGTGCGTCTGGCCCCCTATTGCCCCCCCTATCTCTCTCTCTCAATTTTCTACGTGGCTCTATGATCCCTCTAATGTTATCCAAAGTATTTTAATTTATTAAACCTCAGCTAGGATGCAGTTGTTCAATACATATATCCAGTTGATACATATTTGCTTTGAATAGTTATTTATTAAAGGAAGATTTCACATGATTTTTTTTCTTTTGAGGATAGATTTCAGAGGATTTTGATATCACATATTTCTTCTTCTTTCAAGATTTTTTCGATTTGTATTCTTTCAAGATTTTGGTCGTGTGCATTCATTTCATTCTATTATAAAATCTGTCGCACCGTTTTCTTTGGGGAAAGAAAGTTAGCCTGCGGGTTAAAGCGCAATCTGACTCTCTAACGGTGATCAACTGCTGCTTCACTCAGAGTACTTGGTGGGACGCGGCGGCGGCGATATTCGCGGAATGTGTGGACATCTCTACCTTGATCAGAATGGTCAAGTTTAAGCATTATTTTCGATCAGCAGATCAAGCGGCACATGTGCTACCTAGTTTTAGTTTTGGTAATTAAGTTTGTTCTAGTTAGACTGACGAGCCTTCAGATTGTCTGATGAGCAATGAGCAAACTCGTAGAGGATGATGTATCTCTATTGGTTAATCGATAAAAAAAAATTGGCCGGACAGCAAGAAGTGTTGAAAAACCGGGGTTAAACCAGACAGAGCCGCAACGAGACGTCCAAACCGGTCCGTGGTAATCTCCACAGCGCCTCAGCAGAAAAGCGCACGCAGCGGCGCCTCTTCTCTTCCCTCCGCCGCGCCGCGCCCCCGCCGAGATGAGCCTCTCCCACCGCCGCCCCCACCTGCCGCCCGCCGCGCCGCCGGCGGGGGACCCCTACTACCACCTGTACGCGCCGCAGCCGCTCCAGCACCCGGACCCGCGGCAGGGCGTCGTCACGCTCTTCGTCGCCGGCCTCCCCGACGACGTCAAGCCCCGCGAGATCCACAACCTCTTCTCCCGCCGCCCCGGCTTCGACCACTGCCTCCTCGAGTACACCGGCCGCGGCAACCAGGTCCCCCTCCCCCTCCCCTAAGCCGTGCTCTGCCCTTCACTCAGACTAAACCCTCGCGTCGCGTAGGCATTTGGGGGAAGGGCCCTTCGATTCGGCCGTTTCGTCTTTGCCCTCTAGACTCGACTCTGTATGAGTAGTGCAGACTAATCCAATTTTCTCTAGTAGGCGCGGTAGCGGCAAGATAGATAGAATTTCCACCTCCCCTGTTTAGGTGTATGTTACATTACCTAGATTTGAGCATACCCCTGTTTTTCTGATGCCGTATATTAATTCTTGTGCTGCAGGCTGTTGCATTTGTGTCGTTCTTCACCCATCACGCGGCCTTGGCAGCAATGGCTTCGTTAAATGTGAGTTATACTGCGAGTCAAGTTCCTTCTGCGTTTTTTCCTGCTTGTCCTGTGTAGAATTTCTCTGTGCTAATGTGGATATGAACTAGGAAAATTCGTTATACTTAATTCCCTGCCAAGTATCGTGCCGTTACCGGCATCCTCAGTTCAATCATTGTATTAGAAATTCAGCAGCAGGTCGTGATCATTGTTTATAAGGCTGTAAGGAGACCTATGGCGAGCACCAACCGCCCTGACGCCTAAGGAGGGTGCGTAAGGTGGGCATAATTGTAAGGCACTGCCAGGGCGCCTTGCTGCCTAAGTGTCGATGCCTTATAAACAATGGTCTTAATGCAGTAGCTTTAGTCACTATTAAAATCCATATGCTGAGTAACAAATTGACAGTGTCTGTTGTGTAAAAGGTGCTTGGTTTGCGTCAGTAGGTTGATATTGAATGATGAAATCATGTGCCACTTCACAGTAGTACATGAAGCCAATGAGAATTGTTCCGAGGAAACTTGACTTGCTCTAGTTACATGGAATCAAAACTCAAAGACTGGATTTCCATAAATATGATCTAGAAAAACTCTTATGCTTTTACTTGTCAAACCTTGACAATATGAGTAGTCCAAAAGCTCTACAAATGCCTCTGATGTATAAAGTACATTTTCGATGTATGCGGTAGTAGAAAGAGATTACCTACTCCTGCCTCAGAAATCTTGTGTTCTGGCCTCATAACTGTATCAATAGGGTTGATCACTTGATTGTCATTAGCACCGGTCTGACATTGTGTTCCATTTTAGGGATCTGTTTTTGATCCTGATAACGGTGATTGCTTGCACATTGAGCTAGCTAAGTCAAATTCACGCAAACGCCATGGAGGTACTTTTTGTGCACTACTATTGCTATTTTTTTTAATCATATCAATTTCCCCAATTAAAATGCTATTGAAAACTTGCACACCATTCAATGGATTACCATTTTCATGTTAGGTGGTGGTGAGGTCTACAGAGTAATTGATAAGCGAGTTCGAACAGAGGAAAATTCTGACAATGATAACAACCGTGATGAAGGTGATGATGATGTATCAGGCAATGATGATGGTAATGGTCATATTTATTTGATAATATCTCATATCTGTAAGGGAGTTGGTCCTCAACTCCACATAGCTAGCAAGCCACTGTAGTGCAATCTAAAAAACCGCATTCAGACTGAACTTGCTATAAGAGAAATTAGGAAGGGCTAGAAATTTGCTGTTCAACATGGCTTCCATTCACTGAGGAGCACAATTTGAGTGTTAACACTTAATTTTGATATTTGATTACTTTGAGGGGTACCTCTTCATTTTATTTTCTCTAGAATTATTTGAGTTGATTTCATAAAATAACTAGCAAGAGTATTGGCTTGTTAGCAGCAGTAAGAGTTTGCACTTGGTATACCCCCAGTAGGAAACAATTTAGCGGTTGGATGACTTTGCGCACACATGTAAATAAAAGTAATGCCGGTTGCAGTATGGGTTCTCAACGCACTATCACTACAATATAGTGTATCTCACCTGCACATTCTTGTTGTTGTTGGCGACCAAACATTCAGGACAGGATGGATCTGATGGACCATCGGATGAAGAAAATGATAATTCCAGCGACAAGAACGAGCTACCCACGGACCAAAGGTTGACATGTAGTTCGCATTACTCATGGTTTAAGTTAGTTATATTTCTTAATTTGGCATTAATTTTAATTAAACACTAGTGCTAGTGAGCCACTTTTCTTATGTCTGCCGATTGTGCATGGATTTGTTTGATGATATTTGATTGATGTTTCCTTTGATGGACAGTGGTGAACCAGGGATCAAGCAGCAGAAGGGGCGTTCTTCTTCAAATGTGAGTTTTGTGTCACAGCTTCACTTCATCACACTTTGATCTTATATCGTCTTTGTAAAACTAATATACACTGCGGCAGTATTGTGAAACAGAGCAACCAGTTGTGCATGTTTTTGTAGCATGCTTTCTCACATTCTATATTGTGGCATGATGTTACTTGTGTTCATGCTCATATTTCTGTTTAACGACTATTAGAAGAGGCTGATCAAATTACGCTTGCAATGTAGATTTTGCATGCCTTGTAGAATCATGTAGTAGCTCGATTTATCTACCCATCTGAAAAAGGGTGTATCTGTACGAATTGGGTTACTTTGAACATGTTTTTCTATAGATGTTTTAAATACGAATATGGCTTGTACGTGAGACAGTGCACATGCTTTTATCAGGTTTCTTCATGTCTTCTTTAACGGCACATATTGTGACACGTTCTGTATATACGTTTTTGGAGAATTTTGAAGTGCACAAGTGCTATATTTTAATGACGGATGCATATCAATTTATAACCATAAAACTGTATTTGATTTCCCCGTGCAGTGTTCGCTTTTTTTCCTTGTCAATTTCTTATAACCCGACATTGATTGTACAGGATCAGCCAGACAAAATTCCACCTTGCTCTACTTTATTTCTTTCAAATTTGGGACAAACATGTACAGAGAAGGAGCTAGAGGAACTTTTGTCTAAGTATGTTGACTAAACTCTACTACTATATTCACTAAAGTTAAGTTGCAGAAGAAATAAAATGATAATTATTGCTTATTGTTGGCAGGCAACCTGGATTTCACGTGCTTAAAATGCGTCGCCGCGGTGGACTACCTGCAGCGTTTGCTGATTTTACAGTATGTCTACCTTTGCTGTTTACGTTTTAGTTTTGTTATTTTACCTGTTCTTCAGAGATGCCGTGGACGGTTGATCTGTCTTCACTGTAAAAATTAAAATATATGACCAATAGGCACATCACAGGTTGTCTTTGAGTTGCACATGGGTTCTTATTGTCTTTTAACTTACTAACAAGTTTAGGTTTCCATACCTTTGCATTTGTTGGTGATATAGAATTGGCATAATTGGACAGATGCCATACTTTCTTGTACTTAAATTATTAAAAGTACAATCAGACACAAGTTCAATGTAGGAACAATGTTTGATATGACAAATCACTATATTTTGGTGTATATCAGCGCTACATGTTTAGAAGGGCTTTGTTTACGTGCATTCTGAAAATACATCTAGAATAGAAGAGGGGGTAATATCGCTTCTTCATCCCTGTTTACATAGCTTTACTTTTCTGAGACATGGCCTCCTTGTGCAGGATATCGAGTCATCCACAGCTGCTATGGAGAACCTCAAAGGCACCGTCCTGTCTTCTTCCGATAGCGATGGCTTGCAAATTGAGTATCCTTTATCTTTTGCTGTTTAAGACATTAAATGCAATTTTTCTTATAATTTCTCGAGCTTGTCGGTTTGTTGACTCGTGTTCATAATGTTTTTATATTATCTTTTGCATGAACTCAGCAATTGGTTTTCCCTGGGACTGTTCCTTGGCCTTGTTTCCTTTAACTCCAGCTGCAGGTACGCCAGGTCAAAGATGAGGAAGAGCTAGCGAGCAGTACCCGCCGTCTTCGACTGGAGTGACTCCCAAGCTATCATTGAGCATCACCTGCACATGTAATTGCCTCTAGGCTGTAGCATCTGGAGTTTTAGTTTGTGTTCTTTATCGAAGCACATGTAATTGCCTCTAGGCTGTAGCATCTGGAGTTTTAGTTTGTATTCTTTATCGAAGCACATGTGAACCAGGAGCTGTGCATATGTCCTGTGCCAGAGGATTTGGAGTATTTATTTACCCATCGCTTAGGAAACTCTCAGTTTTCGGATTTCAGCAGGAATAGTATCTCAGATGATGGAATGGCAGATCTTGTGCCACTCCACCAGGTCGTATGAAACTGGCATGCATCCCGGCTACTGGGACTCTTTCATAGAATTGCAACAATTTCTCCCACTCCTCAAAACCCCAAAGGAACCGAGTTGACGCTCCCGCATCCATAGCATGAGTAGTTGAAGCAAGTGAATGATTTGAAATTCAAGTTTTGGGCTTTTGGACATGCCATTGCGCAATCTTTCTTGCTGGAAAACAGCTACCGTCCTATTGCAATCCTGACTGTTTCGGCGAAAACTTTTTTAGATGGTTGGTCACATCACTCACTCTACGTTGAACGACGGAAAGATAAGCTGAAAGGTGCATGATACGAACAGTGAAAACAGATGAACTTCAAACTATATCCCATACGAATGTCTCCGAACAAATCCTAAAGCGTACTAAAACTACTAATACTTGCCCTAACGGCGAGTTAAAGACAACTAGTGAGTGCTCTCTGCTGCAAGTCATATATCCCCTGACCATCTGAAAAATCTATTCTCTAGGCTCCTACCGCGGGTCTCACAGCTCTACCTGTGGCTGCACATCGCTCCCCTGACCAATGCCGCTGCTCATCGCTCCCTTGGCCAACGCCAACTTGTTGGCTCCCGCGGCGCATGACTGCTGCAGCTGGTAAGTATATGTACTGTTGCTGGGGGCCAACTTGTTGGTTCCGGCGTGTGAATGCTGCTGCAGGTAAGTGTATGTACTGCTGCCAGCGGCGTAGGAGTGCTGCTGTTGGTAAGTATATGTACTGTTGCTGGTGCCCAAAAGGCTACCGGGATGACCGCCGGCGTACGCACCGTTGTTCAGGTGACCCGCCGGTTGATGTGCAGCGCCGCCATAACCATAACTGAATGCTCCAAGAGGCGACGCCGCAGCATCTAGGTAGCTGGTGGCCGGCTGATACGGCGTCGTGCTGTAGTTGTTGTATCCTAGAAGAAGAGGCGCCATCGTCTCATATTCCAGCAGCGACAGCAGCATGGACTCATCAAAGCCGTAGCATGAAGCACCAGGGCGAGACGCTGCCATCTCTAAATCCGAGAGCTGCGGCGGCGGTTCCTGTGACGGCGGCGCGGTGCCTGGGTCATGGTCACAATCTTGTGCTGGTATCAATGTCTCCGGGCATGGCGGTGGCGGTAGCGGTTCATCATGCTGCTGCATCAGTTGCGGTCTCTTGTTGGGGCGGTTGGCTTGCTCCAACTCAAACATGTCCGTCTCATCAACTTTCTCTGCCACCTCCTGGGTTCCCTGGATCTGGAGGACTTGATCATCAGCTCCCTTTTGTGCCTTGCCCTTCCTCTTCCTGCCGCCCGCCTTGCTTTCCCCCTTCGCCTTGCCCTTGATCGTGTCGTCGCCGACCCGCTGGCTCTTCTGCCTCTGTATCGTGCACAGCACCCACTCGCCAAGCTGCATTCGATCAATGCAACAGATTATAGCATTAGGCATTAGTATTACATTCAAGGAAAAAAATAGCAGGCTATACAAAATAGTGCCGCCCTTGAAAATATGCCATTAGCGTGCTGTTAGCGAGACATTGTACACTGATTAACTTAGCGAGACAATTCTCTACACGCTATAGCGTGCTATTTTTTCAGTGATTAGATATAGATCGATCAACGGGAAGGGAACAGATGAAGGCGTAAGACGAAGACGATCGAGATTAGATGGCCACCTTGTCGGCGTTCTTGTCGTTGGCCTCCTCCTCGGAGGTGAGGTTCTCGTACTCGTACATGGTCCAGGCGGTCTTGGCCGCCTCGTCGGGCCCGGTGTAGAACACGAGCGTCCTCCGGCGCCCGACCAGCGGATAAGCCTTGGAGGGCCCGGTGCGGATCAGCCGCTGAGGGCCGGTGGCCTTCCAGTACCCCCTGCCCGGCGTGGTCCGGTCCGGCCGGTTGCCCGTCGCGTACTTGCGGGTGCGCTTGGTGAAGAAGTACCACCGCTCCTCCCCGCAGTCCATGAACACCTCTGCAGCACCCATGCATCAAATTCAGATCAAAATCGATCTATTCTCTCCGCCGTCTTCATCAACTCGCACGCAAGCATTCGAGATCGACCCAACCAAGCGGAAGAACAAGGGCGAGGCGTCGTGTTCGTACGTACCTGTGATCTGCTCCGGGCGGTAGTCGGTGATGGGCACGTCCTTGAAGATGGGCAGGTGCGGCGGGTGGCCGTCCATCTTCCGGCGGAGGTAGTGGACGATGAGCTCCACGTCCGTCGGCGCGAAGTGGTAGCCGGGAGGCAGGTTCAGCACCAACCGTTGCTTCCCTTCTTCCATGGTTTCCACGCGGCCGCCCGCCTGCAGGCCCACCTCCCTCGATCGACGGCGTGCGGCGGTTAGGGCAAGATCCCGAGTCGTCCGCGTAGTTGACACGGCGCCGTACCCGAGTAGTAATCCGCTTTTCCTATTTATAGTAGTGTCGCCCGGGACGGACCGCCTGGTCTCGTGGTGACCGAGGACTCCTGCGTTGCGGAAAGCTCTCCAAGAAAACTCCCAACCCCAAAGATGCGAGAGCAATTAGGTTTTTTTTAACATAGTATGAAACACTCATATATGCTTTTTACCCCGCAAAAAAAACACTATATATATATATATATATATATATATATATATATATATATATATATATATATATATATATATATATATATATATATATATATATATATATATATATATGCATACACTCATCCCTATAAACGCGCACACACACCTAACCGCTATGAGTATTTACAAGAGACTGAGCCGGCTTATCATCTTGAGATTTTACAAAGTCATCGTGGACGCTTCGTAGTTGACGGGAACATCTCCTCCCACTGAACCCACATAGCTGGAAATCCCAAAATAAATTCAGAATAAATGCGAGCATCAGGATTTGAACCCTGATGGGCTGGGATATCATTGTCCTCCTAAACATCCAGCCACACGTTGGTTCGCCGAGAGCAATCAACTAGCTGATGAGTACTCATTGCGGGGCTCCGATAAACCCTATCTATCACTTGACACGTTCTCAGCCACCGTCATGTGTCGCGTGTTGGGCACTCACTCAGGGGTTATTTTTTATTTTTTCTTTACATGTTTTCGGCTTTTAGATTATTTCTTTCGTTTTTTTTGGCTTTTCAGTTTTTGCCCGGTTTTCCCTATGTTTCGTGTAAGAAAAGAAATGCGCAAAAAACACATTTTTCTTTCTTTCGCGAGAGGCACGGATTTACTTCTCATGAAGACACAGATTTTCTCCCACGAGAGTCACCTCTCAGAAAAAGAAAAAAACCTGTTTTTTTTCCTCCCATGAGAGGCACCTCTCAGAAAAAGGAAAATAAACGTGTTTTTTTGCTTCTCCTAGAGGCACGGTTTTACTTCACGTAGAGACACATATTTGCTTCCTTGAGGGGTATAGGTTGTGCCTCTCAAAAAACAAAAAAGAAACATGTTTTCAATTTTTTTTCGCGAGAGGTGCAGATTTACTTCTCGTTGAGGCACAGATTTGCTTCCGCAAGAGGCACAATTATGCCTCTTGAAAAATGAAAAATAAACCTGTGTTTTCTTCTTTCATGAGAAACACATATTTTAAGCTCCGAGATTGCTTTTCTTTCCCTCTCGCAAGGTGACTAGGGAAAGCTTTCCTCCCCTCGATCTTCACAAGCGAGCCCGTGGATTCGACTCCCCTCTGCCTGGCGCTCTGGCGGCCGGTGGCGGGGAGGGAATTTCTGGTGCCTTCTTTCCGGCTAGTAGATAGGTAGGGTTTTAGTTCTCACAGGGGCGGCGTTTGGACGGATGGCAGCGCTCTTCTTCGAGTCAATCTTCGGGGTTCTGGTCCTCCTCAAGTTCGTTCGCTGGGACGGATTAGACGAAGCTCCGCCGTAGATTCCTGCCAGCTCCTCGGGGCGAGGAGGTTAGGGTTTCTTGCTGTGCGTACGCAACGGCGATATTTGGTGTCAAGTTCTTCAGATCGATTTAAGGATTCAACGGCGACAATTGTAGCTCCCGGATGCTGGTCCTTAGGGCACATTTACAAAGACTTCCTAGCTGTCATCGACATGGTCAAGCCGGCTCCGGTATGCAAGCAGCGACAGCGATGCGTCGGCGGCTCGTTCTGGCTGCGGCGATGGTCGTTCGGTGGTCCATGGACCTCGATGCAATCTTTATTATGTTTGAGGTATTTTTTACTTCCGGTGAATCTTTATAATAGGTCTGATCTTTTCAAAAAAAAAAAAAAGAGATATTTGCTTTTTGTGAAGATACAGATTTGCTTTCGCGAGAAGCACAATTGTGCCTCTTCAGAAAAGAAAAACAAAGTAGAAAAAACCATATAAAAGAAGTTCGTCGAAACCTATAAACATGAGATCTAGTTTCAAAGATCTTGACGCAAGAAATTCAACGGTGAAAACGGTTCAGGATTTAGACGCACATTTTAAAATATAAAACGTTTTAATCTTTAAGGTTGCGACAACTGATGCACAATGCATCATTTGTCGCAATATGGGAAAGTAGGAGTGACGTTTACGAAAAGTACTCCTAATTAATGATTTCGCCAAGATGTTATAATTAATGAACCGGCATCATTACCAGCGGTCATTGGCGAATAGATTTGAGGTGATTAACGAGCCATTATTATCAACTGTCATTAGCGAATAGGCGAGATCAATAGACCAAAAAATTTCCATGGGACTGGTCCTAACGCTTGCCGTCCTAGGGCCCGATTCATTTACTCCAATGAGGAAAAAAAGAAAGAAAGCTTGAAATTGGCCACAGTTTTCAGCCAACACCTATTTGGCACCTTTTTTTTAACTCTCCAAGCCTCTTTTATTTATTCAGTGGTAAATAACAAGGTATCTTTTACAATGAAAGGGGCTAAGGTATGTTTATTTATTTGGCACCTTAAGCAAATAACCACTGCTTAAATGTGTTTTTCATGCGGGAGCGCCGGTTCGAAGGTAACCCTCCTGGGCCGGCCAACATAACTACGATAGATCACATGGGAATCGAACGAGACGCGAAGTTCACTCGCTCGCTTATAGCTAGTTGGCTGGTTGACCGTTGATTTTCATAAAAAAGTTCAGACATGTAAAGAAAGTTCTTCAATTTTTAAAAAGTTGTCCCTTTTTTTTCAAAAAATATTAGCAAAATTTGAAAAGGTTTAGTAAAAAGCGTCATGAATTTGAAAAGTTCATGTAATTTGAAAAGGTTAACAAATTTTAAAAAACTTCATGTAATTTGAAAAAGTTAACAATTTTTAAAAAAACTTCATAAAATTTGAAAAAAGTTGGTAAAAATTGAAATTACTTCACGAATTTTAAAAAATTTCAGAGCTAAAATTCATGAAATTTGAAAAAGTAAATCACGAATTTTTAAAAAGTACATGAAGGTTAAAAAGTTCATAAAGTTTTGAAAAAATGTTCACGAGTTTAAAAAGTTAACACGCTAAAAGAGTAACGTATTTTGAATGTTTTTATGAATTTGAAAATTGTTCATTAAAATTAAAAACGGAGAAAGACAAAATAAAAAATAAAAAAAGAAACAGAAACAAAAAAATAAAACACAAAGAAAAAATCAATAAGGAAACTGAAAAACTCCAGGTTGAAAATATAGAAAAAATCACCGGAATGAATATGGGCCGGCCCGCTACGGATGTGTTCACCCCGTACAAAATTATACTTTTAACCGACGCTTGTGGCAGCGAATAGACGTTGGCGCACCCCACTCCACCCCGCTATATTCAGTGTCAAATATCATGAAATATTTAACGTGAACTTTTTTCAAATTCACGTACTTTTTTCATTTTTATGAAGTTTTTTCAATTTGCGATTGTTACCAGAAGGAACTCTTTTCAAATATATGATTTTTTAAACCTTTATGAGGCTTTTTCAAAAGTCAATG
Organism: Aegilops speltoides; assembly: GCA_021437245.1. NCBI lineage: Eukaryota > Viridiplantae > Streptophyta > Magnoliopsida > Poales > Poaceae > Aegilops > Aegilops speltoides. The sequence goes on along the minus strand of CM038147.1, from coordinate 60,554,406 downwards.
GTCAGCTGTGAGACGGTTAACCAATCAACCAGTCAACTGGTCAACAAGCTAATGAGCTAGAAGCAAGTGAGTGAATGACTGTCTTGCTTCGCGTCTCGTTCGAGCTTCCCATTTGATAGATCAAAGATTGTTGGGCTGGCCCGCTAGCGTCGCCTTCGAGCGCCGGTAAGCTAAATCGGTGCTGAGAGCACCTTTTAGGAGCTCTTCAATTTTCTGTCATCTCTCGTGGTGGCCTGGAATTGGGCAATGTTCGCATGCTTCCATCGGCAGATGAAAAGCGAACACAAGGAACATCCATTGACATCCACGATCAATGGATCGAAAGTCAGTACCAAGAACTTCGAGGCGACACATGCATCCGCGCCTCCACGCGCGACGGCGGCTGCGCATGCTCCGGCGCGAGATGGCGGTGTCAGATCCCTTGTGTTCTTAACCTCAACGGCCAATTTCTTCAGTTAACACTTGTGTACTGGATCGGGGCAAGGTACAAAGAATGGGGCTAATTTTTTTAAATAATACATTTTTTTATTAATTTTCATAAATATTACGCTGGTTAAAAAATTTCAAAAATAATACACCGTCGGCCTGCTGCAGGCCGACTGGGCCTAGTCGGCCCATAGCAGGCCGATTGGATTCCAGTCGGCCTACAGCTGGCCGACTGACCCCTGTCGGCCCACTGTGGGCTGATTGGGAGCTAATTGGCCCGCTGTGGACTAATTGTTTTTGCAAAAAATAGGCATAAAAATATATGTTTAAAAAAATGTTAATCATGTAATTAAAAAAATGTTAAACGGATATAAAAAAATGTTCCTGATGTATACAAAAAATGTACAATATATATGAAAAAATGTTGACATAAAAGTATGTTTTAAAAGTGTTAATCATATATTTAAAAATTGTTAAATGTATGTATAAAATGTTCCTTATTTATACCAAAAATATAGAATGTGTATGAAAAAAGTTGACACCAAAAATAATGTTGGTGAGTTGGTGACAAAAATAAATCAAGGTTGTGAAAATATATGATTGGTTGCTCTTTTGTATGGAACTGTAACATTTTTTCAAACATATTTTTTGTTGTCAACTTTTTCATACACATTCTATATTTTTTATAGATAAGGACATTTTTATACACACATTTAACAATTTTAATCATGTATTTGAAAAATGTCAACTTTTCAAACATATTTTTCAAACATAATTTTTTGGTGTCAACTTTTTTTCATACACATTGTATATTTTTTGTATAAAGAAGGAACATTTTTATACACACATTTAACAATTTTAAATACATGATTAACACTTTTAAAACATACTTTTTATGTCAACATTTTTTCATATATATTGTACATTTTTGTATACATCAGAACATTTTTATACCCGTTTAACATTTTTAATTACATGATTAACATTTTTTAAACATAAATTTTATGCCTATTTTTGCAAAAACAATTAGCCCACAGCGGCCAATTAGCTCGATCGGCCCACAAGGGCGGCGAGGCCGACAGGGCGTGGGCCAGCTGTAGGCCGATCGAATCGAATCGGCCTGTTGTGGGCGATTAGGCCCATCGGCCTACAACGGGCCGACGGTGTATTATTTTTGAAAAAAATTTACCTAGCGTAATATTTATGAAAATTAATAAAAAAATGTATTATTTTAAAAAATCAAATAATGGAAGGCTCAAATGCACCCTGGTCATCCAACGGTACATATCTCGCCGACAACACACCTTTCCAGCCAATTCACCTGATGTTGTTATTACCATTTTACTGCATATAACGGGATTTACTAATTCCCTCTGCTCCTCGATGTATCGCACTACTTAAGTGATGGCTCGCCTGGGGGGTTTAGTGTTGACGGAGAAGGAGGCCAACGGGTTCATATTCAAGGAAACTGATCAGGAGTAGGGGAGGCCGGCGAGGTGGTCGGCAATTGGTAAAGCCTTCACGCCAAGGCCGATGAATAAAAGTGCGTTGGAGAAATCCATGACTAGGGCATGGGGACTGCACAGAGAAGCGCAATTTAAAATCATTGGTAGGAATCTGTTTGCAGTGACGTTTGGCAGCAAAGGAGACTGGAAACATGCCCTCAATAACGGGCCTTGGCAGTTTGACTTCAACGTGCTAGTTCTAAAGGATTATGATGGAGCAACAAGGCCATCCGAGATGAAGTTTGAGCATGTCAATGTGTGGGTAAGAGTTGACGATCTCCCACTCGACAAAAGATCGAAGGCTTTCGGTGAGGGACTGGGAAATTGGATGGGCAAGATTGTAAGGGTAGAGGTGGAGAAAGATGGATTTGCAAAAGGCTCGGAGCTCAGATTTAGGGTTAAGCTACCTATAATGGAGCCGCTGGTGAGGGGCTTTTTCTTGAAGAAGTCTGAAGATGACGCGGAAAAAACGTGGTTTGATTTTAAGTATGAGAAGATTCCGCATTTTTGCTTTGATTGTGGGTGTCTAGTTCATGGAGAGAAGGGTTGTGTACCGGATAGAGATTCAGAACAGCAATGGGGAGGACGGCTTCGAGCTTCCCCTGGGCGGTCCTGGGGCCAAAAGGAGGGGCCAGGCAGAGGTATATCTGGGAGCACAAATAGCTTTGGCAGTGTCAGGTCAAGCGAAGGAGATAAGCACGGTAAGAGGGCGGGGTCTGTTAGAGATCTGCCGACAAAGCGTAACTTGTAGAAGGAGTTCATGACTCCGGCGGTCTCGCGCACTGGCGGGGACAACCAGGGAGTAAACGATGGAGGAAACAACGCTAGCAAACAGAGGCAGGGAGTGTCTCCAGCAAAGGAGAGGGATCTCAGAGAGGACCTGGAGCAGAAGAGAGAGAAGGAGATGCGGTCCAAGCTGAGACAGAGACAACAAGAAAAACAGGCTGAGTTGAGGAACAATTATAGACAAAATGGGCAGAGGTGGTATGATGGGGCTGGATCGTCAAGTCAACATGGAGGCAGAGAGAGGAGACAAGGTTATTATGTGCGAAAACCAAGACCAGACTACAGACAGGAGAGGCGCCACCCGGATAGCCCTAGACATGAAACTATGGGAGAGAGGAAGAGGAGACCTAAACAACACTGGGTTGCTAAAGGTGACGGGGAGAGTCAGGTGGGGAACGAGATCTTTATACGAGAAACAAGGCAGAAGACTTCGTCAGTTTTTGATCGGATTGTGGAGTGCAATGATATATCGGCGGACCCTGCGATGCGGGGCCGCCAGGCACAATGAGTCTTCTTGCCTGGAACTGTCGAGGATTGGGGTTGGACTCGACAGTTGGCGAACATCGTGACCTGATACGGTCCTACAACCCAGTGGTGGTGTTCTTATCAGAGACAAAGAAAACGGCAAAAGCAATGGAGAGGCTTCAATGGAGATTAGGATTTAGCAAAGGGGTGGCGGTGAGTTGTGTGGGGAAAAGTGTTGGACTGGTGATGTGGTGGAGAGATCATGTGAAGGTAACAGTTAGACCATGGTGTCAATACTACATAGATGCCCAGTTGGAGGTGGAAGGCAAGACCTATCGATTCACTGGAACCTATGGGGAGCCTTGTGTGGAAAAGAGGGCGAAAACGTGGGAAGCTTTGAGGTACTTGAGGACACAGGATGATTTGCCATGGATATGTGTTGGAGATTACAATGAGGCAATGGTTCAGAAAGAACAGATGGGGGGCAAGCCTAGATGCATTAGACAGATGGATAAGTTTAGGGATTGTCTAGCTGATTGTGGCCTTGCGGACATGGGATTCTCGGGATACCCGTTTACTTGGGATAACAAAAACCATGCGACCGAGAACGTACAAGTCAGACTGGATCGTGCAACGTGTTCAGCTTCTTTTATGCAACTCTTCCCGGCGTCCGACGTACAACACATTTTAACATAGGAGTCCGATCATCAGGCATTGCTGGTGTGGATTGCGGCGACACTGGTCGGCCAAGCAGCCAAGGTGCAGCTGCCGTTTTTGTACGAGGCGGTGTGGGCTAGACATGAGGATTACGAGGCTATGGTAGCCAATGCATGGGACGTGGCCCATGCAGCCAATCCCATGCAACCTGGAACTGGAGCGGCATGCAAGCAGCTTGCGTTGATGGCGAAGGCCATGCAGACGTGGAGCAGGGACGTTTTTGGTTCAATAAAAAAGCAAACCGGGCATCTAAAATGGCAGCTAAAAGATGCGAAGGAGAGGGCTTTGCGGACTGGGTACGGGCAGGAAATAAAAGATATAGAAGATCAGCTCCATGAACTGTACGAGAGAGAGGAGATTTACTACAAGCAAAGGTCAAGAGTTGACTGGCTGCAATATGGAGATCAAAATACTCAGTACTTTCAGAACAGAGCGTCGCATCGGAAAAGGAAAAAATACAGTGAAGATGTTGCGGAGGGAGGACAACTCTAAATGCACGGATGATGATGGCATGAGGGCGATGGCAGCGAATTTTTATGAGGTGTTGTTTACATCCGAGGGCTCGCGCGACGGAGACAGAATTCTACAACACATAGAGATGTCGGTGACGAATGCAATGAATGATAAGCTAGCAGCGCCGTTTTCAGATTTGGAGATTGAGGCAACACTCTTTCAGATGGGGCCAACAAAAGCCCCGGGTCCGGACGGGTTTCCGGCGATGTTTTACCAACGACACTGGTCGCTAGTAAAACATGATGTGTGTGCTGCCATACGGGACTTCTTGGCGGGGAGGACGACGCCAGAGGGGTTTAATGATACTGTCATCGTGATGATTCCAAAGGTGGCATCACCTGAGATTCTTACCCAATTCCGCCCGATTAGCTTGTGTAACGTGCTATATAAGATAGCGTCCAAAACTTTGGCAAATAGATTGAAGGTGGTGCTACCGAGGTTGATAGCGGAGGAGCAGAGTGCGTTTGTGCCGGGGAGATTAATCACTGACAACGTGTTAGTGGCGTATGAGTGTGTTCATGCTATCAGGAAAAGGAAGAGGAGGAAACCACTATGTGCGATTAAGCTGGACATGATGAAGGCCTACGACAGGGTGGAGTGGACTTTTTTAGATCAAGTGATGGAAAAGTATGGTTTCTCTTCTCACTGGAGAGAGATGATCAGGAGGTGTGTCAGGACAGCAAGGTTTGCAGTCAAGCTAAACGGTGGCCTCTCACATAGTTTTCTACCGTCTAGGGGTCTCCGGCAAGGAGATTCGTTGTCACCATATTTGTTCCTCTTCTGTGTGGAGGGCTTCTCAGCGCTGTTGAAGCATGCCCAAGACGAGGGGAAGATCAAGGGTGTATCGTTTGGGAGCACTGGCCCCACGGTCACCCATTTGCTCTTTGCTGATGATAGCATCGTTTTCTTGGAGGGGTCTCACGACAACTTTCTTTGTCTTCGTACTATCTTGCAGGATTATGAGGCGGCCTCTGGTCAAAAAGTAAATTTGGAAAAGTCTTCTATATTCTTTGGTAATGGGTGCGCGGAGGAGAACAAGGTGGCTCTCAAGCAAACCATGGGCATCAGTACGGAGGCACTCAGTGAGAGATACTTGGGACTACCCACGGTGGTAAGGAAATCCAAAGACGGCACTTTCAAATATGTGGAGGAGAGTGCCAAGGGGAAAGTGTTAGGCTGGAAGGGGCAGGGTTTGTCAAAGATGGCCAGAGAGGTACTGATTAAATTGGGGTTACAGTCTACTCCTACTTTCACTATGAGCTGCTTTCAACTCACCAAAAAGATGTGCGGGTATCTGTCTTCTATATCTTCAAATTTCTGGTGGGGAGAAGCCAATGGTGAAAAAAGAGTACACTAGATAGCGTGGGATAAAATGTGCTCAATGAAGCTGGAAGGTGACCTTGGCTTTAGAGATACAGAAGTTTTTAATCAAGCTTTGCTTGCAAAACAAGCATGGAGACTGTTGCAGGTACCAAACTCACTGTGCGCACGTGTGCTCAAAGCGAGAGGGACTGATCTGGCGCATTGGAGATGGTACAGAAGTGAGCATTCATCACGATAATTGGATTCTGCGTAAGGGCAGCATGAAGCCACTGGGCCAAGTGTTTGTTCCAGGGACCAATAAAGTTTGCGATCTGCTCAACGAGTCAAAAACTGCATGGGACAGAGAGAAGGTGCACAACATGTTCTCACCTAGTGATGCATGCGATATCATGCAAATAACAGTAGGGGGGCCGGAGGTGGAGGATTATGTTGCATGTAACTACACGAGAGATGGAGTGTTTTCGGTTCGGTCAGGCTACCACTTTGGTATGGACCAGAAGAGGGCCAAGTTGGGGAACCAGGGCTCGTCATCATCGGTTACAAACCATAAAGTATGAGTGAATCTGTGGGATACGGTGGCCCCGGGTAGAGTGAAAGTACATACTTAGCGTTTGATCCGAAACGGGTTGGCGGTAGGAGCGGAGCTGCACAGGCGTAAGATCAAGCCTGGGTTTTTTTGCGTAGTTTGTGGTAGGGAGGAGACGAATGTTCACAGGTTTTGGCGCTGCCCTCACTCGGTAAAATTCTGGAAAACAGTGTACTCGGAGTTGGGAGTACCGGCGGCGATCCCGCCGGAGTCGGTCTGCTCCCAGAGTGCGCTATCTCATTGGCTTATGACTTGGTTTGCGGAGGCTTCGGATGATGCGAGGGCCATAATGGTGCAGGGGCTATACGCTCTTTGGATGGCTCGGAATAATACTCGCGAAGGGACCAGAATAGAGGATGCAAGCGATACAGCGGCGATGGTCAGGAGGCTCATGGAGGAAAGGCAGCAGGTGAATGTGAAGAAGTGCAAGACCCCCCGACTGGTTCCGGTTCAGAGATGGTGTGCTCCAGAAGAGGGATGGACCAAGGCGAACGTGGATGGCGCCACTGATCGAGGAGGGGGAATGGTAGGCGGAGGAGTTGTGTTCGGGAACTCGGATGGTGCCTTCATTGTAGCAGAATGTCAATGGTTTCCTAATGGGGGTGACCCAGCTTTGGTGGAACTTCAAGCATGTAGGAGGGCAGTGCAATTGGAGAGAGAATACAACTTCGACAAGCTTCATATTGAGATGGACTGCCAGGAAGTTGTTCGCAAGCTGCAAAGCATGGATCCTGATCGGTCTGTTCTAGGGCCAATGATCATGGAAGTAAAAAACTTGCTGGCGGAAATGGAGTGGAAGGTGACCTGGGCTCGGAGAATGGCAAATGGAGTTGCGCATATTCTAGCAAAGGAGGGTGTAGCAAACAGGGCTACTAAGATCTGGGTGAATGTTCCCCCTGATTGTATTTTGCATTTTCTGTCGGCAGAGATTCCTGCATTTCATGATTAAATAAGGACTGGTTTGAATTCAAAAAAAAGTGATGGTTGTGTATGAGAGGGCATCAATCAAGAACTAAAACCCTAGCTTTAATCTCCTTTACTTTCCAGTTCATAGCTAGGGGGGAATCTTAATCTACCGAGGATGGTCCACATCTAGAGTTTTCTGTTTATCTCTCATAATTACCACCGGGATCTTACAATTGGTATTTATAGCAATAGATCCTTGGAGGCGTTCTCGCGACGGCAACCGAGGTCGACGGTGGTGAGAAAAATTCGGTGGCCTTGACGACGGTAGACAATTCGGGTTCAACTCGGTAGCCGAGGCAGTGGTAGTCACATAGTTCCGGTCCTAAAATCTCATGACCCAACTTGGTTCGTGCACCATCGGCAACAAGATCTCAAGGTTACGAGAGCTGACCGTGACTTGGGAGGGTTGCAGACAAGTTCATGTGTAAAGTTTCGGACTACTTGCTAAATTAGCAATGACATGTATGAGCACTATGCCCAGGGAAATTTCAACCAAAATTTGAATGCTCAAACTCATCATATGCGTGTAAAGGAGAAGAATTGTTTGTGATGCACATGTTTGTTCAAAGTGAATGGTGTCCGATGACACTGCGCGCCAAGTTTCCTTCCACCTTTCAAAATTTTTTTGCCTACCGCCGAAATATCTAACTCTCACCCTCCCTCCCCACCTCATTTTCTCCCCGACCATGAGCTACATTTCCCCTGTTTCCTCCTTCCTTCCTTCCTAAGCTATACCGCTTCCTCACTTCCCCACTCTCGTCGTCTCGCATCCGACCTCCGCAGCGTCATGGTCTTCTTCAATGACCTCTCCAGCGGTTCCTCCTCCTTCGACGACTCTGTCACCAGCCGAGTATGCCTCTCTCCTCTCTCTCACCCCCTAGGCTTAGGGTTATGATTTGGAATAAAGGATTTTAACTCGGCAGACGATTTAAGCCATTTCTTTCTCTTGAGCTCCCTAGGACCATCACTTACAAGGAATGGAGCGGCCTAGCTGAAGATCTGCCTGCTCGTTGTCACCATTAATCTCCATGCACGACGTTAGTGGCTTTTTAATCTGTGGACAGTGGGAGGAAGTTTTTGACATGTGTAAAGAAGATTAGCCTCACTTTCGTTGTTACAAATCATTTGTTAGATGTGATTCAGACACTGTCACTGTGCTCTATTATTCTGGATGTGATTAAGACACTGTCACAGTTTCTACCTAGTATCTAAAAATGTTGCCATCTAGGAAAGTGCCTACTCCTTCGCAAAAAATTGGCAGAGGTGGAGAAGACGAATTTGGCTGATCATGCATGCATCCACCAACATACATCAGTCGATTAGGAAAATGGATATATTGTTCTAAAATTATGGTCAACATACTTTGTGCTTATGAAGGTGAACTAACTATATGTTGTAATAAGATGTTCACTACAGGAATCAGCTACTTTGCCATCTGCCACGGCGGACGGCAAAGGCATGGATGGCGGACGGCAAAGGTCTTTACCGTCTGCCGTGGACGGCAAAGTAGGGGATGGCTAAGAGCTACGTTGCTGTCTGCTTCGGGCGGCAGACGGCAAAGGGGCCTTTGCCATCAGCAGCGGACAACAAAGAATGCAGACGGCAATAAATGCATTGTTAATCCGTTAGGTTGTTAACGACAGGCCTTTGCCATCCGCCGCTGACGGCAAACTTCGGAAGGCCTTTCCCATCCGCCGCTGACGGCAAACTTCGGAAGGCCTTTGCCGTCCGCCGAATGATGTCAGCCGACGTCACTACACGACAGGCCTTTGCCGTCCGCCGCTGTAGGCAAAGTTTTTTTTGTCTTTGCCATCAGCCACTGTAGGCAAACTGACCAAATTGGTCAGCCTCCCAGGAAGCCCAGTTGCCTGCCACGTGGCCTCTTTGCCGTCCGCTGCTGATGGCAAAGAGCCCTTTGCCTTCGGTGGCGGACGGCAAAGATCCTGCATATTGTCTCTTTTTTCTGTTTTTTTAATCCAACAATTTTCACAGCAAATATATATGACATATATAGATATATTTCACAGGGCTATTTAATTGTACATACATATATAGTTCCATCCATTCATACATAGCAAGTTGCACATACACATAAGTTGAAACCATTAGGAAGTTGCACATACATATTACAATGCAAAGTTTCATCAAGATAGCAAGTTCCATCGTAGCAAGCTAGAAGAATACTAGAAGAGAATGAAATAAAAAACAAGCACTCCATCATAGCAAGCTAGCTTCCGAGAAGTGAATGAAATCTGCAAAATGGCAAATAAGAAAGTTAGGAAAAGGTGACTAGAAGAAGAAGACTAGAAGAAGAAGCACGCCATCGTTTGTGAGGTAACTTAGGTGAAATGGATCGTTTATGAGCTAACTTAGGTAAAATGCATCATTTTAGAGCTAACGTAGGTAAAATGGATCGTTTATGAGCTAACTAAGCTAATTATGCCATTTTTTTACATAAGTAAGCTAAGTACATGTCATTATTGAGCAAACCTAGTTAACTAAGCATTATAACTAACTTAGGTCATTTTGGAGGAAACAAAGCTAAGTATAGATCGTTTTAGAGCTAACTTAGGTAAAATGGCTGGTTTTGGAGGTCAGTAAGCTTATTAAGTCATTTTGGAGGAAAAGAAGCTAACTCTAGGTCATTAAGGTAAGCATATTGGAGGAAATAAAGCTAAGTCTAGGTCTTTATGCATTTGTTAAGCAAAAAACTAGAGAAACTTACCTTGATCATGGAGGTGTGGGAGCGGGCTGGCTCGTGCCAGTAGCTGGAGAAGGATCGTGTGATGCTTGTGTGGAGTTACACTGCACCAAAGATCATTTCCAATGTTTCGTTAGCATGATGACACTCAAATGTTAAGACTAGCAAGTAACGTCCATTCAAATTAAACTCACCGTGGTCTCAGGAGAAATCTCTGGATCAATGGCTATGGAGCCACGGGACCTCCCGCCACTAGATATCATCACCGCCTGGATTGTAGGAATCTGCTCTGGGTTAAACTCCTCCCTTTCCTCGCCTTCCCTTGACTTGCTTGTAAGAGGCGGTGTGGGCCATGGCATACAGGTCGTACCCTCCGCACCTTATCCGTCTTATTGTAGCATGCCCAAAGAGAGAAACAAAGTAATTAGTAATTAAAGGGCTTAAGCTAGCATGATGAATGAATTGCATTAATCATGAAGCAAACCACATACCCAATTCCGCCCGAATCGATATAAGTGGAGCTACCTTGATGGTGTGGCACACCTTCAATTTGGGCATGTTTGTCCTTGGCCTCAGTCGGCTCCCCTTCCATCTTTCAACACCTGCCATGACAAAGAGTAAACGATATTAGTATAACATAAAAAAATACTGACATGAATAATAATATGTATATCACTTAAGTGTATCATCATCAAGTACAACATAAAAAATTGAATACCTGACACTACTAATAATCTCGATCAGTATCATCAATAAATGCATAATCATCATCATCACTATAATCAATGACGGGCTCATAGGGTTCAGTGGCATCAACATGTGGAAGGCCACCTTTACGTAATCGGTCAAGCATTGAGAGGTCATCCGCAACAGTAACCTCTTCTTGTTCCGGCTCTTCTTGTTCTTCCACTGGGGTGATGTGGGATTCACTATCGCTGTCTACTTTAATGTTTTGAGGTGAAGTATACCGGTTCTTGAAACACTTTTTGGAAAGACGTGTCCCTTGGAAGAATTCTCCTTCATATGTGTTTGGGTTAATGTGAGGTTCATAATCCTCTTCCTTTGGGGGAGATAGTCTAGCACGTGGCGGCACTTCATAAACGACATCCCAACCTTTCAGATTTGGATTAGTTTGGCAGGCCCACGGTAGATAGAATACTTGGGTCGCCTGTTGAGCCGTAATATAGACATCAGGAACATCTAAATGGGTGCTTTGGTTGATTTCAACTAGCCCTATATGTTCATGAGTCCTTCTAGTCTCCTTCGGCTGAAACCAATAACATTTGAAGACTACGACATTCGATGGGTTTTCACCATAGAATAGAAGTTCATAAATTGCTTCAACTCTCCCATAATACTCGGTACCTCCTTCGCCGATAGCAGATACACAGCAATTTGTAGACTTTCGGTCGGCCATAGATAGCTCTTTGCCATAGGTACGAAAGCGATACCCGTTGATGTCGTATTTGTCAAATGAACGGACCTTATAGTCAAAACCATTAGCGACTTGTCTCAATTCGGCGTCCATAGACTCTGAATTAGCCTACAAGTTTAATATGAAAGGATTGTTGCATTACGCACAAATTAGCGAATGAAATGGAATTGTCTAATAGAATTTACCATTTGTTTGAACCAAGAGATGAAGCCGGGATAGCCGCCTCCTTGCTTTGCGAGAAGCTCATACTCTTCGACGAAATCCTTTTGGATCACCGCCCATACGAGAATAGGGCGACGATCGATCATTGTATGAAATATCCAGGAATAAGAGCAGTTCAAAGGAAATAGAAGTTGTGAAACAATGTACCGAGAACTTACTCGATGTACGGCCACACTTCTATCAGGTTGTTGAAGATATACAACGAAATGGTCCGCCATTCTTTGTTATCCAAAGATACTGGATTTGAAACACTGGCTGGTGCGAGATTCCCTTTGAATAGGCTGAGGTTGGATCCACCCTTTTTAGGCTCGTCAGCATTGTACCGAGGCTTCGGATTATGCAAATGACGATTTTTGGTTTCATAGTGTGCTGTCATGAAGTTTGCCGCCTCCTCAGTGATGAATGCCTCAGCCATCGACGCTTCAATTCTACGTTTATTTTTACATTTTTCTCGAAGCGTCTTCTGCATCCTCTCAGTTGGGTAGCACCAACGATTTTGCACGCCCCCCAATCTTGCCTCGGTCGGGAGATGCAAAATCAAATGCTGCATTGGATTAAAGAAGCCCGGTGGAAAGATCTTCTCTAACTTGCAGATCAACTCCGGCGCCAACTCTTCCATTTCTTCTAGAACGCCAGGCGATAGTTCTTTCGCACAAAGAACACGGAAGAAATAGCTGAGTTCTGCCAGTACTAGCCATTCATCCTTAGGGATGAAGCAACGCAACATCACCGGCATTACCCGCTCAATCCATATGTGCCAATCATGACTCTTGAGACCAAATATCTTCAATTTATCAAGACTCGCTCCCCTCTTTAGATTCGCTGCATACCCATCGGGGAACATCAACTGCATTTTCACCCACAAGATAATTTCCCTCATAGCTGGCCTTCCAAGATTGAACCATGCCTTTGGCTTCGTCGATTCGCTTTCCTTTCGGTTCTTTCATGTTTTGTAACGGCCTATCACATAGTGCCTCCAGATCGACTCTAGCCTTAGTATTATCCTTTGACTTCCCATCTATGCTGAACAATGTACCAAAAAGTGTCTCGGCGATATTCTTCTCAGTGTGCATCACGTCAATGTTGTGTGGGCAAAGGAGGTCTTTGAAGTAAGACAGATCCCATAAGCATGTTTTGTGAGTCCAGGCGTGCTCAGAATTATACCCCTTGAAGTACCCTGGACGCTCTGGATCTGGCTCGAGAGCGTTTAACTAATCCAGGGCCTGTTGGCTTGTCAACGCAGGTGTTACAGAGTTTTTTACAACTCAACCTCTGATGAAGTTCTTCTTGTCTTTCCTGAACTTATGGCGAGGATCCAGGAACTGTCTATGCATGTCGAAGCAAGAAAATGTTGGGGAACGTAGTAATTTCAAAAAATTTCCTACGCACACTCAAGATCATGGTGATGTATACATACCCTTGCAGACCCGAAGCGGAAGCGATCACAACGTAGAGGAAGTAGTCGTACGTTCTCCTCGCGATCCGACCGATCCCGGCGCCGTTACTCTGGCGCCCCCGAGTTCTTGACACACGTACAGCTCGATGACGTCCCTCGTACTCGATCCAGCCGAGTGTCGAGGGAGAGTTCCACAAGACGACGGCGTGGTGGCGATCTTGATGTTTCACGGCGCGAGGGCTTCGCCTAAGCTTCATGACGGTATGACCGAGGTGGAATATGGTGGAGGGGCACCGCACGGCTAAGGAACGATCCGTAGATCAATACTTGTGTGTCCTAGGGTGCCCCCTGCCCCTGTATATAAAGGAGGGAGGGGAGGCGGCCGCCCTAGTGGTGCGCCAGGGGAGGGAGTCCTCCTCCTAGTTGAGTAGGACTCCCTCTCCTAGTCCAACTAGGAAGGAGAAGGGGAAGGAAAGAGGGGAGAGGAGAGGAAAGGGGCGCGCCCCCCTCCTTGTCCTATTCGACTCCCTTGGGGGGGCGCCACCTCCTGGTGCGGCCCTCTCTCTCCCTTTGGCCCACTAAGGCCCAACTTCCCCGGGGTTCCGGTAACCCTCCGGCACTCCGGTTTTCTCCGAAACTTCCTAACCTTTCCGTGTCCAAATATAGCCGTTCAATATATCAATCTTTATGTCTCGACCATTCCGAGACTCCTCATCATGTCCGTGATCACATCCGGGCTCCAACTTCTTCGGTACATCAAAATACATAAACTCATAATAACATCGCCATCGAAACCTTAAGCGTGCATGGACCCTACGGTTCGAGAATAATGTAGACATGACCTAGAACTATTCTCGGTCAATAACCAATAGCGGGACCTGGATGCCCATATTGGTTCCTACATATTCTACGAAGATCTTTGTCGGTCGAGACCGCATAACAACATCGTTGTTCCTTTGTCATCGGTATGTTACTTGCCCGAGATTCGATCGTCGGTATCCAATACCTAGTTCAATCTCGTTACGGCAAGTCTCTTTACTCGTTCCGTAATACATCATCTCACAACTAACTCATTAGTTGTAGTGCTTGCAAGGCTTCATGATGTGCATTACCGAGAGGGCCCAGAGATACCTCTCCGACAATCGGAGTGACAAAACCTAATCTCGAAATACGCCAACCCAACATCCGCCTTTGGAGACACCTGTAGTACTCCTTTATAATCACCCGATTCGTTGTGACGTTTGGTAGCACCAAAGTGTTCCTCCGTAAACGGAGTTGCATAATCTCATAGTTACAGAACATGTATAAGTCATGGATAAAAGCAGTAGCAACATACTAAGCGATCGTGTGCTAAGCTAATGGAATGGGTCATGTCAATCGATCATTCTACTAATGATGTGACCTTGTTAATCAAATAACAACTCTTTGTTCATGGTCGGAAACATAACCATCTTTGATTAACAAGCTAGTCTAGTAGAGGCATACTAGTGACATCTTGTTTTGTCTATGCATTCACACATGTATCATGTTTCCGGTTAATACAATTCTAGCATGAATGATAAACATTTATCATGAAATAAGGAAATAAATAATAACTTTATTATTGCCTCTAGGGCATATTTCCTTGATCTCCCACTTGCACTAGAGTCAATAATCTAGATTACATAGTAATGATTCTAACACCCATGGAGTCTTGGTGCTGATCATGTTTTGCTCGTGGAAGAGGCTTAGTCAACGGTCTCGACATTCAGATCCGTATGTATCTTGCAAATCTCTATGTCTCCCACCGACTAAGTCCGGATGGAATTGAAGCGTCTCTTGATGTGCTTGGTCCTCTTGTGAAATCTGGATTCCTTCGCTAAGGCAATTGCTCGATATTGTCACGAAAGATTTTCATTGGACCCGATGCACTAGGTATGACACCTAGATCGGATATGAACTCCTTCATCCGCACTCCTTCATTAGCTGCTTCCGAAGCTGCTATGTATTCCGCTTCACATGTAGATCCCGCCACGACGCTTTGTTTAGAACTGCACCAACCGACAGCTCCTCCGTTTAGTGTAAATCGATCCGGTCTGCGATTTAGAATCGTCTCGATCGGTGTCAAAGCTTGCATCAACGTAACTGCCATTTATGAGCTCTTTGTCACCTCCATATCGAAAACATATCCTTAGTCCTTTTCGGTATTTCAGATGTTCTTGACCGCTGTCCATGATCCACTCTGGATTACTTTGGTACCTCCTGCTAAACTTATAGCAAGGCACACATCAGTCTGGTACACAAGATTGCATACATGATAGAGCCTATGGCTGAAGCATAGGAACATCTTTCATTTTCTCTCTATCTTCTGCGGTGGTCGGGCATTGAGTCTTACTCAACTTCACACCTTGTAACACAGCAAGAACCCTTTCTTTGCTTGATCCATTTTGAACTTCTTCAAAATTTTGTCAAGGTATGTGCTTTGTGAAAGTCCAATTAAGCGTCTTGATCTATCTCTATAGATCTTGATGCCCAATATGTAAGCAGCTTCACCGAGGTCTTTCATTGAAAAACTCTTATTCAAGTATCCCTTTATGCTATCTAGAAATTCTATATCATTTCCGATCAGCAATATGTCATCTACATATAATATCAGAAATGCTACAGAGCTCCCACTCACTTTCTTGTAAATACAGGCTTCTCCAAAAGTCTCAGACAAACCCAAATGCTTTGATCACACTATCAAAGCGTTTATTCCAACTCGAGATGCTTGCACCAGTCCATAGATGGATCGCTGGAGCTTGCATACTTTGTTAGCTCCTTTGGATCGATAAAACCTTCGGTTGCATCATATACAACTCTTCTTCCGTAAATCCATTCAGAATGCAGTCTTTACATCCATTTGCCAAATTTCATAATCATAAAATGCGGCAATTGCTAACATGATTCGGACGGACTTAAGCATCGCTTCGGGTGAGAAGGTCTCATCGTAGTCAATCCCTTGAACTTGCGAAAACCTTTCGCGACAAGTCGAGCTTTGTAGACGATAATATTACCGTCGGCGTCGGTCTTCTTCTTGAAGATCCACTTGTTTTCTATTGCTTGCCTACCCTCGGGCAAGTCAACCAAAGTCCATACTTTGTTTTCATACATGGATCCCATCTCGATTTCATGGCCTCAAGCCATTTTGCGGAATCTGGGCTCACCATCGCTTCTCCATAGTTCGTGGGTTCATCATGATCTAGTAGCATGATTTCGAGCAGGATTACCGTACCACTCAGTGCGGATCTTACTCTGGTTGATCTACGTGGTTACAGAGTAACTTGATCTCAAGTTTCATGATCAACATCATCAACTTCCTCACTACTTGGTGTAGATGTCTCAGAAACCGGTTTCTGCGACGCACTATTTTCAAGTAAGGGAGAAGGTACAATTACCTCATCAAGTTCCACTTTCCTCCCACTCACTTCTTTCGAGAGAAACTCCTTCTCTAGAAAGGATCCATTCTTAGCAACAAATGTCTTGCCTTCGGATCTGTGATAGAAGGTGTACCCAACTGTCTCCTTTGGGTATCCTATGAAGACACACTTTTCCATTTAGGTTCGATCTTATCGAGGTTGAAGCTTTTTCACATAAGCATCGCATCCCCAAACTTTAAGAAACGACAACTTTGGTTTCTTGCCAAACCATAGTTCATAAGGTGTCGTCTAACGGATTTCGACGGTGTTCTATTCAAGGTGAATGCGGCCGTCTCTAGAGCATAACCCCAAAACGATAGCGGTAAATCTGTAAGAGACATCATAGATCGCACCATATCTAGTAAAGTACGATTCTGACGTTCGGACACACCATTACGCTGTGGTGTTCGGGTGGCGTGAGTTGCTAAACTATTCCGCATTGTTTCAAATGTAGACCAAACTCAGAACTCAAATATTCACCTCCACGATCAGATTGTAGAAACTTAATTTTCTTGTTACGATGATTTTCAACTTCACTCTGAAATTCTTTGAACTTTTCAAATGTTTCAGACTTATGTTTCATTAAGTAGATATACCCATATCTTCTTAAGTCATCTGTGAAGGTGAGAAAATAACGATATCCGCCACGAGCCTCAACATTCATCGGACCACATACATCTGTATGTATGATCTCCAACAAATCTGTTGCTCTCTCCATAGTACCGGAGAACGGGGTTTTAGTCATCTTGCCCATGAGGCACGGTTCGCAAGTGCCAAGTGATTCATAATCAAGTGACTCCAAAAGTCCATCAGTATGGAGTTTCTTCATGCGCTTTACACCGATATGACCTAAACGGCAGTGCCACAAATAAGTTGCACTTTCATTATCAACTCTGCATCTTTTGGTTTCAACATTATGAATATGTGTATCACTACTATCGAGATTCATCAAAAATAGACCACTCCTCAAGGGTGCATGACCATAAAAGATATTACTCATATAAATAGAACAACCATTATTCTCTCGATTTAAATGAATAACCGTCTCGCATCAAACAAGATCCAGATATAAAGTTCATGCTCAACGCAGCACCAAATAACAATTATTTAGGTCTAAAACTAATCCCGAAGGTAGATGTAGAGGTAGTGTGCCGACCGCGATCACATCGACTTTGGAACCATTTCCCACGCCAGATCGTCACCTCGTCCTTTGCGAGTTCGCAATCCGTAGTCCCTGCTTTGAGTTGCAAATATTAGCAATGTAACCAAGATCAAATACCAGTGCTACTACGAGCTCTAGTAAGGTACACATCAATAACATGTATATCACATATACCTTTGTTCACCTTGCCATCCTTCTTATCCGCCAAATACTTGGGGCAGTTCCGCTTCCAAAGGTCCATCGCTTGCGGTAGAAGCACTCGGCCAGGCTTAGGTCCGACTTGGGTTTCTTCTCCCGAGCAGCAACTTGCTTGCTGTTCTTCTTGAAGTTCCCTTCTTCTTCCCTTTACCTTTCTTCTTGAAACTAGTGGTCTTATTGACCATCAACACTTGATGCTCCTTCTTGATTTCTACCTCCGCAGCCTTTAGCATTGCGAAGAGCTCGGTATAGTCTTTACTAACCCTTGCATATTATAGTTCATCACGAAGCCTTTGTAGCTTGGTGGCGGTGATTGAAGAATTCATCAATGACACAATCATCCGGAAGATTAACTCCCAATTGCGTCAAGTGATTGTAGTACCCGGACATTCGAGTATGTTCTCACTAATGAACTATTCTCCTCCATCTTGCAGCTATAGAACTTATTGGAGACTTCATATCTCTCAATCCGGGCATTCTGTTGAATATTAACTTCAACTCTGGAACATCTCATATGCTCCATGACGTTCAAAACGTCGTTGAAGTCCCGGTTCTAAGCCGTAAAGCATGGCACATCGAACTATAGAGTAGTCATCAGCTTTGCTCGCCAGACGTTCATAACATCTGCGGTTGCATTAGCAAAGAGAGCACAGCACCTAGCGGTGCATCCAGACGTAACTCTTCATGCAGCAGCAATGAGGATGATCCTCAAATTACGGACCCGATCCGTAATTGCTACCATCATCTTTCAACTTTGCTTTCTCAAGGAACGCATTAAAATTCAACGGAACAACAACACGAGCCATCTATCTACAATCAAACATAAACAAGCAAGATACTATCAGTACTAAGTTCATGATAAATTTAAGTTCAATTAATCATATTACTTAAGAACTCCCACTTAGAAAAACATCTCTAGTCATCTAAGTGATCACGTGATCCAAATCAACTAAACCATAACCGATCATCACGTGAAATGGAGTAGTTTTCAATGGTGAACATCTTATGTTGATCATATCTACTATATGATTCACGCCGACCTTTCGGTCTCCGTGTTCCGAGGCCATATCTGCATATGCTAGGCTCGTCAAGTATAACCCGAGTATTCTGCGTGTGCAAAACTGGCTTGCACCCGTTGTAGATGGACGTGAGCTTATCACACCCGATCATCACGTGGTGTGCAGGCACGACGAACTTTGGCAGCGGTGCATACTGGGAGAACACTTCTTGATAATTTAGTGAGAGATCATCTTATAATGCTACCGTCAATCAAAGCAAGATAAGATGCATAAAAGGATAAACATCACATGCAAATCAATATAAGTGATATGATATGGTCATCATCATCTTGTGCTTCATGATCTCCATCTTGCAGCACCACCATGATCACCATCGCCACCGGCGCGACACCTTGATCTCCATCGTAGCATCGTTGTCGTCTCGCCAAACTTATGCTTCTACGACTATCGCTACCGCTTAGTGATAAAGTAAAGCATTACAGAATGCGATTGCATTGCATACAATAAAGCGACAACCATATGGCTCCAGCCGATTGCCGATAACCGGTTACAAAACATGATCATCTCATACAATAAAATATAGCATCACGTCTTGACCATATCACATCACAACATGCCCTGCAAAAACAAGTTAGACGTCCTCTACTTTGTTGTTGCAAATTTTACGTGGCTGCTACGGGCTTAAGCAAGAACCAGTCTCACCTCGCATCAAAACCACAACGATACTTCGTCAAATAGACTCGTTTAACCTTCTCAAGGACCGGCGTAGCCACACTCGTTCAACTAAAGTGAGAGAGACAGCACCCACCAGTCACCTTTAAGCAACGAGTGCTCGTGGCGGTGAAACCAGTCTCGCGTAAGCGTCTGCGTAATGTCGGTCTGGGCGCTTCATCTCACAATACCGCTGAACCAAAGTATGACATGCTGGTAGGTAGTATGACTTGTATCGCCCACAACTCACTTGTGTTCTACTCGTGCAAAACATCAAACCATAAAAACCTAGGCTCGATACCATTGTTGGGGAACGTAGTAATTTCAAAAATTTCCTCGCACACTCAAGATCATGGTGATGTATAGCAACGAGAGGGAGAGTGTTGTCTACATACCCTTGTAGACCCGGCGAAGCGATCACAACGTAGAGGAAGTAGTCGACGTTCTCCTCGCGATCCGACCGATCCCGGCGTTACTCCGGCGCCCCGAGTTCTTGACACACGTACAGCTCGATGGCGTCCCTCGTACTCGATCCAGCCGAGTGTCGAGGAGAGTTCCACAACCGACGGCGTGGTGGCGATCTTGATGTTTCACGGCGCAGGGCTTCGCTTAAGCTTCATGACGGTATGACCGAGGTGGAATATGGTGGAGGGGGCACCGACACGGCTAAGGAACGATCCGTAGATCAATACTTGTGTGTCCTAGGGTGCCCCCCGCCCCGTGATATAAAGGAGGGAGGGGGAGGCCGGCCGGCCCTAGTGGTGCGCCAGGAGGGGGAGTCCTCCTCCTGGTTGAGTAGGACTCCCTCTCCTAGTCCAACTAGGAAGGAGAAGGGGAAGGAAAGGGAGGGGAGAGGAGAGGGGGGCCGCCCCTCCTTGTCCTATTCGGACTCCTTGGGGGGCGCCACCTCCTGTGCGGCCCTCTCTCTCCCTTTGGCCCACTAAGGCCCAACTTCCCCGGGGTTCCAGAACCCCTCCGGCACTCCGGTTTTCTCCGAAACTTCCGAACCTTTCCGTGTCCAAATATAGCCTTCCAATATATCAATCTTTATGTCTCGACCATTCCGAGACTCCTCATCATGTCCGTGATCACATCCGGGACTCCAACTTCTTCGTACATCAAAATACATAAACTCATAATAACCGCATCATCGAAACCTTAAGCGTGCGGACCCTACGGTTCGAGAATAATGTAGACATGACCTAGAACTATTCTCGGTCAATAACCAATAGCGGACCTGGATGCCCATATTGGTTCCTACATATTCTACTTAAGATCTTTGTCGGTCGGACCGCATAACAACATACGTTGTTCCCTTTGTCATCGGTATGTTACTTGCCCGAGATTCGATCGTCGGTATCCAATACCTAGTTCAATCTCGTTACGGCAAGTCTCTTTACTCGTTCCGTAATACATCATCTCACAACTAACTCATTAGTTGTAGTGCTTGCAAGGCTTCATGATGTGCATTACCGAGAGGGCCCAGAGATACCTCTCCGACAATCGGAGTGACAAAACCTAATCTCGAAATACGCCAACCCAACATCTCGCCTTTGGAGACACTGTAGTACTCCTTTATAATCACCCGATTCGTTGTGACGTTTGGTAGCACCAAAGTGTTCCTCCGTAAACGGAGTTGCATAATCTCATAGTTACAGGAACATGTATAAGTCATGGATAAAAGCAGAGCAACATACTAAACGATCGTGTGCTAAGCTAATGGAATGGGTCATGTCAATCGATCATTCTACTAATGATGTGACCTTGTTAATCAAATAACAACTCTTTGTTCATGGTCGGAAACATAACCATCTTTGATTAACAAGCTAGTCTAGTAGAGGCATACTAGTGACATCTTGTTTTGTCTATGCATTCACACATGTATCATGTTTCCGGTTAATACAATTCTAGCATGAATGATAAACATTTATCATGAAATAAGGAAATAAATAATAACTTTATTATTGCCTCTAGGGCATATTTCCTTCATCTCCCACTTGCACTAGAGTCAATAATATAGATTACATAGTAATGATTCTAACACCCATGGAGTCTTGGTGCTGATCATGTTTTGCTCGTGGAAGAGGCTTAGTCAACGGTTGCGACATTCAGATCCGTATGTATCTTGCAAATCTCTATGTCTCCCACCGGACTAAGTCCGGATGGAATTGAAGCGTCTCTTGATGTGCTTGGTCCTCTTGTGAAATCTGGATTCCTTCGCTAAGGCAATTGCTCGATATTGTCACGAAAGATTTTCATTGGACCCGATGCACTAGGTATGACACCTAGATCGGATATGAACTCCTTCATCCGACTCCTTCATTAGCTGCTTCGAAGCTGCTATGTATTCCGCTTCACATGTAGATCCCGCTTCGACGCTTTGTTTAGAACTGCACCAACCGACAGCTCCTCCGTTTAGTGTAAATCGATCCGTCTGCGATTTAGAATCGTCCGGATCGGTGTCAAAGCTTGCATCAACGTAACTGCGTTCGATGAGCTCTTTGTCACCTCCATATACGAGAAACATATCCTTAGTCCTTTTCGTATTTCAGATGTTCTTGACCGCTGTCCAGTGATCCACTCCTGGATTACTTTGGTACCTCCCTGCTAAACTTATAGCAAGGCACACATCAGGTCTGGTACACAACATTGCATACATGATAGAGCCTATGGCTGAAGCATAGGGAACATCTTTCATTTTCTCTCTATCTTCTGCGGTGGTCGGGCATTGAGTCTTACTCAACTTCACACCTTGTAACACAGGCAAGAACCCTTTCTTTGCTTGATCCATTTTGAACTTCTTCAAAATTTTGTCAAGGTATGTGCTTTGTGAAAGTCCAATTAAGCGTCTTGATCTATCTCTATAGATCTTGATGCCCAATATGTAAGCAGCTTCACCGAGGTCTTTCATTGAAAAACTCTTATTCAAGTATCCCTTTATGCTATCTAGAAATTCTATATCATTTCCGATCAGCAATATGTCATCTACATATAATATCGTAAATGCTCTGAGCTCCCACTCACTTTCTTGTAAATACAAAGCTTCTCCAAAAGTCTCAGACAAACCCAAATGCTTTGATCACACTATCAAAGCGTTTATTCCAACTCGAGATGCTTGCACCAGTCCATAGATGGATCGCTGGAGCTTGCATACTTTGTTAGCTCCCTTTGGATCGATAAAACCTTCGGTTGCATCATATACAACTCTTCTTCCGTAAATCCATTCAGAATGCAGTCTTTACATCCATTTGCCAAATTTCATAATCATAAAATGCGCAATTGCTAACATGATTCGGACGGACTTAAGCATCGCTCTGGGTGAGAAGGTCTCATCGTAGTCAATCCCTTGAACTTGCCGAAAACCTTTCGCGACAAGTCGAGCTTTGTAGAACGATAATATTACCGTCGGCGTCGGTCTTCTTCTTGAAGATCCACTTGTTTTCTATTGCTTGCCTACCCTCGGGCAAGTCAACCAAAGTCCATACTTTGTTTTCATACATGGATCCCATCTCAGATTTCATGGCCTCAAGCCATTTTGCGAATCTGGGCTCACCATCGCTTCTCCATAGTTCGTAGGTTCATCATGATCTAGTAGCATGATTTCCGAACAGGATTACCGTACCACTCAGTGCGGATCTTACTCTGGTTGATCTACGTGGTTCTGTAGTAACTTGATCTGAAGTTTCATGATCAACATCATCAACTTCCTCACTACTTGGTGTAGATGTCTCAGAAACCGGTTTCTGCGACGCACTATTTTCAAGTAAGGGAGAAGGTACAATTACCTCATCAAGTTCCACTTTCCTCCCACTCACTTCTTTCGAGAGAAACTCCTTCTCTAGAAAGGATCCATTCTTAGCAACAAATGTCTTGCCTTCGGATCTGTGATAGAAGGTGTACCCAACTGTCTCCTTTGGGTATCCTATGAAGACACACTTTTCCGATTTAGGTTCGATCTTATCAGGTTGAAGCTTTTTCACATAAGCATCGCATCCCCAAACTTTAAGAAACGACAACTTTGGTTTCTTGCCAAACCATAGTTCATAAGGTGTCGTCTCAACGGATTTCGACGGTGTTCTATTCAGGTGAATCGGCCGTCTCTAGAGCATAACCCCAAAGCGATAGCGGTAAATCTGTAAGAGACATCATAGATCGCACCATATCTAGTAAAGTACGATTCGACGTTCGGACACACCATTACGCTGTGGTGTTCCGGGTGGCGTGAGTTGCGAAACTATTCCGCATTGTTTCAAATGTAGACCAAACTCGTAACTCAAATATTCACCTCCACGATCAGATTGTAGAAACTTAATTTTCTTGTTACGATGATTTTCAACTTCACTCTGAAATTCTTTGAACTTTTCAAATGTTTCAGACTTATGTTTCATTAAGTAGATATACCCATATCTGCTTAAGTCATCTGTGAAGGTGAGAAAATAACGATATCCGCCACGAGCCTCAACATTCATCGGACCACATACATCTGTATGTATGATCTCCAACAAATCTGTTGCTCTCTCCATAGTACCGAGAACGGGTTTTAGTCATCTTGCCCATGAGGCACGGTTCGCAAGTGCCAAGTGATTCATAATCAAGTGACTCCAAAAGTCCATCAGTATGGAGTTTCTTCATGCGCTTTACACCGATATGACCTAAACGGCAGTGCCACAAATAAGTTGCACTATCATTATCAACTCTGCATCTTTTGGTTTCAACATTATGAATATGTGTATCACTACTATCGAGATTCATCAAAATAGACCACTCCTCAAGGGTGCATGACCATAAAAGATATTACTCATATAAATAGAACAACCATTATTCTCTCGATTTAAATGAATAACCGTCTCGCATCAAACAAGATCCAGATATAAAGTTCATGCTCAACGCAGCACCAAATAACAATTATTTAGGTCTAAAACTAATCCCGAAGGTAGATGTAGAGGTAGTGTGCCGACCGCGATCACATCGACTTTGGAACCATTTCCCACGCGATCGTCACCTCGTCCTTTGCGAGTTCGCAATCCGTAGTCCTGTTTGAGTTGCAAATATTAGCAATGAACCAGATCAAATACCAGTGCTACTACGAGCTCTAGTAAGGTACACATCAATAACATGTATATCACATATACCTTTGTTCACCTTGCCATCCTTCTTATCCGCCAAATACTTGGGGCAGTTCCGCTTCCGATGTCCATCGCTTGCGGTAGAAGCACTCGGTTTCAGGCTTAGGTCCAGACTTGGGTTTCTTCTCTGAGCAGCAACTTGCTTGCTGTTCTTCTTGAAGTTCCTTCTTCTTCCCTTTACCTTTCTTCTTGAAACTAGTGGTCTTATTGACCATCAACACTTGATGCTCCTTCTTGATTTCTACCTCCGCAGCCTTTAGCATTGCGAAGAGCTCGGTATAGTCTTTACTAACCCTTGCATATTATAGTTCATCACGAAGCCTTTGTAGCTTGGTGGCGTTGATTGAAGAATTCATCAATGACACAATCATCCGGAAGATTAACTCCCAATTGCGTCAAGTGATTGTAGTACCCGGACATTCGAGTATGTTCTCACTAATGAAACTATTCTCCTCCATCTTGCAGCTATAGAACTTATTGGAGACTTCATATCTCTCAATCCGGGCATTACTGTTGGAATATTAACTTCAACTCTGGAACATCTCATATGCTCCATGACGTTCAAAACGTCGTTGAAGTCCCGGTTCTAAGCCGTAAAGCATGGCACAATCGAACTATAGAGTAGTCATCAGCTTTGCTCGCCAGACGTTCATAACATCTGCGGTTGCATTAGCAGAGAGCACTGGCACCTAGCGGTGCATCCAGGGCGTAACTCTTCATGCAGCAATGAGGATGATCCTCAAATTACGGACCCAATCCGTGTAATTGCTACCATCATCTTTCAACTTTGCTTTCTCAAGGAACGCATTAAAATTCAACGGAACAACAACACGAGCCATCTATCTACAATCAAACATAAACAAGCAAGATACTATCAGGTACTAAGTTCATGATAAATTTAAGTTCAATTAATCATATTACTTAAGAACTCCCACTTAGAAAAACATCTCTCTAGTCATCTAAGTGATCACGTGACCCAAATCAACTAAACCATAACCGATCATCACGTGAAATGGAGTAGTTTTCAATGGTGAACATCTTATGTTGATCATATCTACTATATGATTCACGCTCGACCTTTCGGTCTCCGTGTTCGAGGCCATATCTGCATATGCTAGGCTCGTCAAGTATAACCCGAGTATTCTGCGTGTGCAAAACTGGCTTGCACCCGTTGTAGATGGACGTAGAGCTTATCACACCCGATCATCACGTGGTGTCTGGGCACGACGAACTTTGGCAACGGTGCATACTCGGGGAGAACACTTCTTGATAATTTAGTGAGAGATCATCTTATAATGCTACCGTCAATCAAAGCAAGATAAGATGCATAAAGGATAAACATCACATGCAAATCAATATAAGTGATATGATATGGTCATCATCATCTTGTGCTTCATGATCTCCATCTTGCAGCACCACCATGATCACCATCGTCACCGGTAGCGACACCTTGATCTCCATCGTAGCATCGTTGTCGTCTCGCCAAACTTATGCTTCTCGACTATCGCTACCGCTTAGTGATAAAGTAAAGCATTACGAAGCGATTGCATTGCATACAATAAAGCGACAACCATATGGCTCCAGCCAGATTGCCGATAACCGGTTACAAAACATGATCATCTCATACAATAAAATATAGCATCACGTCTTGACCATATCACATCACAACATGCCCTGCAAAAACAAGTTAGGCGTCCTCTACTTTGTTGTTGCAAATTTTACGTGGCTGCTACGGGCTTAAGCAAGAACCAGTCTCACCTCGCATCAAAACCACAACGATACTTCGTCAAATAGACTCGTTTTAACCTTCTCAAGGACCGGGCGAGCCACACTCAGTTCAACTAAAGTGAGAGAGACAGCACCCACCAGTCACCTTTAAGCAACGAGTGCTCGTGGCGGTGAAACCAGTCTCGCGTAAGCGTCTGGCGTAATGTCGGTCAGGCCGCTTCATCTCACAATACCGCTGAACCAAAGTATGACATGCTGGTAGGTAGTATGACTTGTATCGCCCACAACTCACTTGTGTTCTACTCGTGCAAAACATCAAACCATAAAAACCTAGGCTCGATACCACTTGTTGGGGAACGTAGTAATTTCAAAAATTTTCCTCGCACACTCAAGATCATGGTGATGTATAGCAACGAGGGGAGAGTGTTGTCTACATACCCTTGTAGACCCGAAGCGGAAGCGATCACGTAGAGGAAGTAGTCGACGTTCTCCTCGCGATCCGACCGATCCGGCGCCGTTACTCGGCGCCCCGAGTTCTTGACACACGTACAGCTCGATGGCGTCCCTCGTACTCGATCCAGCCGAGTGTCGAGGAGAGTTCCGTCGACCGACGGCGTGGTGGCGATCTTGATGTTTCACGGCGCGAGGCTTCGCCTAAGCTTGCGACGGTATGACCGAGGTGGAATATGGTGGAGGGGGCACCGCACACGGCTAAGGAACGATCCGTAGATCAATACTTGTGTGTCCTAGGGTGCCCCCCTGCCCGTATATATAAAGGAGGGAGGGGAGGCCGGCCGGCCCTAGTGGTGCGCCAGGGGAGGGAGTCCTCCTCCTGGTTGGAGTAGGACTCCCTCTCCTAGTCCAACTAGGAAGGAGAAGGGGAAGGAAAGAGGGAGGGAGAGGAAGGGGGCGCGCCCCCCCTCTGTCCTATTCGGACTCCTTGGGGGGCGCGCCACCTCCTGGTCGCCCCTCTCTCTCCCCTTTGGCCCACTAAGGCCCAACTTCCCCGGGGTTCGGTAACCCCTCCGCACTCCGGTTTTCTCCGGAAACTTCCGGAACCTTTCGGTGTCCAAATATAGCCGTCAATATATCAATCTTTATGTCTCGACCATTCCGAGACTCCTCGTCATGTCCGTGATCACATCCGGGACTCGAACTTCTTGGTACATCAAAATACATAAACTCATAATAAGCATCGCCGAAACCTTAAGCGTGCGGACCCTACGGTTCGAGAATAATGTAGACATGACCTAGAACTATTCTCGGTCAATAACCAATAGCGGGACCTGGATGCCCATATTGGTTCCTACATATTCTCTGAAGATCTTTGTCGGTCAGACCGCATAACAACATCGTTGTTCCTTTGTCATCGGTATGTTACTTGCCCGAGATTCGATCGTCGGTATCAATACCTAGTTCAATCTCGTTACGGCAAGTCTCTTTACTCATTCCGTAATACATCATCTCACAACTAACTCATTAGTTGTAGTGCTTGCAAGGCTTGATGATGTGCATTACCGAGAGGGCCCAGAGATACCTCTCCGACAATCGGAGTGACAAAACCTAATCTCGAAATCGCCAACCCAACATCGCCTTTGGAGACACCTGTAGTACTCCTTTATAATCACCCGATTCGTTGTGACGTTTGGTAGCACCAAAGTGTTCCTCCGTAAACAGGAGTTGCATAATCTCATAGTTACGAGGAACATGTATAAGTCATGGATAAAAGCAGTAGCAACATACTAAGCGATCGTGTGCTAAGCTAATGGAATGGGTCATGTCAATCAGATCATTCTACTAATGATGTGACCTTGTTAATCAAATAACAACTCTTTGTTCATGGTCAGGAAACATAACCATCTTTGATTAACAAGCTAGTCTAGTAGAGGCATACTAGTGACATCTTGTTTTGTCTATGCATTCACACATGTATCATGTTTCCGGTTAATACAATTCTAGCATGAATGATAAACATTTATCATGAAATAAGGAAATAAATAATAACTTTATTATTGCCTCTAGGGCATATTTCCTTCAGAAAACTTGCGACCGGCCTGAAGTCAACGAAACTCAAGAGCTCCCTTGCATGTGGGGCACGGGAACCTTCCATGCACACACCAGCCAACGAATAAGCGCATCTGGCAAGCAAGTCATGCGTCGAGTACATGTACCAGACATGCATTATGAAGTTTCGTTTGCTATAGGTGTTGTATGTCTTGAACCCATTATCCCAGGCTTCTTGCAATTCGTCCTTAAGCGGCTGCATGTACACATTCATATTTTTCCCCGGATAGTTGGGCCCTGGAATTATCAACGTCAGGAAAATGTTCTTTCTTTGCATAATCTGTCCGGGGGGGAGATTGAGTGGGAAGACAAATACGGGCCAACAACTGTATTGGGCTGCCATCATACCAAACACATTGAACCCATCGGTGCTGATGCCGACTCGAGGATGCCTCGGATCTGCCGCTTTGTCAGCATGTAATTCATCAAACTTTTTCCACGCAACACCATCCGATGTGTGTACCATCATCAGATTCCCATCTGCATCTAGTTCGGTTCTTTTGCCTGTTTTGTGCCATGTCATCTGTCTTGCCTTCTCTTTGACCATGAAAAGACGTTGAAGTCTTGGTAAGATTGGCATATACCGAAGAACACTAACGGGGATTTTGGTCTGTGTCTTCTCACCCATACCTTTGTCTACCACAATATACCTGGAAGACTTGCAAATGGGACAATAGTTCAAGTCCGCATAGTCAAGCCTAAATAAGGCACATCCTTCCTGACAGGCATGTATCTTCTCATAGGGCATCTTCAGTGCACGGAGGATTTTGTCGGACTGGTACAGGTTTGCAGGCATTACATGGCCTTTGGGTAGAAAGCGTCCAAATCTTTGTCATAATTGCGTCGTAGCATTCTCGCCCAAGTTGAATCGAGCCTTGAGCCATTACTTGTGAGATGGCATCCAACCGACAAAGCTCGGTGTGCTCGTGGAGCGGACGTTTTGAAGACTCCAACATTTCATTGAAGGCCTTTGCAGATTCCTCCATCTCCTCGTCCGAATCCCGAGCATCATCATAGTCTTGCACCATGTTTTCCCTCCCAGTACCATGCTCGTCGGTGCGACGACGATCCACCTCAGCTCGGTCACGTTGGGCAGACTCACCATGAAATGTCCACACCGTATAATCGGGCGTAAACCATTCTTCTACAGGTGTTTACCCATTTCAGCCTCTGTCCTCTTTTCCCAATTGCCGCATCGGAAACAAGGCACCAAGTTTTCCTCTGGCCATTTGCAAATGCGGCTTGCACAAACCCATTGGTTTTTGTGAACCATTCAGCGCTCCATTTGTTCTGACCAGTGTGACCGATATACATCCACGCATGATCACTCATCTTGACTTTCAGAGCTACTGGACAAACAACAATTATATATATAATTCACCATGTATATATTCATCAGTTGATCTATTTTGTCAATTTTATTACGTCCATGCAACCTACACTCTAATAGGTAATGATAGGTCCTAATCCCACCCGAGTATGTGTAGATTGGGTTCACTTTCCCATGCTATGCTCCGGATCCGACGCAAAATTTCGGCAGCACCTCCCCGCTGTTCTCCTGATACACGTCTCTGCAATAAACAGAGAGGATGTGTACCCGGAGAACAACAGGGGAGGCATTGACGAAATTTATGCGTCGGATCCGGAGCAAAGCATATGGGAAAACGAACCCAATCTACATATACTCGGGCTGTCCATGGATAGTGTTGGACAATTCGAAAGAATCAAGGTTATAAATATGCAAATGCATGCATATTTATAACTATGACGCTTGCAAACGGGAGACACATTACGCATACTGATGATTCAAGACACATCTATAGCTAGCTATCAAGTTTCATCGGAATAGATTAAATAATTAATGGGGGAGGAGGACATGTAATTTCTGCTCACCCATTAACGAAGGGGAACAGCTCGTCAAACGCACGGCGAGGTCGTCGAACACCAAACCTCGCAGCGATGAAACAACTGCACATTTAAAACTACCCGATCAACACAATTATATATGATGTTTTTCATAACAAAATCGAAAAATATATGACCTAACTAATAATTCACAAATATATGACCCCGTCGGCCTCTGGATCGGGTCGGGTTCGATAATCGGGTTAGGGTCGGGAATGTCGGGTCGGGGTCGGGGTCTCGGGGTCGGGGTGCCATGTCGGGTCGGGTTTTTTACCTCTTTTTCCTTTTCTTCTTCTTCCTCTTCTTCCTTTTCTTCCTTTTTTCCTTCTTCTTCTTCTTCTTCTTCTTCTTCTTCTTCTTCTTCTTCTTCCTCCTCCTTTCCTTTTTCCTCTTCTTCTCCTCCTCTCCTCTTTTTTCTTCTTCTTCTTCCTCTTCTTTTTTCTTCTCCTCCTCCTCCTCTTCTTCTTCCTTTCCTTTTTCCTCTTCTTCTTCTCCTCCTCTCCTCTTTTTTTTCTTCTTCTTCTTTCCTAAACCTAAAACTAAACCTAAATGTAAAACTAAAACTAAAACTAAAACTAAATCTAAACTAAACATAAACCTAAAACTAAAAAAACAGAAAAAAAGGAAAAAACTAAATCTAAACCTAAAACTAAACTAAAACTAAACCTAAACCTAAAACTAAACCTAAAACTAAAACTAAAACTAAAACTAAATCTAAACTAAACATAAACCTAAAACTAAAAACAGAAAAAAAAGGAGGTAGAGCTCACAGGGCAGGGCAGTGGAGGAGGTGGCATTGGGAGGAGGCGGCGGGCGGGCGGCGGCGCCAGCGGCGATGGCAGGGCAGGGCAGGGCAGGCGGTGGGCGCGAGGGGGCCGTGGGGCAGGCGCGATGGTGCCGAGGCAACAGGCGGCGGGGCGACAAGGGGCGGGGCGGCGCGGGGCGGGGGGGGGGGGAGGCAGGCGGTGGGGGTGGGAGGTGGGGGCGGCGACAGGGCGGCGGCGACGACGGGCCACGGCATCATCGGGGGGGGGGCGGCGGGGTGGTGGGGCGATGGGGCGGCGGGGTGGTGGGGCGACGGGGCGGCGGCAAGTGGTGGGGGCGGCGGCGCACGTGTGAAGAGGGAGAGAAACAGAGAGAGAGGGGCGGGATGGGGCGTGGCCGCCGTTAGATAGGTTAAATCTTTGCCGTCCGCCCCCCTTTGCCGTCCGCTTTTTTGCTCTTTGCCGTCTGCTTTGCGGACGGCAAAGAGGGGGGGCGTTAAGTTTTTTTAAGCAGCTCGTCAGTGGGGCCTCTCCCTCTTTGCCGTCCGCTAGCCGACGGCAAAGCTTCTTTGTCGTCCGCTAGCAGACGGCAAAGAACTGGCTGATGGCAAATATGATCTTTGCCATCAGCCAGTTCTTTGCCGTCTGTTTATTGGAAACGGACAGCAAAGACCTCCTTTGCCGTCCGTTAGCAGACGACAAAGAAAGGGCTGATGGCAAATCCTCTGATTCTAGTAGTGGTTGTCACGTAGCTATCGTACTGTGATGTTAAAATATATATGTGTGCCTGATATAAAAGTGATGAACAACAATTTGATATAAAATGTGAATTTACTTAATACTGAGAGTATTAATAGTAAACTAATAAACCTGCTAAATGGGTCATGACACTTCACAAGTGTTTTAGCAGTAAAAGCATGTGTGATGGATAGCCCAATGTCATACAGTTTTCTTCATCGGATCATGTGTAATATACTTGAATAACACAAACAGTTAACTGAGACAGAGCGTCTGTGATCGGTACACCTACCACAGACGATGCTATACAGAAAACTATATGTGATGTGGTATGCCACACAAAAGTTTGTTCCATAATCCGTGTGGGATGTTAAGACGATCTCCCATGGCTTGGCCTTAGAAAGCGTCTGCGTTATCTCCCTCGATCGCACACGAGCATATGCGCTAAGCGTGTGTGACCGGAGGAGCTATAATCGATGATTTCTGGGTCGTGTGGGATGGACCCCCCCCTCCTATCGTGCACATAGGAAAGGCGGCGGTTTAAAACTTTGTCATGGAAAGGGGTTTAAAATCGTTTGTATAGGACATCACCGCACCAGTGTAGCGTTATCGGAGGGCGTTTGGAGGTGTGTCCAGCGGATCTTGCGGGATTCAATCAGTGTTTTTGGTGGATCTTTTTGGATCCGATCTTCATTCGTCTATATATGTGTGTCTACAGGGTGAATCCTTCCTATTTATGCTTCTCTTCATCGGGGACTGTTGATGTTCTGGTGCGCTGGTCCTTTCGGGCCTTACCACGATGACTTCTCGACTGTTTACTATAACAAGGATTGTGTCTCTCTGATGATTGGGGGGGGGGGGAGGTGGTGATGACAGTGGCACGTCTTATCTCCATGCTACTTAGGCCCTTTTGCTTCCTGTCTGTAAACAGACCGTTTGCACTCTTTATTATGGATGATGTAATGTTGGACACACGTGGTCTCTGGTTGTAATATAGTTAGATCTAGATCATGTGAGCCTTTACCTTATATCTTATCCTTGTTGAATGATGTAAAGATACTGATGATGTACTCCAGATCCCAAAACATGTGCTAGCGCATGTAGGATATGAAAGCACATGTTGAGGGTAATGCCGCGGATGTCCATCTATTATGAATTCAGCTAAAAAGCTAATACAAAATAGTTCTACATCAGGGGGCTTAGTGCTAAGACTGCGTGGTGCGTGCACAACCGTCTAAGAGATAAGGCCGCCGAAATCGCGTCCCTTGAATACCGCACTGGGTGAGGAGCGATAAAGTTTGCAAAGCATATCAGCACGATTGATCGCTCAAATTCAACTACATCCTCAACAACCCTATGCCTGCTTCCACTATGGTATACAACCATCTCGACTCACTACCATGGCTTAATACGCTGTTGCACTGGAGTTTCCTACGATGTACAACCATCTCGGCTTTACCACCATGGCTGAATACGTTGTTGCACCGGAGTTTCCAGAGAACTAGTAGGTTCTGAACCCCTATCCGCTACATGTTCCTAGTCTATCGTATGTGATTTTCGTTGTCAGTAATTTGTGATCATGCTAATCTGAATTAGCCTAAACAAAAACTGTCTAATGTCCTACTTAGATTTGTAACTAAAAGCGCTCTCATTTGATGTATTTTGTGAGCTAAGAGCTACTTCCTCCATTCCATAATACTTGTGGTAGTTTTAGTTCAAATTATGAAGCGGAGAGAGTACATCGACGTTCGGCAAAACTCTCTTTTATTATTCCTTCCAACTTTTTCTGAATTGGATATGCACGTGTTTTAATGTGTTTGTTCATTTATTTCAATCCATATGTAGGCCATATTTGAAATATCCGAAATGTCTTATAATAGTAAACGGAAGGAGTAAATGTGATGTCACGTTAGATTTTTGCTTAAATGGATGCTTAACTTTAGATCCAAATACAAAGAGATGCCCACAAAAGTCAAGATCCAATGGCTCAGGCCCTGCAATAAGCTCTTTTTAGCACTTGATTTGTATTAATAATGGTAAGCAACCAGAGACTGACAAAGCATGCATAGACAGCATAGTGCTTGTAGCAAATTGTACTTAACTCGGGCATGTTCACACGCACTCTTGCGCTAGGTTATTCCCGGCCATGCATGCACCGTAAGTAGGACTGGACAAATATATAACCAACGGAACAGATTCCGACCACGCCATGCATGCATCAAGTCTCACCGCGGAAGCGTCGTGGCAGTAGGAGGTGAATGGTGTCTTGATTCTTAATGCCATAGTCCGCCAGGGTGCGACCGCCCTCCGGTTTCGCCCCGACGCCGACGAAGCCAGAGCTCTGGTCGGCCACGGGTACGCCCTCCTCGCCCTGGCGCAGGTCCAAGTGGAGAGTTGATTTATCTCGGACGTCGTAGTGAGCCAGAGTACACCCGTCCTCCAGCTCCTCCCCGGCAAAGATGAGGCGCTGCTGGTCCTGGATCTTCGCCTTGACGACGTAGATGGTGTCCGAAGGATCGGCCTTGATGGTGATGCTCTGGCCGGTGAGGGTCTTCACGGAGATCTCCATCTGTTGAATCAGAACCTCGGAGCACAAAACATTAGCAATCCTTCCCAACAGATGATACAACGTGAAACATAACAATAATTGTTGCAGGAATAACAAATGTTGTTCAGATGACAAGAACTAGTTAGGAATGGATGAAGTGTGTACCTTGACGATGGAGAAAGGAGGGATGGATCTTCGGGTTGTAATGGGAGGAGGCCAAGGAGACTCCCTGTCAATTTTATAGGGGAGGTTCTCTCCCTTGTGAAGTTGTAGTGCCGGAATTGATTGTGTGTAACTCTTCACTTTTGGCAGTTCAGAAGACTCTTCGGTTTACTGCTCACCAGTTCATGTTTGTGAAAAATTGAAGCAATTTCTGCACAGTGTTATATTTTTGTGTAGTTGACTTGGAAAGTTTCAACTTCAACTATTGTTTGGTTTGACAGAAACACGGAGAAATCCTATGTATCTAAATAGTTCATCTTCACTACTTGTATTATACTAACATGCACACATGCCACCTCATCAAAGGCCTGCACAACATGCATGCATTTTTTTTTGTTATTAGTTGATCTTCACAAAATCTATTTATTTCTCCAGGAATTTTTTTTGTTATTAGTTAATCTTCACTAAATCTATTTTTCTTATTGACCACTTAGTTCACAAACTGCAACACACCTGACCACCTCATTTACTAGGATTAATGCACCACACTGCCTTCTTGTCTTACTACATACTGCCGCACTACATATTTACTAGTGCACCATCCTCTACAGCTGCAACGGAATCATTAACGTGTATTGAGTAAGCTAGTTAGTGTGAACCTAATTTTGAGATGAATTAGTGTGAACTTGTAACTATGCTAGATCAGCTTAGGTTTATCTTATTATTCTGTGTTGCATGTGTACATTCGGTGTGTGATTGAGCATTTAATCCCGCCATGCGCAGTGGGATGTCTATTTAAAAGTAAAAAACATATGCACGTATGTTAGTTGGCTGATTATGGAAGTTCAATTTGAAAATGGGAGAAGCGTCACAAGAAAATCTTAGTGACGATAAGTTAAATGCACGAACAAAATGGTATAATATTGATTGGAATTTGGAAGTTTAAATAAATTTAATAATAGCATAGA
The DNA here is from genome assembly GCA_021437245.1 of Aegilops speltoides. Lineage (NCBI taxonomy): Eukaryota > Viridiplantae > Streptophyta > Magnoliopsida > Poales > Poaceae > Aegilops > Aegilops speltoides. The sequence continues at coordinate 60,518,835 of CM038147.1, read as the reverse complement.
AGGTGTTTCATGGTTACTAACAAGACACTTATGTGTTGTACCGGAAGTAACCTTGCATGAGATATTGCAAGGTCCTGTCTTGGAAACATCTGCTCGTGTCGCTCTCTAGGAGGGGGCAACTCGGGCAAAACCTAGCGCGCCGCCACACCCCCTCGCCAGGAAGTTTTATATTTTCATAATTACTAAAAAAATCTCATGAAAAATTCTTTAGGAAGCTTTTTTTACGAGTAAAACATGGCACTGGGAAAATAGTTAATTAATTTATTAGTGCTGAAATTAACTAATATATTACATGATGTTAAACTGAGCAGGCAGCATTATAATAAACAAATTGTAGAGGACGGTGTATAGTTCAATGCTCAATCACACACCAACACGGCTTTTACCACGGTGGCAACTTGTCCATCGTCCCTCGCCATGTACTGTGGCACTGTGCTATCTCTTCATTCTGACACATGCAGCACTGTTATACGCGACGTGCTCCAGTTGGGCCGAAATCACTGTTTTGACCTTGTCAGGCTTTTTAGCCGCAAAATGAACCCGATGTGAAAGTATTTCACGTTTTGACCCTTTTAGCAACGCCAGGGACCGCGGCGTTTCCAGTGAACATCGAAACGCCGACCTAGCCAGCGTTTCTCCCCTGGCCCACTGCCAGGCCGAGTTGGCGTTGCTTGCTGACCTGGCGGGCTTGAAACGCCGACCCAGCTAGCGTTTCTAGAAACGCCAACAACAGTGGCGTTTCTGGTGCTGATATTTTAGGTGGCCGTGGGGCTTGCACCAACCACTCACTCCTCACTCTCTTCTCCCCCATTGGCCTATCCCGAGCTCTTGGCCTTTTCCCCCTTTCTTTCCCTCACTTAGCCCCTCTCAAATCCTTGCAAATCGATTGGGTTGGTCCGTGGATCCGGTGTCATTTTGGTTCGTTGAGGTAACCTCCTTCATCTCACAAATTTTGATTGGTTGGATTTGCCCATTTGGATTGATTTGGTCTTGTTGTTCCTAACCCTAGTTTGAACATGGATATGTAATGTGTTGTTCCTAACCCTAGTATTGTTGTTCCAATGGTGTGTTGCATTGTGATGTTGTTGAGCATACCTTATTGTTTGGTTTATGACTAATGTTAAGATTTAGGGTTGGGGTTATGCCTAATGTTAAGATTTATGGTTAGGGTTAGTGTTTTTGTTAGAAATGTGGTATATTTAGCATTGTACATTTTTAACCTTATGTTCTCCTTTTTTAGATGGACAAGATTGTGAATATTCATTATGTTGACAAAGAGGCATTCATGAATGTGGATATTGTTGACAAGCATGAGGAAGTATTGATATTTCTTGAGACTCCTAGTTATGAAGAGGTTGTGGAAGAAACACGGAGAAGATTAAAGTGGGTGGATGCAAGTGACCAAGTTGAATTAGTAGGAAGATATGATGTTGGGTCGGCACACAAGTGTCGAATGAAGACAATGCCTATCAAGTCCAATTTGCATTGGGTTGCATATAAGGAGGTTGTTGCATCCTCGGCAGTCAAGTCACTCGAAGTATTTGCAAGTAAGGTGGTGAAGGCTCCTCTCTTTCGTCTTGACTTGAACCAAACCTTAGTAGATGATGTGAGCCGGTTAGTAATGTGCCGCCTATTGTTGAGCATAAAGTTGAAGCTGAAGCCAATGAGTATCCCGAATATGAGTTCGGAGGTAGTGCACCGACGAAAGATGATGGTGATGACTCCGACGAAGAGTATGAGAGGCATCACAACATTGTTGGTGACGTAGAGGCCGAAGTAAGGCATCAGGACATGGATCCTGACATTATCTATCAGCGTGCTTGTGTGGATGACTCGGATGATGAAGGCCCGGTGAATGAGTTGGACGAAGATGGCTTCACTGAGAAAGAAGCAGAGTGGTACACAAAATTCACCGGTAGGGATCACAAAGTTCCCTTGTTTTGTGATGTTAGCCTTGCGAGATAAGGCTATAGTTGGCGGTGGCATGAGCAAGACAATTGAGGCTAGACAGTTCCCAAGTAGTACACCGATGCGATTTCGATGTAAATGCGTGAGGAAAGGTTTGATGTTCGAGCACATGCTAGAATTCAAGATGTGGTTGTGTGAGTATGCTGTCAAACACCACAGGCCTTTCATAGTTGTTCATTCGGACTGCAACAAGCGATACACCGTGAAGTGTGAGGTAGAAAGATGCAAATGGAAAGTGAATGGAAGACTCACGAAAGATGGTTGGTGGAAGATAACTAGTTGCAAAACCACTCACCAATGCACACCGCCGGTCGTAGAAGCACGGAAGACACACCGTCAACTAACCTCGGAATTCATTGGTTATAAATACCAGAAACATATAGCCGAGGATCCCACCATTAAAGTGAAGCTGATGATGAGTTGGATTGAAGATAAGTTCGGATATAAGGTCAAGTATGGGAAGACATGGAAGGCCAAGCAAGTCGCTCTCAGAATGTTGTACGGTGGATGGGAAGAGGCTTACAACAGGCTACCCAGGTTGCTGGGAGCTATGTCTTATAGAAACCCAGGAATGTACCATTATGTCCAAGATATAATGGAGCCACGTGAGCACCAGAGAGTTTGGTAGTGGACATTTCATGGAGCCACGTGATAGGAACCAATGCGGTGGTTGCAATGAAACGACACACAACAAAAGGACTTGCAAAACAAACAAAACTTCAAAAGGGCACAATGCTTCTTCAAGTGGTGGCCTTGGTGGTGGCCAAGGTTCCGGTGGTGGCCTTGGTGGTGGCCAAGGTTCCAGTGCTGGCCGAGGTTCCAGTGGTGGCCTTGGTGGTGGCCAAGGTTCCGGTGCTGGCCTTGGTGGTGGCCTTGGTGGTGGCCGAGGTTCCGGTGGTGGCCTTGGTGGTGGCCGAGGTTCCGGTTCTGGTCGTGGTCGAGGACGAGTTACCGGTGATGGTGCTCGTGGTAGGGGTAGAAGTTCCGGTGGTGGCCGAGGATCCAGGGGTGGTCGTGGTCGAGGAAGAGTTACCGGTGATGGTGCTCGTGGTAGGGGTAGAGGTTCAGGTGGTGGTACAGGAGGTTTCATGGGTAGAGGCCGTGGTAATGCTAGAGGAATGTTTGGATACCTAGATGGACCATTTCCGTACGTGGCTACACTTCATAATTATTTTCATGTTTCCCAATATTATTTTCATGTTGTTTTTGTCCTTACTAACTAATGTTTTGCAAATTTTCATAGATACGGCGGCTTCTCAACCCAACAAGGCAACAATGAAGGGGCTTGAGGATGGCTCATCTCATAAGAAAAAGGGAGGAGGAGAAAGAAGAAGGAAAAGGGGCCTTGCTCTACAGAATAGATCTATGATGTGAACTGTGCCATGCTTTGGACTTCTCTATGTGTACTCCTTTATGTGATGAACAATGTCATGTCACAATTGCTTCGGACTTCTCTATGTGTACTCCTTTATGTGATGAACAATGTCATGTCACAATTGCTTTGGACTTCTCTGTGTGTACTTCTTTATGTGATGAACAATGTCATGTCACGATTACTTTATGTGGTGTCAAAATTGGTTTGAAGTTTGTGTTTGACTTCATATGCAGATGAAACGCCAAACCCATGGGCGCTACAATTCACTCTGGCAACGCCAGGTATCCCTGGCGTTTCTAGTCGACATAGAAACGCCAATGCTGCTTGGCGTTCCTTTAGTACAGAAGCTACCGGGGACACGCTGATGAAACGTTGCAACTTCTAGTAGAAACGCCAGGGCAGCCCGGCGTTTCGCGTCTACACAGAAACGCCAATGCGGCTTGGCGTTCCTTTAGTACAGAAGCTACCGGGGACACGCTGATGAAACGTTGCAACTTATAGTAGAAACGCCAGGAGTGGCTGGCGTTTCTGGTCCACATGGCAACGCCGATGCAGCTGGCGTTTCTCACCTAGCGTTTCCTGCCGCCATTTGTTCCCGCCACCTCTTTCCCGCCAACTCTTTCCCGCCACCTATTTCCCGCCACCTCTTTCCTGCCACCTCTTTCCCGCCAACTCTTTCCCGCCACCTCTTTCCCGCCAACTATTTCCCGCCACCTCTTTCCCGCCAACTCTTTCCCGCCACATCTTTCCCGCCACCTCTTTCCCGCCACCTCTTTCCCGCCACCTCTTTCCCGCCACCTATAAAATCCCTTGAGACGAGTTGGTGACCATTCCAAAGTAGTGTAGTTGAGATGTCCCATTATCCTTTCGATCGTAGTTTTCACCTCAGGATGAGCAGGACTCTTCTGAGCCTAGCTACCGATTTCAGGATGGACAATAGGATAGTTCCATGGGACGAACTCACCGGTAGTGACACCATAATGAATGAGTTGGCTCACCAATTGCGTAGGGCTGGGTGGCCTGAGAGGACGTATGAAGAGGTATGTAAAGAACTTCTTAGGATACATGAAAGGTGGAAGAAGGTGGTGGTGCCGAAGAGTGAATCTTTCAGAAGGCTTTCAGCAAATAATCCATTATTATGGATTGAGTAGAGCGAGGACGAAGATGATATCTTCATGCAACCGCTTCCGGGTTCTGCATCGATGGAGGATAACGATGATGACTTCATGTAGTTTTATGTTGTATGTTGTATGTTTAATTTAGATGTACTTCTATGTAGTTGTTTGTACTGTCTTGGTGACATAGAAATAACATGATGATGCAACATATGATGTTGTAGTTTCACAATATAAATGTCAAGTACATCAACAATATAGCAATAAGACATTTTTTGAAGACATAGAAATAATTAACAGGTCTTGGTGACATAGAAATAAACAACAAATGTTGGTGACATAGACATAACAAGTCTTGGTGACATAGAAACAACAAGTCTTGGTGACACATAAATAACATGATCTAGCATGACATAGAAACTAACAAGCTTGCATCAGTCATCACTTCACTTCTTGCCTCTTTTCGCAGGCATCTTCCCTCTGTTGACGTAGCCCTCTGGAGTGCTCTGCCATACAGGACGTCGGATGTTCCTTGAGCTAGCTCGGCGTGTTTCTTCAGAAGGCTGAGAAGGTTGAGTTGGCTGTGGAGCATCATCCATCTGCGAAGCCCCAAGCTCCAAATAGTCCGGATCCGCATCGTAGTCTGACTCCTCCTCTTCATCTTCCTGTTCATCAATCCGTGCTCGGCTGGAAGAAGGACGTGCTCGGCTGGAAGAAGGACGTGCTTGGCTCGAAGATGGACGAGCGGAAGAAAGAACATCCATTGTGTACTGAGCACGTGCACGCACATCCGTTGATGAACCTCCATGGCAAGAGAGTAAAGCGGCTAGTGTTCGGCAACGATTCACAACCTTCTGCAGAGGTAAATGATTGGCATGTAAATATGCAAAAATAGTTGACATGATATAAAATATATGTTCATATTAAAAGGCCTCTAACACAGAGAGTACTCCTAACGAGACCGTCTGTTTCTCTACCAAAGTCTTGCGACCAAGCACCACATTGCTCTCATTGATACATCTCCATAGCTCCGTGCCCTGAATAACACTTAAGTGACACACCACTCATGAAGAAATGCAACATGTTTAAAAAAGAGACAAAAAGGCATACCACTCGGTCATGCAGAGGGCCATAATCAAGGTGCGCTCCAATGGTCTCCCTAATAGAGTTGTTGAATGCACCATCAGCAGCCTCACTTGGCATTAGTTCCAAGCAATCGGCACGAGTCCAAGCACCCTTAAGGATAACTCTGTACTCTGTGCGAAGCCACTCCAAATGCCTTAAATATGCCCCCTCGTCGTTGTCAGGTGTGTGATCATCTTCAACTCGGGCATTCCTCTGAGCATTCCACATGTCCACCCACATAAGATGGTGATCCTCCCAATTAATGACACTCTTGTTGTGTTGCCGACTCGTCCTACAAAGCATGAGAAGTATAGGTATCAATTTCATTTTTCAGTGGTCAAACATTGAACATCATATGGTACAAAAACTCTCACCTATGTAGCACCACACTTGTCTCAACATAATCCGGCGGTGTGCGTTGTTGTACTCCAAATTGCTTTGAAACACGATGTGGAAGATGCCACTCCACCGCAAAAAAACATATCATGGGGCAACGCACACGCCAAAGATGTTGGTCACGAAGGCACATATTGCTCAAAGGGAACTGCCTAAGTACCATGTACGGCCTCCAATTAACCTACGTCACAACATGTCACTAGCTCATGCACAACAACAAAAAATCTGAATTGATAGCAAGGCATTTAATAATTACCTGGTTGTAAGTAAGCATGTCAAGCTCGCTTATGTATGCCTTGTACCGACCCATGGCTGCAATACTAGACACTTGGACATTAGCCCACGTGTATGCGATAGTGGGATATCGCTCCTCATCCCCGTCAAAAGGCCACTCCCAAGGTTCTTCTGGGGCAATGGTCAAGTTACGGCCCACAGGGATACGCTCCCACATCCAAATCTGTAGGGCCCAAACAAAACCACCAAGACAAGATTTCGGCTTGCTCCTCATGCAAGCTCCGTCCAACTGCACATTTTTATACGCATTAAACAATGACATGCAAAAAACTCTTTCATATAATGAAAATTCATCAAATTAGCATTACCTGACGGTACAAGAAGGCTAGTGCCGCCGACCCCCAACTCCACTTAACATCCCAGTTACGAAGAGGGTCCAAGAACATCCACGAAGCTGTGTCTCCCGTGCCGTCAGGAAACACCACTTGGGTCAGTAGATTCCATAAGTAAGCCCTGGCGTACCTCTCCACAACAGCCGGACTGGCATTCTCTGGGCACTCGTAAAAATGTTGTTGTAGCCACGAGAACAAAACACCAGATGGCCTAGGATCCTTCTTTGTTTCATGAATCCACGGGGGAGGTTCAACACCAACCAAACCTGCAACCCTTTGTCGCCACCCCTCGGACTTCACCTTCCCGGTAAGAGCTCTGCCCTCGATGGGAAGACCGGAGATCATCGCAATATCCTCCAAAGTGACGGTCATCTCACCAAGAGCAAGGTGAAAAGAGTGCGTCTCCGGCCTCCAACGGTCCGTAAGGGCGGTAAGGGCCGTCGAGTTCAGCCATGGTGGTGTGCCTTTAAAGTTGAGCACAAACTGAAGAAGATCCATTCTTCTAAAATATGGCTCGTAGCGACGGTCATACACAAGTGCCTCACGTGGGTTGTGGCCTCTCAACCGTAATAATTGGAGGAACCTACAAAATCACACGCACAATTTATATACTTCTCTAAACTACTCACAATATACTACAAAATCGACAATGTAGATACATAATTACCTCCCCTCTTTCCACAAGCACAGCACGATGCTTCTCCTCGTAATAATCATCAAGGCCGGGATATTTATCCGGCTCAAACATCCTACAAAATAAGGTACATGGATTTGTTATGATATATGCTTAAAATTATGACCACATCATATACAAAATTATGAGAGAACTACTACAAATTATCCCTAAGATATAAATCACGAACCACATTACCAACACCAATTCTTTTCAACATATTTTATCCTAAAGAATCTATCTATCACAACTAATTATTAACAAATGGTAGGTTCAACCTATTCCTAAATAATGGGCTCTCTCTAAATCCAATACTATACAAATCAATAATAAGAATACTTCAACAGTATATCCCCAAAATATTCATCAAACAAATCAATCATAACTCATCTTAGGGGTTCCACCATGTTTGAAATAATGCATCTACAATAGCCAACCTTGACTGAAAATAAATGGAGGATTGGGAAGAGAATACCTCAAGCAACTCGGGGGTGCTTCGATCTACTCGTTTTGATGGCCAGTAGAGCAGATCTGGGGAGGATTTGGTGAAGAAGAGAGAGCGGCGCCAGCTTCTTCCTCTGAGAGGAAGAAACGGCGAAGCGACGAGTGGAGGTTAGGCCCATGACCCATGGCGCATTACTTAAACCAGCATAGAAACGCCAGGGTCATTGGCGTTTCAGGTGTGCCACGTCAGCGAAAACGGCGGTTTCAGACTGACTGTGGGCCAGAGAAGAAACGCTGGCTGGGTCGGCGTTTCTCTTTTTAAGGAAACTGGCTAGGTCGGCGTTTCTATATTCACTGAAACGCCATGTCCTGGCGTTGCTAAAAGGGTCAAAACGTGAAATACTTTCACATCGGGTTCATTTTGCGGCTAAAAAGCCTGACAAGGTCAAAACAGTGATTTCGCCCCTCCAGTTGGCTATCCATCTACTCCAGAACATTTAACACAGCTGAAGATGCTGTTCTAGCTTGTACCGTTACCTGTATCACACTGTTCTAGCAGCGTCTAACTTTCATATTCGCTACTCCTTCCGTTTCAGTTTACAAGTCCTCCGCGTATACCTAGGTTGCCAATTTTATCACCCTAATATAATCTATATAACACAAAAATTATACCTTTTAAAAATAGAACATTTGAAGTTTATATGGGTATATTTTTTGTAATATATAACTTGTATTAGGTTGGTCAAATTGACGACCTAGAGGTACGCGCACGACCTGTAAACTGAAAGGTAGGAAGTACTCCCTCCGGTCCTTTTTACTCTGCACATTGGATTTGCCGAAAGTCAAACTTTGCTAAGTTTGACCAAATTTATATTAGAAATTATTAGCATCTATAATATCTAATAAATATAATATGAAAATATATTTCAAGATGAATCTAATGATATTGGTGTTGTTATGTGAATGTCTATAATTTTTTATAGAAACTTGGTCAAAGTTGGATGAGATTGACTTCGGACAAACCTAATATGCAGACTAAAAAGGACCGGAGGGAGTACTTTAGATGAGACAAACGAGAGATGATTACAGTTGGCGTGTACGCTGTAGGCAGAGAAAACAACGTACTCCCTCCATTCCATAAAGTAGGACGCTTTTTAACACTAGTGGAGTGTCAAAAAATGGACTTGGATGGACTAACCTGATCTCCGACTGTGCGGAACCCATCTTCGCTCCTCCCTCTCTGTTCCTCGGTGGGCACGTACGCGCGTTTACAGGCAAAGGCAAGGCTTCGAGGAGATCTGCGGTGCCAAAAACCAGCTAGCGCGAGTGCTCAATTATATCCACCCAGCAATGAGAGCAGTTATTTTGCATCGTCTGGGCCATCACATGGCCCTTGTACTCATACGAATATAAATGACGCCTGGGCCACTGGTGTGGCGTATACCACGGCGTATTCACGAAAGCTGGTAATTAATGTTTCACGTATTGCGACTGCACTATAATAAGTAGCAATCACGAAGCTCGGACCGACGCTCGTGATTTCGACAACGCGTGGCTGAATGTCCTAAAAATTTAGGTCCTTATCTAAGTGCCATCATCCCCATGATGTGGTCCTATTTTCTTCCACACGAGCTTCTCTTTTTTTTTAACATCAGTACAGACACAAAAGCTCATATACACTCATACACTCACACCTATGAACGCACACACGCACACCCTACCCCTATGAGCACCTCCGAAAGACTGAGCCGGCATATCATCTTGAGATTTACGAAGTCACCGTAGGCGCCTCGTCATCGACGGGAACGTCTGCTCCCACTGAATGCGCATCGCCGGAAATCCTGAAATAAATCCAGGAATAAATGCGAGCACCACAGTCCCTCTAACCATCAAACCACGGGTTGGTTATTCATACATGCAACCATCACAAGTGCATTGCTTTGGATTAATATCCAACAAATTACAAAGTAAAATCTTACAACTAAGAATTACAATGAAATCTCTTCGAGGCATTCTCCATGATTCTTTGTAAGATAAAATACTATCAAGACTTCAGTAAACAAACTGCAATTGAACAAACCAAGTGATACTACACTCGACTTTAGTCTATTAAAAAAATCTCAAGAAATATTTGACAAAAGACCCTGAGCAACACATCATCTATCTAGTTACTAAGCTCCCATGATTTCCTGGCCTCTGGTGGCTCGGGGGTTGTGGAGGCTATTTCTAGGCCCATTCGTCGGTGTGTACCTTCTAATTTTTCCGCTTGAAACTACACCACATGCTACATAGTCAATAATATAGCTCAACTTACTGCATGCACTGTTTAATGCTGCAATTAATGCTTAATTAAATAAAAACAGTAGATTATCTTATGCTTATGAGCCAATTTATAGACCGGTCAGGTGGGCCTCATTGGACAAAAGTGCTCTACATGCGTACTATACCAGTAAGATCGTGTCTTGTGCCTTAAGAGCATCTCCAATAGAAGATGTAGATGAAAAAATAACAAATTTTTGCATCTTCGAGGCCCAAAAAGCCACCTCGAACAGATGATGTAGATGTAAAAAAAAAATTACATCACCTGGCCCAAGTGATATAAAATACAACATCTGAAAGATGCAAAATTGCATTTCCGTGATGTAAAACGGCTGGTCGGGCGCCAACCACATATCATTTCTCCCCCTCCCACCGGGTTTCTTCTTCCTCCCGCCGCCGGCCCACTAACCGCACCACGCCGTCGCCGCCTCCCCGCGCTAGATCCGGCCTCCAACCACCACCACCGCCGGTTCCGCAACTCCGGCGCCGCCGCCCGCCTCGAATCGGGCCCGATTCGCCTCCGTCGTCGCAGCCGGATTCTCTACCACCAAGCCCCTGCCCTGAGCCCCCACCGCACCGCCGCCCACCACCAAGGCCCCACCTCACCGCCGCCCGCCACCAAGCCCCCGCACCGAGCCCTCACCCCATCGTCGCCGCCCGATTCGCCACCGCGGAGCCCCCTCCCCGAGGCCCGCCACCAAGCCCCCATCCCATCGTCGCGAAGCCGCCGCCACCGACCCATTGTCGCCATGCCGCCGAAGAAGATACCGAAGAGGAAGACGGGTTCTTGGCATCTTGGCGGTTGTCCGCAACCGGCATGGAGTTCTACGATGAGGGACGCCGCTTCTAGCTAGGCACACACTCCACCGCCGACGAGGCCGCGTGTGTTTACGTTGGAAGCAACGAGTTGATGGGAAACATGCAGAAAGTTAGCAATTTACTCTCTTACATCCAACCAGACTGTAACTATGATTACAGATTTACCATTCTATTCTTCTATTTTTTTAATATTCCGTGTAATAACTGTTGAGCAAGAAATTAAGCTCGGGCGTATTGAACGAAGCTCACACAACAATAGTTCATTAATTTCACTAGACAGGTGCTTTTATAAAAGAAATGTTTAAACATGATTGTCACTGCTATATAGCACAATTAAATAACAATTACCCACAACGAGCCAACTAATTGAAATAGACCGCATAGAAATAAACATAGGGGACTTAACCCACGACCGAAGAATAGGCGCCAAAAAGCGCGTGTCATACTCTAGTACTTAGCTACTCAGCAACTTACTCTTCACTGCTACAGATGAGAAGGCCTCAAAAAGCGTACCAATAGACAAGAGTTTTAAACTTCAAACAACTTCTTCCCCTGGCGCGCAATGATCCTCGTGCAACCAGGGCAATTTGTACCACGCGGACGAAGTAAGACATCGAGGCATGAGTTCTCCATCACGCCGCAGTCTGCTAGGGTGAGGCCATCCTTCAGCTGCCCTCCCCGGAAGATAATGAGCTGCTTGGACACGATAATCCCCTTCGATTCCTGGATCTTCTCCTTGAATATGTCGACTGTATCTGAACTTTGGACCATAAGAGGAATTTATGGTATCCTTGCGGGCAATAGGCAACCTGACAGATATCAGTATCCACCCTGACCCAGGAAAGGCATGGTGGAGGATGGACCCCTCGCAAACACCATAGCCATCCAGTCCATGCCCACCCTCTAGCTGCCTCCCGTCGAAGACGAGGGTCTGCTGGGATGGCGGCGGGATGCCCCACATAACATAGATCCTTTTCTTGACGTCCTCTACGGTGCCTGGGCTCTCGACCTCGAGGGTTAACCAGCCATTCGGCACCTTGAGAAAGATTTGCATGGGTCCTCGTGTCGGCTTCGGGGGAAGGGTGAGTTGGACGATGGACTCCTTGTCAATGCCGTAATCTGCAATGGTGCGTCCTTCCTCCAGCTCATTGCCATTGAACATGGAATCACCTGACTCACCGTGGATCCTCGTCTTGACATTGTAGATAGTGTCTGATGGATCGGCGTTTACCGGGAAGGTCTCACCGGCGAGTGTCCTCACAAAGAGTTTACCGCAACTCTAACTTGAATAAGCATTGGGGGTGCACACACACACCAACGGCATGTGGGTGGGTCCCCTTGTGCACTGTGCATGTGGGTAACATAGGGAAGAGGTCCCTATGGGGCTAGAAATGAAAAAGTGCATATTTTAACTCTGAACTCACATCTAGTTTAATTTACAACCTCAAACTCCAACATTGGTTAGAACAGAATTCTCACCTTTTAAGCTCGTTTAAACTACCCCTTCACTTGGCCAAAAGGTGGTTTTGGCAAACGTGGCAAGTATTTGACCAAATTGACCAAAAATTCAAAGTGTCCAGAAAAATTCAAAAATTTATGTAAAATCAAAACAACCATGCTGATCAATCTGGGAAAGTTTCACACTTTTTTGACAAACGTATCTAAAGCTACAGTAGAAATTCAAATTCAGCCTCATTTTGTCAAATTCTGACAAAAAATTGAAACTGTCCATAAAAGTATGAAACTTTCTCTAATTTTACATTAATTTTCAAAATAAATAAATGTGGACACATTAATGTTTTGGTAACACTTGACCAAAAAGGGCTCGAAATTGAGTTTCTAGTGTATTTTTAAATCTATTTTTCAAAATGTGTGAAACTTTCCTAGATTGGTCGGCATGATAGTTTTTATTTTACATAGTTTTTTTTTTCAATTTTATCTTGACACCTTGAATTTTTGGTCAGTTGGGTCAAATACCTGCTCTGTTGACTACTGAGACTGCTGACGAGAATGCCTGTCTATATAAGTCCATGACAGTTGCTTCTCGCAGCAAAATCAGCGCACTTGTGAGGACCACCGAGACGGAGGATCACGCAGAGCGTCGACTCCTTCATCACGTTGTACTCCGCCAAGGTGCGGCCGTCCTCCAGCTGCTTCCCGGCGTAGACGACGCGCTGCCGGTCGAGCGGGACGCCCTCCTTCTCCCGGACCTTCTCCATGACGCTCCCCACGGTGTCCGATCGCTCGACCATGACGCTGAGGGTTTTGCCGCTCGGCACCTTCACGAAGATCTCCATCCATCCGGGACCCCAGCGGCGGACGGCGAGGTGGAGGCGGCAGTAGGACTGCAGGAGCACTCCGCCTTCCCGGCGGCGCCGACGCCGTAGGACGCCAGTGTGCGCCCGTCCTGCAGCACCTTCCCGTCGAGGACCAGGCGCTGCCGGGGCGGGGGCACGCCCAGCTCGCGGTGGATGTTTTTCTTGACGTGGCCGACGGTGTCCGTGGTCCGGACGTCCAGCTCCAGGACATTGCCGGCCGTCGCCATGACGGAGATCTGGACACGACGGCTCATGGCGACAGCGTTACCCATGGGTAGATGGACGTGAGTCGATAATCTGGACCGGTGGAGCTGCTGTCGTCGGGAGGTGTCCGTGCGGCCGATCGAGGAGAAACCGCCGTGCATATCACGAATTACTATCCGTCTCGGGGGCAGATCAAGGCGAACCGCTAGCGATTGCAGCTGAATCCTGATACGAACCGGCTGCTGCCTACGATATCTGTCTCTGTCTGTCTGGCCGTGGGCGTGACGAGAGCTGTAGAATTCCTACAGTGGCTCGGTAGATCCGCCTGATACGTAGTTGGTTATTCCTGTGGTACCGTAGTACCGTACCGTACCCTACCTACCACATGCAATGCAGCCACGCCTTGATCGGGTAGACGTGTTGTACGTCACGCAAATTGATGTCGACGCCACGTGAGTGTGTTTCTTTTCGTCTTCTCCCCTTCTTGGCAAACTTGAGTCCTCCCACGTGCGTTTGTTGTCTTCTCAAGTTTATATGTGGCCATCTACGCCATCGCCCAGAGTCTTCAACTTCAATGGATCGACCCATTTCATCCGTCCATCCGTCCGTATCTGTTTTTGTTTGCGCGAAAACCACGGTCCAAAACGGCGATGCAGACGAATGGATGTTCACTTTGGCACATCTCAGCCCAATTTTAGGCTGAATTTGTGTCCGTGCGGACACATTGCGGACACCCGCGACGCCTCCCTGTATCCTCCCCTGATCCGCCAGTGGGTGGCACACATGCCATACCTCCCATCCCATCGAGTTCGACCTCTTCAGCCTCTTTGCCCTCGTCGTCACCACCCAACTTCCAGCCCTCTTGGGCACTCCCTGTGCCCCGCCCACCTAGCCGCCAAGGCCATCGATGCATCCACTGCCAGCGTTGTTTTCAAACTTGCCGACGACAGTGTAGCTCGAGTCCTGCACCCTACCCAGGAGGGTTCAAGACTAGGCTATCATGAGGAGCTCTCCGACGAAGTAGAGAACACCCTGAGCATCAATGCAACGAAACTTCCATTGATGCAGTAGAGAGCTCACGCGACCCAGGACACATTTAGACATCTGTAGGCCCTTGCCCGATAGACAAATCATTTGGCATGGTCCATAAGCTCCACAAGGAGATATCAGTTGAAACAACATTGATCAAAACATCTTTTCTATTTACACCATTTCCAATGTTCCGATAATCATCCGAGGAATGTGAAACAATAATACCAAAAAGCCGCCAAATATCTTTCAAAAATTAGAAGAGACAAAACATTGAAAAAACACATCTTGAACGCATTCATCCCCAACACAAAAAACCCGAATCGGGTGCGCGTTAGTGCCAGCCAGCCGCGGGTGGTGCAGGCCGGCAGTTAGGACGGGTAGGTTGGAGGTGTGAGAAAGAAGAGAGATGGAGGTTGAAGATGAATAATGCGATCTATTTTGGGCCGTTTGATCAAGATCAGACGGTCCACAAGGAAAGTGAAAACGTTTTCACGCATCTGACAAATAGAGAGTTTCGACGTTTTATTTAAAAGTTTTGCTAAGCCTCAGTCACTGAGACTTCGTTATGTCTCAATCGATGCTATTCTTTGATCTTGCATGAAGATTCATACAAAAAATTCATTCCACTTTTTCCTTTCTTCTTCTTATAGTATATCACTTGACCGAAACTTGGTTAAGTCTCGGTAGCCACACCCATATTTAAAAAAGAAAAAACAAAAATAGATATTCTAGCGCTGCGAGAGAGAGGTTATGACGATCTCTGTAGGCAGCAGAGTACAACGTTTTTAACAGCAGCCGTCCACGCAGGCAACCTAGCTCACATGCGGCTCACGACGTGCTGCGACGTCTCGGTGGCCACCAGCTCGCCGCCGGGGCGCGTGGCGAACCCGAGCCGCTCGGCGGTGGCCGGCTTGAACACGGCCTCCGGGTCGGCGTCCACGGCGTCGGCGAGCCGCGGCCACATCCTGGCGGTGACCAGCCACGACCCGTCCCCCGCGGGGCTCCGGATCACCGTCATGGCAGCCGACCCGAGCCGGCCCGGACGCACCCACGGCATCACCAGCCGCGGCGGGCCGTATCCAAAGTCGCCCTCCACCCTGAACGGCACGAACGCCGACACCACCAGCGCCGGGCTGCCCGTGCCCAGCCCCACCGCCTCCGTCCATTTCCCGCCCTCCGCGAACACCCCCTTGTGCGCCTCCATCCAGTCCACCAGCTCCTCGTACCGCTCCTGCCGGAACACCTTCGCGATGGCCGCGGCGGCCATCGCCGCCACGTTGGCGAGCGGGGCGGAGCGCACCGTCTCCACGGCCGCCTCCTGCGACGCGTAGGTGACGACGTTGCCGAGGTAGTTGTTGACGTGGGTCTTGTTGTACTTGGCGGTGTCGAGGCGCCGGCGGCCGTCGACGAGCCAGGCCATGCGGCAGTGCGTGTCGGAGCCGCCCACGGCCGCAGCGAGCAGCTTCCAGACGTGCGCGGAGAGGGCCTCGAGCCGCGTGGCGCGGCGGGAGGGGCCGCTGGCCGCCGCGCGGAGGCGGTCGACGTCGGCGGCGTCCACGACGTAGTTGCGGCGCACGAGGGCGGCGGCGAGGAGGGCGTTGGGGAGGCTGGCCGGGTCGTAGCGCACGAACTCGGCGTCCAGCGACGGGCCGTACCGCGGCGGCAAGCGGGGCCGGAAGAGGGAGGCGCGGTCGTGGTGGGGCTCCCACGAGAGGCCGCCCCCGACGAGCATCTCGGCCCAGGCGTTGGGCAGCGTGGTGAGGCCGTGGCCGTCGACGAGCAGGTGGTCGGTGCCCCAGGTGAGCGAGAACCCGCCGCACGCGAACCGTACGAGCTGCAGAGACAGCGCGAGGCCGCGCTGGAACGGCACCTGGATGCTCCCCAGCGAGGCGTCGGCGTCGGCGAAGTCCACGTCCGCGAGCGCCGCGTCGGCGTACGCGACCACGAGCTCGGCCCCCGCGTTGCCGCAGACGACCTCCGGCACGCCGGTGGAGGCGCTGGGCACGACGCGGCCGGCGAAGGGGTAGAAGCGGGAGAGGAAGGCCGGGAGCGCGGCGCGCGCGGCCGCGGCCACGGCCGGGAAGCCCGCGGCGGGCGGCGGGTAGACGGCGATGAAGAAGACGTGGAAGGAGCCGAGGATGAGGTCGAGGTTGGAGACCGGGAGCACCGCCGGGAATCCCCGCGGCGGGTCGGAGGCCTGGACGAGCGTCCGGGAGACGACCTCGACGGCGCAGCGCTCGGCCGGCGGCATCCCGGCTGCGCACGGACGGACGCGAAGCAGGGAGGGAGAGGGACACGTAGGTATAGGAGCGAGCGGCGGGGAGAGCACGAGGCGGGATGACAGTGATCAGACCGCGCGCAGTTGGACTGGTCTTGTTTTGGCACGAGGCACGTTGCGTTGCGTTGCGTTGTGGAGCAGCATCAACACGATGGTTTGTTTCAACTTTCCACCAAGACTCTCCGAAAGAAGAAGAGCAAATTGGCAAGCAACACTTTTCCTTCTTGTTTTGGCCATTTTTCAATGCGATGTAGACTCACCGATGTGACAAGCCATCCAGTACATTTGATTTGGTCATCTTCCCCAATGCGGAATTAGATGCGGGCCAAGTGCGCAGCCCCTACTTCTGGCACGTCGATCAAGGATGCTACTACGAGCTAAGGCCAAATTTTGTGTTTTGACCTTTTGTCAAACAAAATCGAGATCTGACCCAGTTTCAAACTTTTTCGAGATCTGACCCTTTTGCTACCGCCAGACCTTTAGACCGTAGGGTTTACAGTCTACCGCCACAGATTCTGGCGGTAGGTGTGGCTGACGACCATTAAGCCGTTAACGGCTGCTTACGGACCTACCGCCATAGATCACGGCGGTAGTCAGCACAAACCTACCGCCGAGATCCCTGCGGTAGGTTATCATAGTGGCATAAAGTTAACTGCTTTGATTTTGTCTTCAATTTTTTTTGCCATAGACATAAGAAACAATAAGCACAATTTCATATACATAAGAAGTTTGATCACATCCAAATAGTTTGATCACATCCAATTAGTTTTGCCATTACGGACTAAGAAACAAGTACCAAATAACATAATTTGATCACATAACATAGTTTGATCACATCCAAATAGTTTCACGAAGCCAACATAAGAAGTTTAACAAGTTCAATGGTCATCGACCACATAAAAGGTTTCATCCATAGGTAGCAATCAAACATGACGATCATCAGCAGCCACAAGCATATATAGTTTAGATGATATCGATGACGATCATCATCTTCAAGCCTTGACGGTTGGTGTTCCTGATAGTAACTAGGGGTGGAGGAGATGAGAAAATGGGCGAGAGGAAGAAGAAGGCGGCTGGGGTGGGTGGGGATTAGGGGTTGGGATGGGGCGGGCGGGCGGTTGGGTTTATAAATGCCCAAACCCTACCGCCAAAGGGCGCGGCAGAGAGTCAGACATCCTACATCATCGGACCAAGATGTAGATGCCTTCCCCACGCCTTCTACGTGACCAAAAAGAGGCGTGGGGGAGGCATCCTACCGCCGGGTCTGATGGCGGTAGGATGTAAGACCTTGCCTTTGTGTGTGGCGGTAGGGTGGCCCAGTGTGCATTTTTTGCACCTTCTAACTTCTTTTGTCTTCAATTTTTGGCAGACAACATTTAAATAGCATATGTATGACAAATGAAGCACACAATGTATGATATATGATGCACACACCACAAATCTATAAATAAGGTAGGTTCGATACATAGCAAATCTATAAATAAGGTAGGTTCGATACATAGCAAATAAGTTATACATAGCAAATTAACGAAACAGTTTCACGAGCAAATTCATATGGTTCACGAAGCAAATATGCAAGTTTTTAGTTCAACGACACAGCAGCAACTTCCTTCCTTCCCCTCTTCGACGTTCGGTCCTCGTTATCCTTGGATCGCTTCTCGGCCGCCGTCTTCTTGCGGGCCGTGACGTGCTTTCTGAAATGGGGATGGACTCTTCCAATCCTTCTTCGGCACATTCCTCTTCTCACGCTGGGCTGGCTGAGTTGCTGGAGGTCCATCGTCATCATCGTACTCCTCCTCCTCCTCATCGTCCTCTTTCTCTTCCTCACCATGTTCTTCTTCTGCGCCCTCTTCTTCATCTTCCTCTGCATCATCATCGTCGTCGCTCTCCTCCTCGTCATCTTGAACCGCCCTAGACGACGAGGCTGCATGGCTCGATGAAGCGAGGCTACGCATCGGTGCAGGAGGAAAAACATCTTCGGTGTTTGTAGCGCACCCAAGCAGGCCCACAAGCCGGCGTGTTTTGTTGATGTATTTCTGCAATGATAACAAAACAATATGAACTTCTCGAATGTCCAATGATAACAAAAATGAACTCCGTATTACCTTCACCGTTTCCCTCAACTTGTTCTCACTAGCTCGAGTCCCAGGGACAGCACTAAGCGCATCAAAGGCATGAAAAATGCTTTTGTTCAGCTATGAAGACTGCAAAGTAATAAAATTAGTCAATAGCACGAAAAGCTGATTTCATCCAACCGTCGGTTCAAAAGAGGTAAAAACAACATAGCACTCTATTCATGAGGGGTCCGTACTCCCTAAACCCGCCTTGAAGTTTTCTGATGCTCTCGTTGTAGGCTTCATTCTCTGAGGCGTCATCGAACAGGTCTTCGGCATCTGATGTCGTCCATTGGGGCCTCAAACACAGACGATGCTTGATGCCATCGTCGTACCATAGCATGTGATCCTCGTAGTCATCCCAGTCAATCACTCTCCTCTCCGTGTCTTTGCGTCCTTTCCACTCGTTCCATTCCTTCACATATCTCTCATGTTCGGCTTTCCAATCCGTGATTGATTGATTCTTCTGCCTGCTCATCCTGCAATGCATAAGAAAGAATATAAAACACCCTTCTTTTATGAATGTAAAGCATCAAAACAAGAACTTAGAATCGATGAGGACCGCTTGTGCTACTCACAGGTGTAGGTCGTAGCCACCGGTATCGCAGATGATGTCGGCTGGTGGTGTGTGTTGCGCCTTACCAAATTGTGCGGTAACGCGCTGTGGCAAGTGGTACTCCATGGCATAGACACAAATCATGGGCACGATGCACCGGAAGAGAAGCCGGTCCTGCTTGCACATGCTGTTCAGCTCGAACCCCCACTCTCGATCATCAGTATACGGCCGCCAAGTAACCTATAACCAAACAATGTTATGATCAAGTGAAAGTGTTATCGAAATAATGGTAAGCTCAAGTGAAAATGTAGTTCTTATACCTGGAAAGGCGTGAGAGCATCAAGCTCGTTGCTGAAGACCTTGTATAAGGCCTTCGATTCGCCCGTGTAGACACGCACCACGTCCCAAGCATATGCGATAGTCGGGTTCCGATCATCTTCGTCATCTTGGCCATAGTCCGTCCATGCACGCGAGCGCAGCTTCTCCGGACGGCCCACCGGGATTCGCTCCCACATCCAAATGGAGAGGCCCCATACACACCACACATACCGGACGTGACTTCCGCTCTTTGGGTTGCGACGTCAAGCTACAAACCATGTTCAGATGATAAGATGTCAAAATGTAAAGTAGCACACGTCTGATATTTGAAAGAAAGTGATATTCACTTACCGAACCGTATAGGTAGGCGAGTCCGGTGGCCCCCCAGTTGTACCCTGCATCCCAGTCCTTTAGGAAGTCGAGATACATCTGTTGGAAATATGCCCTAGAGGCAATAATAAAAGTATTATTATATTTCATTGTTCATGATAATTGTCTTTTGTTCATGCTATAACTGTATTATCCGGAAATCGTAATACACATGTGAACACATAGACCACAATATGCCCCTAGTGAGCCTCTAGTTGACTAGCTCGTTGTGATCAACAGATAGTCATGGTTTCCTGACTATGGACATTGGATGTCGTTGATAACGGGATCACATCATTAGGAGAATGATGTGATGGACAAGACAATCCTAAGCATAGCACAAAGATCGTGTAGTTCGTTTGCTAGAGCTTTGCCAATGTCAAGTATCTCTTCCTTCGACCATGAGATCGTGTAACTCCGGATACCGTAGGAGTGCCTTGGGTGTATCAAACGTCTACAACGTGGCGGGTGACTATAAAGGTGCATTACAGGTATCTCCAAAAGTATCTGTTGGGTTGACACGGATCGAGATGGATTTGTCACTCCGTATGACGGAGAGGTATCTCTGGGCCCACTCGGTAATGCATCATCATAATGAGCTCAAGGTGACCAAGGTGTTGGCCACGGGATCATGCATTACTGATGCGAGTAAAGTGACTTGCCGGTAACAAGACTGAATAAGGTATTGGGATACCGACGATCGAGTCTCGGGCAAGTAACGTACCGATTGACAAAGGGAATTGCATACAGGGTTTGATCAAATCCTCGACATCGTGGTTCAACCGATGAAATCATCGAGGAGCATGTGGGAGCCAACATGGGTATCCAGATCCCGCTGTTGGTTATTGCCCGAGAGTCGTCTCGGTCATGTCTACGTGTCTCCCGAACCCGTAGGGTCTACACACTTAAGGTTCGGTGACGCTAGGGTTGTATGAATATGAGTATGCGGCATACAGAATCTTGTTGAGAGTCCCGGATGAGATCCCGGACGTCACGAGGAGTTTCGGAATGGTCCGGAGGTAAAGAATAATATATAGGAAGTGGTATTTCGGCCATCGGGAAAGTTTGGGGTCTCCGTAATGTCTGGGACCACCGGAAGGGTCCCCGGGGGTCCACTGGGTGGGGCCACCCATCCCGAAGGGCCCCATGGGCTGAAGTGGGAGGGGAGCCAGCCCATAGTGGGTTGGTGCGCCCCCCTAGGCCCACCCCCTGCGCCTAGGGTTGAAACCCTAGGGGTGGGGGGGGGGCCCACTTGGCTTGGGGGGCACTCCACCCCTTGGCCCGCCCCTTGGAGATTGGATCTCCAGGGCCGCGCCCCAGAGGCCTATGTAAAGGGGGGAGGAGGGGGCTGCTGTACCCTTGTGCTTGGCGCCCTCCCCCCCTACACCTTGTCCTCCTCCGTAGTCGCTTGGCGAAGCCTGCCGGAGTTCTGCTGCATCCACCACCACGCCGTCGTCTTCTTTGGATCATCATCAACCTCTCCTTTCCCTTGCTGGATCAAGAAGGAGGAGACGTCTCCCGTCCGTCACGCGTGTGTTGAGCGCGGAGGTGCTGTCCGTTCAACACTTGGACATCGGTGATCTGAATCACGTCGAGTACGACTCCATCATCACCTTGCAAGCTTCCGCACGCGATCTACAAGTGGTATGTAGATGCAAACTCTCTCCGTTACTCGTTGCTTAGATGAACTCATAGATGGATCTTGGTGAAACCGTAGGAAAATTTTAATTTTCTGCAACGTTCCCCAACAAAGGCATCATGAGCTAGGTCTATCGTAGTTCTCTAATGCACGAGTAGAACACAATTTTGTTGTGGGCGTGGATCTTGTCAACTTACTTGCCTCTACTAGTCTTTTCTTGCTTCAACGATATTGTGGGATGAAGCGGCCGGACCAACCTTACGTGCGCTTCGTGAGACCGGTTCCACCGATTGACATGCACTAGTTGCATAAGGTGGCTGGCGGGTGTCTGTCTCTCCCACTTTAGTTGGAGCGGATTCGATGAACAGGGCCCTTATGAAGGGTAAATAGAAGTTGATAAAATCACGTTGTGGTTATTAGTAGGTAAGAAAACGTTCTTGCTAGAACCCAATCGCAGCCACGTAAAGATGCAACAACAATTAGAGGGCGTCTAACTTGTTTTTGCAGCGATTGATCATGTGATGTGATATGGCCAAAAGTTGTGATGAATGATGAATTGTGATGTATGAGATCATGTTCTTGTAATAGGATTCACGACTTGCATGTCGATGAGTATGACAACCGGCAGGAGCCATAGGAGTTGTCTTTATTTTTTGTATGACCTGCGTGTCATTGAAGAACGCCATGTAAACTACTTTACTTTATTGCTAAACGCGTTAGCCATAGAAGTAGAAGTAGTCGTTGGTGTGACAACTTCATGAAGACACGATGATGGAGATCATGATGATGGAGATCATGGTGTCAAGCCGGTGACAAGATGATCATGGAGCCCCGAAGATGGAGATCAATGGAGCTATATGATATTGGCCATATCATGTCACAACTATATATAATTGCATGTGATGTTTATTATGTGTATGCATCTTGTTTACTTAGGACGACGGTAGTAAATAAGATGATCCCTTACAAAATTTCAAGAAGTGTTCTCCCTAATCGTGCACCATTGCTACAGTTAAGTAAACTTCTAAGCACCACGTGATGATCGGGTGTGATGGATTCTTACGTTCACATACAGCGGGTGTAAGACAGTTTTACACAAATAAAACACTTAGGGTTAACTTGACGAGCCTAGCATGTACAGACATGGCCTCGGAACACGGAGACCGAAAGGTCGAACACGAGTTGTATGGAAGATAAGATCAACATGAAGATGTTCACCGACGATGACTAGTCCGTCTCACGTGATGATCGGACACGGGCTAGTCGACTCGGATCATGTAACACTTAGATGACTAGAGGGATGTCTAATCTAAGTGGGAGTTCATAATTTGATTAGAACTTTATTATCATGAACTTAGTCTAAAACCTTTGCAAATATGTCTTGTAGATCAAATGGACAACGCTAATGTCAACATGAACTTCAACGCTTCCTAGAAAACCAAGCTGAAAGATGATGGCAGCAACTATCGGATCGGGTCCGGAACACGAGATCATCCTCATAGCTGCCGAGAAGCAATATGTCCTAGAAGGACCGCTAGGTGACGCCCCGTCGAAGAACCAAGGCGTTATGAGCGCTTGCAAGCTCGTCTTGATGATTACTCCCTTGTTCAAGTGCGGCATGCTTTACACTTAGAACCGGGGCTCCAAAAGCGTTTTGAGCATCACGGAGCATATGAGATGTTCAAAGAGCTGAAACTAGTTTTCCAAGCTCATGCCCGGTCGAGAGATATGATGTCTCCGACAAGTTCTACAGATTGTAAGATGGAGGAAAACAGTTACATCGAGCACATCCTCAAGATGTGCGGGTTGCACAACCGTATGACCCAGCTAAACAATAACCTCCCGGATGAGGCGGTCATTGACAGAATCCTCGATCGCTCCCACCAAGCTACAAGAGCTTTGTGATGAACTACAACATGCGGGATGGTAAAGACCATTCCTGAAGTGTTCTCGATGCTGAAGTCAGCAGAGGCTGAAATCAAGAAAGAACATCAAGTGTTGATGGTCAATAAGACCACTAAGTTCAAGAAGGGCAAGGGCAAGAAGAACTTCAAGAAGGACGGCAAAGAAGTTGCCGCGCCCGGTAAGCCAGTTGCCGGGAAGAAGTCAAAGAATGGACCCAAGCCTGAGACTGAGTGCTTTTATTGCAAGGGGAAGGGTCACTAGAAGCGGAACTGCCCCAAATACTTAGCGGATAAGAAGGCCGGCAACACCAAAGGTATATTTGATATACATGTAATTGATGTGTACCTTACCAAGACTCATAGTAACTCCCAGGTATTTGATACGGTGCCGTTGCTCATATTTGTAACTCACAGCAGAGCTGCGGAATAAGCGGAGACGGCAAAGGACGAGGTGACGATCTTGGCGTCGGGAATGGTTCCAGTCGATGTGATCGCCGTCGCACGCTTCCTCTACATTTACCCACGGGATTAGTTTTGAACCTTAATAATTGTTATTTAGTGCCAAGTTTGAGCATGAACATTGTATCTGGATCTCGTTTAATACGAGATGGCTACTCATTTAAGTCTGAGAATAATGGTTATTCGATTTATGTGAGAGATATGTTTTATGGTCATGCTCCGATGGTCAATGGTTTATTCTTAATGAATCTCGAGCATAATATTACACATGTTCATAGTGTGGATGCCAAAAGATGTAAAGTTGATAACGATAGTCCCACATACTTGTGGCACTGCCGCCTTGGTCACATTGGTGTCAAGCGCATGAAGAAGCTCCATGCCGATGGACTTTTAGAGTCTCTTGATTATGAATCGTTTGACACATGCGAACCATGCCTCATGGGCAAAATGACCCAGACTCCGTTCTCCGGAACAATGGAGCGAGCAACCAACTTGTTGGAAATCATACATACCGATGTGTGTGGTCCAATGGCGTTGAGGCTCATGGAGGATATCGTTATGTTCTCACTCTCACTGATGACTTGAGTAGATATGGGTATGTCTACTTAATGAAACACAAGTCTGAGACCTTTGAAAAGTTCAAGGAATTTCAGAGTGAGGTAGAGAATCAACGTGACCGAAAGATAAAGTTCCTCGATCGGATCGTGGAGGAGAATACTTAAGTCACGAATTTGGTACACACTTAAGAAAATGTGGAATCGTTTCACAACTCACGCCGCTGGAACACCTCAGTAATAACGGTGTGTCCGAGCGTCATGTCGCACTCTATTAGATATGGTGCGGTCTATGATGTCTCTTACCAATTTACCGCTATCATTTTGGGGATACGCTCTAGAGACAGCTACATTCACTTTAAATAGGGCACCGTCTAAATCCATTGAGACGACACCGTATGAATTATGGTTTGGGAAGAAACCTAAGCTGTCGTTTCTAAAAGTTTGGGGATGCGATGCTTATGTCAAGAAACTTCAACCTGAAAAGCTCGAACCCAAGTCGGAAAAATGCGTATTCATAGGATACCCTAAGGAAACTGTCGGGTATACCTTCTACTTAAGATCCGAGGGCAAGATCTTTGTTGCCAAGAACGGATGCTTTCTAGAAAAGAGTTTCTCTCGAAAGAAGTAAGTGGGAGGAAAGTAGAACTTCGATGAAGTACTACCTCTCGAGCGGGAAAGTGGTGCAGCAGAAACCGTTCTGTGATGCCCACACCAACCAAGAGGAAAACAATGATGATGATCAAGGTACTTGGATCAAGTTATGTCGAACCGTGGGTCCACAAGGACACGTTCCGCGCCCAGTGGTGCAGCAACCCTGTCACGGAAATCATGTTGTTGAACAACGGTGAACCTTCGAACTATGAAAAAGTGATGGCGGGCCCGGATTCCAACAAATGGCTTGAAGCCATGAAATCCGAGATAGAATCCATGTATGAAAACAATGTATGGACTTTGACAGACTTGCCCGATGATCGGCGAGCGATAGAAAACAAATGGATTTTTAAGAAGAAGACGGACGCGGATGGTAATGTTACCATCTATAAAGCTCGACTTGTCGCTAAGGGTTATCGACAAGTTCAAGGGATTGACTACGACGAGACTTTCTCTCCTGTAGCGAACCTAAAGTCCGTCTGAATCATGTTAGCGGTTGCCGCATACTATGATTATGAGATATGGCAGATGGACGTCAAAACGGCATTCCTTAATGGACATCTTAAGGAAGAGCTGTATATGATACAGCCGGAAGGTTTTGTCGATCCTAAGAACGCTAACAAAGTATGCAAGCTCCAGCGATTCATTTATGGACTGGTGCAAGCATCTCGAGTTGGAACATTCGCTTTGATGAGATGATCAAAGCGTTTGGGTTTATCTTGAGACTTATGGAGAAGCCTGCGTTTATAAGAAAGTGAGTGGGAGCTCAGTAGCATTTCTCCTATTATATGTAGATGACATACTCTTGATGGGAAATGATACAAAACTTCCGGACAGCATTAAGGCCTACTTGAATAAGTGTTTTTCAATGAAGGACCTTGGAGAAGCTGCTTATATATTAGGCATCAAGATCTATAGAGATAGATCGAGACGCCTCATAGGTCTTTCACAAAGCACATACCTTGATAAGATTTTGAAGAGGTTCAAAATGGATCAGTCCAAGAAAGGGTTCTTGCCTATGTTACAAGGTGTGAGATTGAGCTCAGCTCAGTCACCGACCACGGCAAAAGATAAAGAAGAGATGAGTGTCATCCCCTATGCTTCATCCATAGGATCTATTTGTTGGAAATATGCCCTAGAGGCAATAATAAAAGTATTATTATATTTCCTTGTTCATGATAATTGTCTTTTACTCATGCTATAACTGTATTATCCGGAAATCGTAATACACGTGTGAATACATAGACCACAATATGTCCCTAGTGAGCCTCTAGTTGACTAGCTCGTTGTGATCAACAGATAGTCATGGTTTCCTGGCTATGGACATTGGATGTCGTTGATAACGGGAACACATCATTAGGAGAATGATGTGATGGACAAGACCCAATCCTAAGCATAGCAAAAAGATCGTGTAGTTCGTTTGCTAGAGCTTTTCCAATGTCAAGTATCTCTTCCTTAGACCATGAGATCGTGTAACTCCCGGATACCGTAGGAGTGCTTTGGGTGTATCAAACGTCACAACGTAACTGGGTGACTATAAAGGTGCATTACAGGTATCTCCGAAAGTGTCTTTTGGGTTGACACGGATCGAGACTGGGATTTGTCACTCCGTGTAAACGGAGAGGTATCTCTGGGCCCACTCGGTAGGACATCATCATAATGTGCACAATGTGACCAAGGGGTTGATCACGGGATGATGTGTTGCGGAACGAGTAAAGAGACTTGCCGTAACGAGATTGAACAAGGTATCGGTATACCGACGATCGAATCTCGGGCAAGTAAAATACCGCTAGACAAAGGGAATTGTATACGGGATCGATTGAGTCCTTGACATCGTGGTTCATCCGATGAGATCATCGTGGAACATGTGGGAGCCAACATGGGTATCCAGATCCCGCTGTTGGTTATTGACCGGAGAACGTCTCGGTCATGTCTACATGTCTCCCGAACCCGTAGGGTCTACACATAAGGTTCGATGACGCTAGGGTTATAAAGGAAGTTTGTATGTGGTTACGAATGTTGTTCGGAGTCCCGGATGAGATCCCGGACGTCACGAGGAGTTCCGGAATGGTCCGGAGGTAAAGATTTATATATGGGAAGTCCTGTTTTGGTCACCGAAAAGTTTGGGGTTTATCGATAGCGTCTGGGGACCACCGGAGGGTCCTGGGTCCACCAAGTGGGGCCACCTGCCCTGAGAGGCTGCGTGGGCCAAGTGTGGGAGGGACCAGCCCCTAGGTGGGCTGGGCGCCCCACCAAGGCCCAAGCGTGGGAAGTGGGGAAGGGCAAACCCTAGGGCGAGATGGGCCCTAAGGCCCACCACAGGTGCGCCTCCCCTCTCTCCCCTCTGCCGCCACCAGATGGGATCTGGGGCTGGCCGCCCCCCTGGGGTGGGAAACCCTAAAGGGGCGCAGCCCCTCTCCCCTATAAATAGTGAGGCATAGGGCTGCCCAGAGAACACACAGAATACACGTGATTCGATCTCTGCCTTTGGTTGCAGCCCTCTCCTCTCTCCCAAGTACTCCTCCTCTCCCGTAGTGCTCAGCGAAGCCCTGCTGGATTGCCACACTCATCCACCACCACCACGCCGTTGTGCTGCTGCTGGATGGAGTCTTCCTCAACCTCTCCCTCTCTCCTTGCTGGATCAAGGCGTGGGAGACGTCACCGGGCTGTCGCGTGTGTTGAGCGCGGAGGTGCCGTCGCTCGCACTTGATCATTGGTGATTTGAATCACGACGAGTGCGACTCCATCAACCCCGTTCACTTGAACGCTTCCGCTTAGCGATCTACAAGGGTATGTAGATGCACTCTCTTTCTACTCGTTGCTGGTCTCTCCATAGATAGATCTTGGTGACACGTGGGAAATTTTTGAATTTCTGCCACGTTCCCCAACAAAGGCATCATGAGCTAGGTCTATTGCGTAGATTCTTTGCACGAGTAGAACACAAAGTAGTTGTGGGCGTTGATTTTGTTCAATATGCTTACCGTTACTAGTCCAATCTTGTTTGACGGTATTGTGGGATGAAGCGGCCGGACCGACCTTACGTACTCTTCGTGAGACAGGTTCCACCGATTGACATGCACTTCGTGCATAAGGTGGCTAGCGGTGCCGCCTCTCCACTTTAGTCGGAACAGATTCGATGAAAAGGGTCCTTATGAAGGGTAAATAGCAATTGGCAAATCACGTTGTGGTTTTGCGTAGGTAAGAAACGTTCTTGCTAGAAACCCATAGCAGCCACGTAAAACTTGCAAACAACAATTAGAGGACGTCTAACTTGTTTTTGC
Organism: Aegilops speltoides; assembly: GCA_021437245.1. Lineage (NCBI taxonomy): Eukaryota > Viridiplantae > Streptophyta > Magnoliopsida > Poales > Poaceae > Aegilops > Aegilops speltoides. Next base: position 60,490,295 of record CM038147.1, on the reverse strand, counting down.
AGGGTATGCTATGTGATGTGATATGGCCAAAAGAATGTGATGAATGATATGTGATGTATGAGATTGATCATGTTCTTGTAATTGGATTCACGACTTGCATGTCGATGAGTATGACAACCGGCAGGAGCCATAGGAGTTGTCTTAATTTATTGTATGACCTGCGTGTCATTGAACAACGCCATGTAATTACTTTGCTTTATTGCTAACCGGTAGCCATAGTAGTAGAAGTAATAAGTTGGCGAGACAACTTCATGGAGACACGATGATGGAGATCATGATGATGGAGATCATGGTGTCATGCGGTGACGATGATGATCATGGAGCCCGAAGATGGAGATCAAAGGAGCAAAATGATATTGGCCATATCATGTCACTATTTGATTGCATGTGATGTTTATCATGTTTATGCATCTTGTTTACTTAGGACTACGGTAGTAAATAAGATGATCCCTTACAAAATTTCAAGAAGTGTTCTCCCCTGACTGTGCACCGTTGCTACAGTTCGTCGCTTCTAAGCACCACGTGATGATCGGGTGTGATGGATTCTTACGTTCACATACAACGGGTGTAAGACAGTTTTACACAACAAAAACACTTAGGGTTAACTTGACGAGCCTAGCATGTACAGACAGGGCCTCGGAACACGGAGACCGAAAGGTCGAGCATGAGTCGTATAGTAGATACGATCAACATGAAGATGTTCACCGATGATGACTAGTCCGTCTCACGTGATGATCGGACACGGCCTAGTTGACTTGGATCATGTAATCACTTAGATGACCAGAGGGATGTCTATCTGAGTGGGAGTTCATAAGATGAACTTAATTATCCTGAACATAGTCAAAAGATCTTTGCAAATTATAAGCTCGCGTTTTAGTTCCACTGTTTAGATATGTTCCTAGAGAAAATATAGTTGAAAGTTGATAGTAGCAATTATGCGGACAGTAGAAAGCTTATGTCCTTAATGCACCGCTCAGTGTGCTGAACCCCAAACGTCGTTTGTCGATGATGCGAACATCGGACATACACGCTTTGATAACTACGTGATAGTTCGGTTGAAACGGTTTAGAGTTGAGGCATCAAAGACGTTTTTGAACGTCGCGGAACATATGAGATGTTTGAGGGATGAAATTGAGATTTCAGGCTCGTGCCCACGTCAAGAGGTATGAGACCTCCGACGATTTTCTTAGCCTACAAACTAAGGTAGAAATGCTCAATCGTTGAGCTTGTGCTCAGATTGTCTGAGTGCAACAATCACTTGAATCAAGTGGGAGTTGATCTTCCAGATGAGATAGTGATGTTTCTCCAAAGTCATTGCCACCAAGCTGCTGGAGCTTCGTGATGAACTATAACATATCAGGGATAGATATGATGATCCTTGAGGTATCCACGATGTTTGACGCCGTGAAAGTAGAAATCAAGAAGAAGCATCAATTGTTGATGGTTGGTGAAACCACTAGTTTCTAGAAGGGCAAGGGCAAGAAGGGATACTTCATGAAACGGCAAATCAGCTGCTGCTCCAGTGAAGAAACCATGGTTGAACCCAAACCCGAGACCAAGTGCTTCTGTGATAAGGGGAATAGTCACTAGAGCGGAATTACCCTAGATACTTGGTAGATGAGAAGGCTGGCAAGGTCGATAGAAGTATATTGGATATACAATTATGTTAATGTGTACTTTACTAGTACTCCTAGTAGCACCAGGGTATTAGATACCGGTTCGGTTGCTAAGTGTTAGTAACTCGAAATAAAAGCTACGGAATATACGGAGACTAGCTAAAGGTGAGCTGACGATATATGTTGGAAGTGTTTCCAAGGTTGATGTGATCAAGCATCACACGCTCCCTCTACCATCGAGATTTGGTGTTTATGCTTGAGCATAGACATGATTGGATTATGTCTATCGCAATACGGTTATTCATTTAAGGAAAATAATGGTTACTCTATTTATTTGAATAATACCTTCAATGGTCTTGCACCTAAAGAAATGGTTTATTGAATCTCGATCGTAGTGATACACATTTTCATGCCAAAAAGATATAAGATAGTAATGATAGTACCACTTACTTGTGGCACTGCCATGTAAGTCATATTGGTGTAAAACACATGAAGAAGCTCCATGTTGATGGATCTTTGGACTCACTCGTTTTTGAAAAGTTTGAGACATGCGAACCATGTCTATTGGTGTATACGCATGAAGAAACTCCATGCAGATGGATCGTTTGGACTCACTTGATTTTGAATCACTTGAGATATGCAAATCATACCACATGGGCAAGATGATTAAAAAGCCTCGTGTTTCAGTAAAATGGAACAAGATAGCAACTTGTTGGAAGTAACATATTTTGATGTGTGCAGTCCAATGAGTCTTTGAGGCATGCAGTGAATATCGTTATGTTCTTACTTCACAAATGATTCGAGTAGATGTAGAGTATATTTACTTGATGAAACACAAGTCTGAATTATTGAATGGTTCAAGTAATTTCAGAGTGAAGTTGAAAGATCATCGTGACAAGAGGATGAAATGTCTATGATATGATCATAGAGATGAGTATCTGAGTTATGAGCTTTGGCATGCAATTAAGACATTGTGGAAATTGTTTCACAATTAATACTGCCTGGAACACCATAGTTTGATGGTGTGTCCGAACATCATAGTTGCACCCTATTGGATATGGTGCGTACCATGATGTCTCTTATCGAATTACCACTATCGTTTATGGGTTAGACATTAGAGACAACCACATTCACTTTAAATACGGCACCACGTAATTCCGTTGAGATGACACCGTATGAACTATGGTTTAGAGAAACCTAAGCTGTCATTTCTTAAATGTTTGGGGCTGCGACGCTTATGTGAAAAAGTTTCAGGTTGATAAGCTCGAACCCAAAGCGGATAAAATGCATCTTCATAGGACACCCAAAACAGTTGGGTATACCTCCTAATTCAGATCCGAAAACAATAGGGATTGTTTCTTGAATCGGGTCCTTTCTCGAGGAAAAGTTTGTCTCGAAAAGTTAAGTGGGAGGATGGTGGAGACTTGATGAGGTTATTGAACCGTCACTTCAACAAGTATGTAGCAGGGCACAGGAAGTTGTTCCTGTGGCGCCTACACCAATTGAAGTAGAAGCTTATGATAGTGATCATGAAGTTTTTAGATCAAGTCACTACCATACCTCGTAGGGTGACAAGGATGCGTACTGCTTAAGAGTGGTACAGTAATCCTGTCTTGAAGGTCATGTTGCTAGACAACAATGAACCTACGAGCTATGGAGAAGCGATGGTGGGCCCAAATTCCGACAAATGGTTAGAAGCCATGAAATCCGAGATAGGATCCATGTATCAGAACAAAGCATGGACTTTGGTGGACTTGCCCGATGATCGGCAAGCCATTGAGATAAATGGATCTTTAAGAAGAAGACGGACGTGGACGGTAATGTCACCGTCTATGAAGCTCGACTTGTCGCGAAGAGTTTTTCACAAGTTCAAAGAGTAGACTACGATGAGATTTTCTCATCCGTAGCGATGCTTAAGTCCGTCGGAATCATGTTAGCATTAGCTGCATTTATGAAATCTGGCAGATGGATGTCAAAATGAGTTTCCTTACCGGTTTTAAGTAAGAAAGGTTGTATGTGATACAATCAGAAAGGTTTTGTCGATCCTAAGGATGCTAAAAGGTATGCTAGCTCCAGCGATCCTTCTAAGGACTGGAGTAAGCGTCTCGGAGTTGGAATATGTACTTTGATAAGATGGTCAAAGATTTTGGGTTTATACAAATTCATGAGAAATTTGTATTTCCAAAGAAGTGAGTGGGAGCACTATAGAATTTCTGGTGAGTATATGTTATTGACATATTGTTGATCAGAAATGATGTAGAATTTCTGGAAAGCATATAGGGTTATTTGAAAAGTGTTTTTCAATGGAAAACCTGGATTAGGCTACTTGAATAATAAGCATCAAGATCTATAAGATAGATCAAAATGCTTAATAGTACTTTCAAATGAGCACATACCTTGACATGATCTTGAAAGTGTTCAAGATGGATCAGTCAAAGAAGAAGTTCTTGCCTGAGATGTAAGGTATGAAGTTAAGACTTAAAGCTCGACCACGGCAGAAAAGAGAGAAAGGACGAAGGTCGTCCCCTATGTTTCGTATATAGGCTCTATAGTATGCTATGTTTGTACCGCACCGAAGTGTGCCTTGCCATGAGTCACTCAAGGGGTACAAGAATGATCCAGAATGGATCATTGGACAGCGATCAAAATTGTCCTTGGAGTAAATAAGGACATGTTTCTCGATTATGGAGGTGATAAAGAGTTCGGCGTAAAGGGTTACGTCGATGCAAGCTTTAACACCTATCCGAGTGACTCTGAGTAGCAAACCGGATACGTATAGTGGAGCAACCATTTGGAATAGCTCCAAGTGGAGCATGGAAACAACATTTACAATATGACCTAGAAATTTGCAAAGCACACACGGATCTGAAATGTTCAGACCCGTTGACTAAAACCTCTCTCACAAGCAAAACTTGATCAAACCCCAGAACTCATTTGATGATGTTGGTCACATGGCGATGTGACCTGTCAATGTTAAATCACATGGCGATGTGAACTAGATTATTGACTCTAGTGCAAGTGGGAGACTGTTGGAAATATGCCCTAGAGGCAATAATAAAAGTATTATTATATTTCCTTGTTCATGATAATTGTCTTTTATTCATGCTATAATTGTATTATCCGGAAATCGTAATACACGTGTGAATACATAGACCACAATATGTCCCTAGTGAGCCTCTAGTTGACTAGCTCGTTGTGATCAACAGATAGTCATGGTTTCCTGACTATGGACATTGGATGTCGTTGATAACGGAACACATCATTAGGAGAATGATGTGATGGACAAGACCCAATCCTAAGCATAGCAAAAGATCGTGTAGTTCGTTTGCTAGAGCTTTTCCAATGTCAAGTATCTCTTCCTTAGACCATGAGATCGTGTAACTCCGGATACCGTAGGAGTGCTTTGGGTGTATCAAACGTCACAACGTAATCGGGTGACTATAAAGGTGCATTACAGTATCTCCGAAAGTGTCTTTTGGGTTGACACGGATCGAGGCTGGATTTGTCACTCCGTAAACGGAGAGGTATCTCTGGGCCCACTCGGTAGGACATCATCATAATGTGCACAATGTGACCAAGGGGTTGATCACGGGATGATGTGTTGCGGAACGAGTAAAGAGACTTGCCGTAACGAGATTGAACAAGGTATCGGTATACCGACGATCGAATCTCGGGCAAGTAAAATACCGCTAGACAAAGGGAATTGTATACGGATCGATCGAGTCCTTGACATCGTGGTTCATCCGATGAGATCATCGTGGAACATGTGGGAGCCAACATGGGTATCCAGATCCCGCTGTTGGTTATTGATCGAGAACGTCTCGGTCATGTCTACATGTCTCCCGATCCCGTAGGGTCTACACACTTAAGGTTCGATGGCGCTAGGGTTATAAAGGAAGCTTGTATGTGGTTACCGAATGTTGTTCGAGTCCGGATGAGATCCCGGACGTCACGAGGAGTTCGGAATGGTCCGGAGGTAAAGATTTATATATGGGAAGTCCTGTTTTGGTCACCGGAAAAGTTTGGGGTTTATCGATAACGTCTGGGACCACCGGAGGGTCCCGGGTCCACCAAGTGGGGCCACCTGCCCTGAAGGCTGCGTGGGCCAAGTGTGGGAGGGACCAGCCCCTAGGTGGGCTGGGCGCCCCCACCAAGGCCCAAGGCGTGGGAAGTGGGGAAGGGGCAAACCCTAGGGCAGATGGGCCCTAAGGCCCACCCTGGGTGCGCCTCCCCCTCTCTCCCCCTCTGGCCGCCGCCCCCTTGGGGTGGGAAACCCTAAAGGGGGCGCAGCCCCCCTCTCCCCCTATAAATAGTGAGGCATAGGGCTGCCCAGAGAACACACAGAATACACGTGATTCGATCTCTGCCTTTGGTTGCAGCCCTCTCCTCTCTCCCAAGTACTCCTCCTCTCCCGTAGTGCTCGCCGAAGCCTGCTGGATTGCCACACTCATCCACCACCACCACGCCGTTGTGCTGCTGCTGGATGGATTCTTCCTCAACCTCTCCTCTCTCCTTGCTGGATCAAGGCGTGGGAGACGCCACCGGCTGTACGTGTGTTGAACGCGGAGGTGCCGTATGCTCGCACTTGATCATCGGTGATTTGAATCACGACGAGTACGACTCCATCAACCCCGCTCACTTGAACGCTTCCGCTTAGCGATCTACAAGGGTATGTAGATGCACTCTCTTTCTACTCGTTGCTGGTCTCTCCATAGATAGATCTTGGTGACACGTAGGAAATTTTTGAATTTCGCTCGCTCCCCAACACTATTATGTATGCCATGCCGTGTACTGCACCGATGTAAACCTTGCCGTAAGTTTGGTAGCAAGATACCAAAGTAATCCCGCAAGGAACACCGAACAGCGGTCAAGAATATCCTGAAGTACCGAAAAGGACGAAGGATATGTTTCGCTTATGGAGGAGACGAAGAGCTCGTCGTAAAGGGTTACGCCGATGCTAGCTTCGACTCAGATCTGGATGACTCTAAGTCACAAACCGGATACGTGTATATGTTGAATGGTGGAGCAATGGCTGGTGCAGCTGCAAGCGAGCGCGTCGTGGCGGGATCTACGTGTGAAGCGGAGTACATGGCAGCCTCGGAGGCAGCGCATGAAGCGATTTGGGTGAAGGAGTTCATCACCGACCTAGAGTCATACCCAATGCGTCGGGCCGATCAAACTCTTCTGTGACAACACTGGAGCTATTGCCCTTGCCAAGGAGCCCAGGTTTCACAAGAAGACCAGGCACATCAAGCGTCGTTTCAACTCCATCCGTGAAAATGTTCAAGATGGAGACATAGAGATTTGCAAAGTGCACACGGATCTGAATGTCGCAGATCCGTTGACTAAACTTCTCTCAGGGCAAAACATGATCAACACCGTAACTCTATGGGTGTTCGATTCATCACAATGTAACTAGATTGGTGACTCTAGTGCAAGTGGGAGACTATTGGAAATATGCCCTAGAGGCAATAATAAAAGTATTATTATATTTCATTGTTCATGATAATTGTCTTTTGTTCATGCTATAACTGTATTATCCGGAAATCGTAATACACGTGAACACATAGACCACAATATGTCCCTAGTGAGCCTCTAGTTGACTAGCTCGTTGTGATCAACAGATAGTCATGGTTTCTGACTATGGACATTGGATGTCGTTGATAACGGATTACATCATTAGGAGAATGATGTGATGGACAAAACCCAATCCTAAGCATAGCACAAAGATCGTAGTTCGTTTGCTAGAGCTTTGCCAATGTCAAGTATCTCTTCCTTCGACCATGAGATCGTGTAACTCCGGATACCGTAGGAGTGCCTTGGGTGTATCAAACGTCACAACGAATCGGGTGACTATAAAGGTGCATTACGGTATCTCCGAAAGTATCTGTTGGGTTGACACGGATCGAGGCTGGATTTGTCACTCCGTATGACGGAGAGGTATCTCTGGGCCACTCGGTAATGCATCATCATAATGAGCTCAAGGTGACCAAGGTGTAGGCCACGGATCATGCATTACGGTACGAGTAAAGTGACTTGCCGGTAACGAGACTGAACAAGGTATTGGGATACCGACGATCGAGTCTCGGGCAAGTAACGTACCGATTGACAAAGGGAATTGCATACAGGGTTTGATCGAATCCTCGACATCGTGGTTCAACCGATGAAATCATCGAGGAGCATGTGGGAGCCAACATGGGTATCCAGATCCCGCTGTTGGTTATTGCCCAAGAGTCGTCTCGGTCATGTCTGCGTGTCTCCCGAACCCGTAGGGTCTACACACTTAAGGTTCGGTGACGCTAGGGTTGTATGAATATGAGTATGCGGCATACCGAATGTTGTTCGGAGTCCCGGATGAGATCCCGGACGTCACGAGGAGTTTCGGAATGGTCTGGAGGTAAAGAATAATATATAGGAAGTGGTATTTCGGCCATCGGGAAAGTTTCGGGGTCTCCGGTAATGTACCGGACCACCGGAAGGGTCCTGGGGTCCACCGGGTGGGGCCACCCATCCCGGAGGGCCCCATGGGCTGAAGTGGGAGGGGAACCAGCCCATAGTGGGCTGGTGCGCCCCCCTAGGCCCACCCCCTGCGCCTAGGGTTGAAACCCTAGGGGTGGGGGGGCGCCCCACTTGGCTTGGGGGGCACTCCACCCCCTTGGCCGCCGCCCCCCTTGGAGATTGGATCTCCAGGGGCCGGCGCCCCCCCTGGAGGCCTATATAAAGGGGGAAGGGAGGGGGGCTGCTGTACCCTTGTGCTTGGCGCCTCCCTCCCCCTGCTACACCTCGTCCTCCTCCCGTAGTCGCTTGGCGAAGCCCTGCCGGAGTTCTGCTGCATCCACCACCACGCCGTCGTGCTGCTGGATCATCATCAACCTATCCTTTCCCCTTGCTGGATCAAGAAGGAGGAGACGTCTCCCGTCCCGTACATGTGTTGAATGCGGAGGTGCTGTCCGTTCAGCACTTGGACATCGGTGATCTGAATCACGTCGAGTACGACTCCATCATCACCTTGCAAGCTTCCGCACGCGATCTACAAGTGGTATGTAGATGAAAACTCTCTCCCGTTACTCGTTGCTTAGATGAACTCATAGATGGATCTTGGTGAAACCGTAGGAAAATTTTTAATTTTCTGCAACCTTCCCCAACAACATCCATAGGGCAGAGTTCCCGGAGCAGTCCGGAAACACTACCTCCTTGAGAATGTACCACAGGTAGGCCCTGGCGTATTGCTCCACCACCCCGGGCTTGGCATCTTCTGGGCACTTGCTCCGGTGCTCGAGGAGCCATGATAGCGGTATGCCGAAAGTCCGGTTGCTCTTAGCGGGGGGGGGGGGGGGTCACCGATGAGGCTGACAACCCTCTCGTGCCAGTTCGCCCTCTCCACTCTTCTTGTGAGAGCACGACCCTCGAGCGGTAGTGCCGTAATCATCGCCCAATCCTCGAGGGTCACGGTCATCTCCCCACATGGAAGATGAAAGCTGTGCGTCTCTGGCCGCCACCGGTCGATCAAAGCCGTGAGATATGAGTGAACGAGCGTCGGCGGCTTACACTTGAACTGCAGGACGAAACCCAATAGTCGGGCTCTCCTGAAGAACGATGGGTACCGATCGTCGTACTCCATCTTAACCGTCGTCTTGTGAGCCCTCATCCGCAGTGGCGGTAGCATCTGTGAAAATCAATAACCAAAGCATAATTAGCATGGACATAATAGTTAGCAACTTGTTTTCATCAATTTGAAAGATTTGGTTTAAAATGGTAATTGCCACTCCATTCTCAATGAGACGGGCATGGTGACGCTTGTCGAACCTAGGGTCAATCATTGTGTACTTTGTACCGATGTCGTCCGCAAGAGGTGGCCTCCTAAAAGAATTGCATAAGCATATCAAAAGATTTTTAACATGAACTAGGGTTCAACATTAACTACGAAACATATCGATGCATAACAAAAATTAATCACATCCAACAAAACCTATGAGTTCAATCTTTGAATAATCATATATCAAGATTATTATGAACATGAACTAAATACAATACATATATCAAGAACTAAATAAAATACTTTTATGAAGATGCAATCACCATGGTTCAAATGCATCATAACACATATTTCTCCAAAAACATCCAACATGCATAATCTCAATTTTTTTTGTTAAAAAACAAAAAAAAAGTGAACTAGGGTTCATCTTGAGGATTCATACACTACATATAACAAATATATCAAATATTTATCTCCAATATTCATCATACACTACATCCAATACGTGCATCATAGCATAGGAACATGCATCATCCATCATATAAAAAAAGCCATTCAAATCAATTATGAACTAGGGGTCATCTTAACACAACCATACCAACTATTCAATATAGTTCATATCTAACACAATATAACATCTAGAATCAACCTTAATAATTCCTAGGGTTATTTTTTTTTCAAATAGGAGAGATTTGAATCGAATAATGCGATGAATCGAAAGGTGTTTGATTAAAACTTATTGGAGGGATTGAAAGAGCTTACTTTTTTTTTCTTCGGGGCCATCTCGATCCGCAAAATCAGTCAAGAAATGAGGAAGATCGGAGGGGGGAGTGGAGGGGATGAGAGAGGGCGAGTTGGAGCAACTGCTCTGTTCTTCGTGGTGGGGGCGGCTGGGTGGGGGGAGAAGGGGGTGGGGGCGGCCGACCCACGGTTTATATATGCCCACACCCTACCGCCAGAGACTTCGGGGGTAGGTTCAGACATCCTACCGCCGGGTGGAGCGGCGATAGGGTGTGAGGGAGGGGGCACGGAGGCCGTATCGTTGCTGACGTGGACAAGTTTGCTACCGCCGCAGGTCTCGGCGGTAGGCTATATGATCCTACCGCTGTGCCTCGTGGCGGTAGGGGAAAGGGTCAGATCTCGAAAAAGTTTCAAACTGGGGTCAGATCTCGATTTTGTTTAACAAAAGGGTCAAAACATGAAATTTAGCCATGAGCTAAACTCCAGACGCCAGGGGCGATTACAGGTGCAGGTGATACATCTCCAACGTATCTACTTTTCCAAACACTTTTGCCCTTGTTTTGGACTCTAACTTGCATGATTTGAAAGAAACTAACCCGGATTGATGCTGTTTTCAGCAGAACTACAATGATGTTGTTTTATGTGTAGAAAAGAAAAGTTCTCGGAATGTCTTGGAAATCCACGGAGGCACTTTTTGGAATTAATAAGAATTTTTGGTGAAAGAATTAGTGCCAGGGGGCCCACGGCCTGTCCACGAGACAGGGGGCGCCCCCCCTAGGGTGCGCCCCCCTATCTCGTGGTCCCCCTGGACCTCCTCCGACCACAACTCCAACTCCATATATTCCGTCTCGGGGAGAAAAAATCGGAGAGAAAGTTTCATCGCGTTTCACGACACGGAGCCGCCGCCAAGCCCTAATCTCTCTCGGGAGGGCTGATCTGGAGTCTGTTCGGGGCTCCGGAGAGGGGGATTCATCGCTGTCGTCATCATCAACCATCCTCCATCACCAATTTCATGATGCTCACCGCCGTGCGTGAGTAATTCCATCATAGGCTTGCTGGACGGTGATGGGTTGGATGAGATTTACCATGTAATCAAGTTAGTTTTGTTAAAGTTTGATCCCTAGTATCCACTATGTTCTGAGATTGATGTTGCTATGACTTTGCTATGCTTAATGCTTGTCACTAGGGCCCGAGTGCCATGATTTCAGATATGAACCTATTATGTTGTCATGAATATATGTGTGTTCTTGATCCTATCTTGCAAGTCTATAGTCACCTATTATGTGTTATGATTCGACAACCCCGAAGTGACAATAATCAGGATACTTCTCAGTGATGACCGTAGTTTGAGGAGTTCATGTATTCACTATGTGTTAATGCTTTGGTCCGGTTCTCTATTAAAAGGAGGACTTAATATCCCTTAGTTTCCACTAGGACCCCGGTTCAACGGGAGGGTTGGACAAAAGACGTCATACAAGTTCTTTTCCATAAGCACGTATGACTATTTACGGAATACATGCCTACATTACGTTGATGAATTGGAGCTAGTTCTATATCACCTTATGTTATAACTATTGCATGAGGAATCGCATCCGGCATAATTATCCATCACTGATCCATTGCCTACGAGCTTTTCACATATTGTTCTTCGCTTATTTACTTTTCCGTTGCTACTGTTACAACTACTACAAAAACCCAAAAACATTTATCTTTACTTTTGCTACCATTACCTTTATTATATACCACTTTTGCTACTAAATACTTTGATGCACATACTAAGTCATCCAGGTGTGGTTGAATTGACAACTCAACTGCTAATACTCAAGAATATTCTTTGGCTTCCCTTGTGTCGAATCAATAAATTTGGGTTGAATACTCTACCCTCGAAAGCTGTTGCGATCCCCTATACTTGTGGGTTATCAAGACTAATTTCTGGCGCCGTTGCCGGGGAACATAGCTCTATTCTCTGAGTCACTTGGGATTTATTGTTGGGGAACGTAGTAATTTCAAAAAAATTCCTACGCACACGCAAGATCATGGTGATGGCATAGCAACGAGAGGGGAGAGTGATGTCCACGTACCCTCGTAGACCGTAAGTGGAAGCGTTATGACAACGCGGTTGATGTAGTCGTACGTCTTCACGATCCGACCGATCCAAGTACCGAACGTACGGCACCTCCGAGTTTAGCACACGTTCAGCTCGATGACGATCCCCGGACTCTGATCCAGCAAACTATCGGGGATGAGTTCCGTCAGCACGACGGCGTGGTGACTATGATGATTCTCAACCGGTGCAGGGCTTCGCCTAAACTCCGCGACGATATGACCGAGGTGGAATATGGTGGAGGGGGGCACCGCACACGGCTAAGGAACGATCCGTAGATAAACTTGTGTGTCATGGGGTGCCCCCTGCCCCCGTATATAAAGGAGCAAGGGGGAGGGGGCGGCCGGCCTAGGAGTAGGCGCACCAAGGGGAGTCCTCCTCCCACCGGGAGTAGGACTCCCTCCTTCCTTGTTGGAGTAGGAGAAGGGGGAAAGAGGGGGAGAGGAGGAAGGAAAAGGGGGCCGCACCCCTTGTCCAATTCGGACCAGAGGGGGGCTGCGCGCCTCCTTCCTTTCATCCTCTCTCCTCTATTCCCGTATGGCCCAATAAGGCCCATATACTCCTGGCGAATTCCGTAACTCTCCCAGATCCGAAAAATACCCGAATCACTCGGAACCTTTCCGAACTCCGAATATAGTCGTCCAATATATCGATCTTTACGTCTCGACCATTTCGAGACTCCTCGTCATGTCCCCGATCTCATCCGGGACTCCGAACTCCTTAGCTACATGAAAACTCATAAACTCATAATATAACTGTCATCGAAACCTTAAGCGTGCGGACCCTACGGGTTCGAGAACAATGTAGACATGACCTAGAACTATTCTCGGTCAATAACCAATAGCGGAACCTGGATGCTCATATTGGCTCCCACATATTCTACGAAGATCTTTATCGGTCAAACCGCATAACAACATACGTTGTTCCCTTTGTCATCGGTATGTTACTTGCCCGAGATTCGATCGTCGGTATCCCAATACCTAGTTCAATCTCGTTACCGGCAAGTCTCTTTACTCGTTATGTATTGCATCATTCCGTAACTAACTCATTAGCTACATTGCTTGCAAGGCTTATAGTGATGCATTACGAGAGGGCCAGAGATACCTCTCCGACAATCGGAGTGACAAAACCTAATCTCAAAACACGCCAACCCAACATGTACCTTTGGAGACACCTGTAGTACTCCTTTATAATCACCCGATTCGTTGTGACGTTTGGTAGCACCAAAGTGTTCCTCCGTGGCAGGAGTTGCATAATCTCATAGTTACGAGAACATGTATAAGTCATGAAGAAAGCAATAGCAATATACTGAATGATCAAGTGCTAGGTTAACGGAATGGGTCATGTCAATCACATCATTCTCCTAATGATGTGATCCCGTTAATCAAATGACAACTCTTTTGTCCATGGCTAGGAAACATAACCATCTTTGATAAACAAGCTAGTCAAGTAGAGGCATACTAGTGACACTATGTTTGTCTATGTATTCACACATGTATTATGTTTCCGGTTAATACAATTCTAGCATGAATAATAAACATTTATCATTAAATAAGGAAATAAATAATAACTTTATTATTGCCTCTAGGGCATATTTCCTTCAGTCTCCCACTTGCACTAGAGTCAATAATCTAGTTCACATCATCATGTGATTCAACACCAATATTCACATCTATATGTGATTGACACCCATAGTTCACATCGTCATGTGACCAACACCCAAAGGGTTTACTAGAGTCAATAATCTAGTTCACATCGCTATGTGATAACACCCAAAGAGTACTAAGGTATGATCATGTTTTGCTCGTGAGAGAAGTTTAGTCAACGGGTCTGTCACATTCAGAGCCGTATGTATTTTGCAAATATTCTATGTCTACAATGCTCTGCACGGAGCTACTTTACCTAATTGCTCCCACTTTCAATATGTATCCAGATTAAGACTTAGAGTCATCTGGATCAGTGCCAAAACTTGTATCGACGTAACCCTTTTCAACGGACCTTTTTTCACCTCCATAGTTGAGAAACACATCCTTATTCCACTAAGGATAATTTTGACCAATGTCCAGTGATCTACTCCTAGATCATTTTTGTACTCCCTTGCCAAACCAGGGCAGAGTATACAATAGGTCTGGTCTATAGCATGGCATACTTTTATAAAACCTATGACTGATGCATAGGGAATGACTTTCATTCTCTTTCTATTTTCTGCTGTGGTCGGGATTTGAGTCTTACTCAACTTCACACCTTTGCATCACAGGCAAGAACTTTTTCTTTGACTGTTCCATTTTGAACTACTTCAAAATCTTGACAAGGTATGTACTTATTGAAAAACGTATCAAGCGCCTTGATCTATCTCAATAGATCTTGATGCTCAATATGTAAGTAGCTTTACTGAGGTCTTTCTTTTAAAGAACTCCTTTCAAACACTCCTTTATGCTTTGCAGAATAATTCTACATTATTTCCGATTAACAATATGTCATTCACATATACTTATCAGAAATGTTGTAGTGCTCCCACTCACTTTCTTGTAAATACAGGCTTCACCGTAAGTCTGTACAAAACTATATGCTTTGATCAACTTATCGAAGCGTATATTCCAACTCCGAGATGCTTGCACCAGTCCATAGATTGATTGCTGGAGCTTGCATATTTTGTTAGCACCTTTAGGATTGACAAAACCTTCTGGTTGCATCATATACAACACTTCTTTAAGAAAACCATTAAGGAATGCAGTTTTGACATCCATTTGCCAGATTTCATAAATTGTGGCAATTGCTAACATGATTCGGACAGACTTAAGCATCGCTACAGTTGAGAAAATCTCATTGTAGTCAACACCTTGAACTTGTCAAAACCTTTTTGCGACAAGTCGAGCTTTGTAGATAGTAACACTACTATCAACGTCCGTCTTCCTCTTGAAGATCCATTTATTTTTCTATGGTTTGCCGATCATCGGGCAAGTCCACTAAAGTCCACACTTTGTTCTCATACATGGATCCTATCTCAGATTTCATGGCCTCCAGCCATTTTGCGGAATCTGGGCTCATCATCGCTTCCTCATAGTTCGTAGGTTTATCATGGTCTAGTAACATGACTTTCAGAATAGGATTACCGTACCACTCTGGTGCGGACCGTATTCTGGAAGACCTACGAGGTTCTGTAGTAACTTGATCTAAAGTTTCATGATCATCATCATTAGCTTCCTCACTAATTGGTGTAGGAATCACTGGACCTGATTTCTGTGATGAACTACTTTCTAATTCGGGAGAAGGTACAAATTACCTTATCAAGCTCTACTTTCCTCCCACTCACTTCTTTCGAGAGAAACTCCTTCTCTAGAAAGGATCCATTTTTAGCAACGAATATTTTGCCTTCGGATCTGTGATAGAAGGTGTACCCAACAATTTCCTTTGGGTATTCTATGAAGACGCACTTCTCCGATTTGGGTTCGAGCTTATCAGGATGAAACTTTTTCACATAAGCATCGCAACCCCAAACTTTAAGAAACGACAACTTGGGTTTCTTGCTAAACCACATTTCATATGGTGTCGTCTCAACGGATTTAGATGGTGCCCTTTTAACGTGAATGCAGCTGTCTCTAATGCATAACCCAAAAACAATAGTGGTAAATCAGTAAGAGACATCATAGATCGCACTATATCCAATAAAGTGCGGTTACGACGTTCGGACACACCATAACGTTGTGGTGTTCCAGGTGGCGTGAGCTATGAAACTATTCCACATTGTTTTAGTTAAAGACCAAACTCGTAACTCAAATATTCGTCTCCGCGATCAGATCACAGAAACTTTATTTTCTTGTTACGATGATTTTCCCATTTCACTCTGAATTTCTTTGAACCTTTCAACTATTTCAGACTTATGTTTCATCAAGTAGATATACCCATATCTGCTCAAATCATCTTGTGAAGGTCAGAAAATAACGATACTTGCCACAAGCATCAACACTCATTGGATCGCATACATCGGTATGTATTATTTCCAATAAGTCAAGAGCTTGTTCCATTGTTCCGAGAACGGAGTTTTAGTCATCTTGCCCAAAAGGCACGGTTCGCAAGCATCAAATGATTCATAACCAAGTGATTCCAAAAATCCATCTTTATGGAGTTTCTTCATGCGCTTTACACCGATATGACCCAAACAACAATGCCACAAATAAGTTGCACTATCATTATTAACTTTTCATCTTTTGGCATCAATATTATGAATATGTGTATCACTACGATCGAGATCCAACAAACTATTTTCATTGGGTGTATGACCATTCGAAGGTTTTATTCATGTAAACAGAACAACAATTATTCTCTGACTTTAAATGAATAAACGTATTGCAATAAACATGATCAAATCATATTCATGCTCAACGCAAACGCAAAATAACATTTATTTAGGTTTCACACTAATCCCGAAAAGTATAGGGAGTGTGCGATGATGATCATATCAATCTTGGAACTACTTCCAACACTCATCGTCACTTCCCCTTCAACTAGTCTCTGTTTGATCTCAGAACTCCTGTTTCGAGTTACTAATCTTAGCAACCAAACAAGTATCAAATACTCAGGGGCTACTATAAACACTAGTAAGGCACACATCAATAACCTGTATATCAAATATACCCTTCTTCAATTTGCCATACTTCTTATCCACCAAATATTCAGGGCTTCTCCGCTTCCAGTGACCATTTCCTTTGCAGTGTAAGCACTCATTTTCAGGCTTTGGTCCAGCTTTGGTCTTCTTCACGGGAGTGACAACTTGTTTGCCATTCCACGTGAAGTTTCCCTTTCTTTCCCTTTGCCCTTTTCTTGAAACTAGTGATCTTTGTCAATCATCAACACTTGATGCTCTTTCTTGATTTCCACCTTCGTTGATTTCAACATCATGAAGAGCTCGGGAATCGTTTTCGTCATCCCTTGCATACTATAGTTCATCACGAAGTTCTAGTAACTTAGTAATGGTGTTTAGAGAATTCTGACAATCACTATCTTATCTGGAAGATTAACTCCCACTTGATTCAAGTGATTGAAGTACCCAGACAATCTGAGCGCATGCTCACTAGTTGAGCGATTCTCCTCCATCTTTTAGCTATAGAATTTGTTGGAGACTTCATATCTCTCAACGCGGGTATTTGCTGAAAATATTAACTTCAACTCCTGGAACATCTCATATGGTCCATGACGTTCAAAACATCTTTGAAGTCCCGATTCTAAGCCATAAAGCATGGTGCACAAAACTATCAAGTAGTCATCATATTGAGCTAGCCAAATGTTCATAACATCTGCATCTGCTCCTGCAATAGGTCTGTCACCTAGCGGTGCATTAAGGACATAATTCTTCTGTGTAGCAATGAGGATAAACCTCAGATCACGGATCCAATCCGCATCATTGCTACTAACATCTTTCAATATATTTTTCTCTAGGAACATATCAAAATAAACATATGAAAGCAACAACGCAAGCTATTGATCTATAGCATAATTTGCAAAATACTACCAGGACTAAGTTCATGATAAATTAAAGTTCAATTAATCATATTACCTAAGAACTCCCACTTAGACAGGCATCTCTCTAGTCATCTAAGTGATCACGTGATCCAAATCAACTAAACCATGTCCGATCATCACGTGAGATGGAGTAGTTTTCAATGGTGAACATCACTATGTTGATCTATCTACTATATGATTCATGTTCGACCTTTCGGTCTCCGTGTTCCGAGGCCATATCTGTATATGCTAGGCTCGTCAAGTTTAACCTGTGTATTCCGCGTGTGCAACTTTTTTGCACCCGTTGTATTTGAACATAGAGCCTATCACACCCGATCATCATGTGGTGTCTCAGCACGAAGAACTTTCACAACGGTGCATACTCAGGGAGAACACTTCTTGATAATTTAGTGAGAGATCATCTTAAAATGCTACTGTCAATCAAAGCAAGATAAGATGCATAAAGGATAAACATCACATGCAATCAATATAAGTGATATGATATGGCCATCATCATCTTTTGCTTGTGATCTCCATCTCCGAAGCACCGTCGTGATCACCATCGTCACCGGCGTGACACCTTGATCTCCATCGTAGCATCGTTGTCGTCTACGCCATATATTGCTTCTACGACTATCGCTACCGCTTAGTGATAAAGTAAAGCAATTATAGGGCGTTTGCATTTCATACAATAAAGCGACAATCATATGGCTCCTGCCAGTTGCTGATAACTTCGGTTACAAAACATGATCATCTCATATAATAAAATATAACATCACGTCTTGACCATATCACATCACAACATGCCCTGCAAAAACAAGTTAGACGTCCTCTGCTTTGTTGTTGCAAATTTTACGTGGCTGCTACGGGCTGAGCAAGAACCGTTCTTACGTACGCATCAAAACCACAACGATAATTCGTCAAGTTAGTGCTGTTTTAATCTTCGCAAGGACCGGGCGTAGCCACACTCGATTCAGCTATAGTGAGAGAGACAGACATCCGCCAGTCACCTTTAAGCACGATGGCTCGTAACGGTGAAACCAGTCTCGCGTAAGCGTACGCGTAATGTCGGTCCGGGCCGCTTCATCTCGCAATACCGCTGAGCCAAAGTATGACATGCTGGTAAGCAGTATGACTTGTATCGCCCACAACTCACTTGTGTTCTACTTGTGCATATGACATCTACGCATAAAACCTGGCTCGGATGCCACTGTTGGGGAACGTAGTAATTTCAAAAAATTTCCTACGCACACGCTAGATCATGGTGATGGCATAGCAACGAGAGGGGAGAGTGATGTCCACGTACCCTCGTAGACCGTAAGCGGATGCGTTATGACAACGCAGTTGATGTAGTCGTACGTCTTCACGATCCGACCGATCCAAGTACCGAACGTACGGCACCTCCGAGTTTAGCACACATTCAGCTCGATGACGATCCCCGGACTCCGATCCAGCAAAGTGTTGGGGATGAGTTCCGTCAGTACGACGGCGTGGTGACGATGATGATGCTCTACCGGTGCAGGGCTTCGCCTAAACTCCGCGACGATATGACTGAGGTGGAATATGGTGGAGGGGGGCACTGCACACGGCTAAAGAACGATCCGTAGATCAACTTGTGTGTCATGGGGTGCCCCCTGCCCCCGTATATAAAGGAGCAAGGGGGAGGGGGCGGCCGGCCTAGGAGGAGGCGCACCAAGGGGAGTCCTACTCCCACCGGGAGTAGGACTCCCTCCTTCCTTGTTGGAGTAGGAGAAGGGGGAAAGAGGGGGAGAGGAGGAAGGAAAAGGGGGCCGCACCCCTTGTCCAATTCGGACCAGAGGGGGGCTGCGCGCCTCCTTCCTTTCATCCTCTCTCCTCTATTCCCGTATGGCCCAATAAGGCCCATATACTCCCCGGCGAATTCCCGTAACTCTCCGGTACTCCGAAAAATACCCGAATCACTCGGAACCTTTCCGAACTCCGAATATAGTCGTCCAATATATCAATCTTTACGTCTCGACCATTTCAAGACTCCTCGTCATGTCCCCGATCTCATCCGGGACTCCGAACTCCTTCGGTACATCAAAACTCATAAACTCATAATATAACTGTCATCGAAACCTTAAGCGTGCGGACCCTACGGGTTCAAGAACAATGTAGACATGACCTAGAACTATTCTCGGTCAATAACCAATAGTGGAACCTGGATGCTCATATTGGCTCCCACATATTCTACGAAGATCTTTATCGGTCAAACCGCATAACAACATACGTTGTTCCCTTTGTCATCGGTATGTTACTTGCCCGAGATTCGATCGTTGGTATCCCAATACCTAGTTCAATCTCGTTACCAGCAAGTCTCTTTACTCGTTATGTAATGCATCATTCCGTAACTAACTCATTAGCTACATTACTTGCAAGGCTTATAGTGATGTGCATTACCCAGAGGGCCCAGAGATACCTCTCCGACAATCGGAGTGACAAAACCTAATCTCAAAATACGCCAACCCAACATGTACCTTTGGAGACACCTGTAGTACTCCTTTATAATCACCCAGTTACGTTGTGACGTTTGGTAACACCCAAAGTGTTCCTCCGGTAAACGGGAGTTGCATAATCTCATAGTTACAGGAACATGTATAAGTCATGAAGAAAGCAATAGCAATATACTAAACGATCAAGTGCTAGGCTAACGGAATGGGTCATGTCAATCACATCATTCTCCTAATGATGTGATCCCGTTAATCAAATGACAACTCTTTTGTCCATGGCTAGGAAACATAACCATCTTTGATAAACAAGCTAGTCAAGTAGAGGCATACTAGTGACACTATGTTTGTCTATGTATTCACACATGTATTATGTTTTCGGTTAATACAATTCTAGCATGAATAATAAACATTTATCATGAAATAAGGAAATAAATAATAACTTTATTATTGCCTCTAGGGCATATTTCCTTCATTTATATCTGTTGATCACTATGAAGAGCTTGAAAGACGATCGAACTACTATTTTGCCCTCAACTACGAGGGGTGGTAAGGACCTGCCATCTAGCTCTGCACTAGAATCCCCTTCCGTTATTAGTAGGCTTGCGACACGTAAACCTACTACTGCTATGAATTCTGATATGTCGCATGTTATTGATGATGCCACTTCTGCTATGCATGATGAAACTACTTCTGTGCGTGATACTACTATGCCATTAGGTGAATTTCTAGATGAACAACTTGCTAGAGTTACGGGGAATGAAAATATTGAAGAACCTATTATTGATGATAGTGATGATGAAGGTTCCCCCAATGATTATGTTTTACCTGTTGTTCCTAAGGGTTATGTTATGAATGAAACAACTGCTATGGAAATCCTTGCTTGCAATGATAGAAATGATCTTAAGAAATTATTAGCTAAATGGAAGCAGCAGTCTCTTAATGCTAGAATGAAACCTGATCCTGCTTTTGCTACTTCACCTATCTGTGTTACTGATCAGGATTATGAATTCTCTGTTGATCCTGATATTATTACTTTAGTTGAATCTGATCCTTTTTATGGCCTTGAATCTGAAACTGTTGTGGCACATCTTACCAAGTTGAATGATATAGCCACCCTGTTTACTAATGATGATACGTCTCGCTATTTATATATCCTTAAGATATTTCCGTTCTCATTAAAGGGTGATGCTAAGACTTGGTATAATTCTCTTGCTCCTGGTTGTGTGCGTAGTCCCCAGGATATGATTTATTACTTCTCTGCTAAATATTTCCCTGCTCATAAGAAACAAGCTGCCTTGCGGGAAATATGTAATTTTGTGCAAATCAAAGAAGAGAGTCTCCCACAAGCTTGGGGGAGGCTTCTCCGGTTACTTAATGCTTTGCCTGATCATCCTCTTAAGCAAAATGAAATACTTGATATCTTTTATAATGGACTAACCGATGCTTCCAAGGACTACTTGGATAGTTGTCTTGCTTGTGTTTTCAGGGAAAGAACAGTCGACGAAGCTGAAATATTATTGTAATATGTTGACTAATGAAAATAATTGGACTCTCCCCGAGCCAATTCCTGAAGTAATTCTTGAACCAATTGAGCCAACTCCTGAGCCTATTCCTAAACCCACTCCGAAGAAGAGAGGTGTTTTATTTCTCAGTCCTGAAGATATGCAAGAGGCAAAGAAATCAATGAAAGAAAAAGGTATTAAAGCTGAAGATGTTTAGAATTTACCACCTATTGAAGAAATACATGGTCTGAATATACCGCCTGAAGAACCATATTGTCTTGATAACCCGACACAGGTAGTAAAGGTAAATTCTCTCTATAGATATGATAAAGTTGAAATACCCTCTACTAAATTTCATAGCCCATGCTTAGATGAATTTGATGACTTCATGGCTAGACAAGAAAGTTTTAATGCTTATGTTGGTAGAGAGTTAAAGAATAATGCTTTCGAGATAGGACGCGTAGGTGATAATCTGGCTAGAGTTAAAGATGAACTTCACCGCGTTAGCGAATATGCTTCTATGGTTGCTACTCAAGCTGAGCAAGTACTTAAAGCTCAAAATGATTTGCTGGATGAATTAAATAACAAAAATGACTTTGCTGTTAGAGTGGCTACTAGAGCTGGTAGAATGACTCGGGAACCTTTGTATCCTGAAGGCCACCCTAGGAGAATCGAGCAAGATTCTCAAAGAAATAATTTAGAGGCACCTAGTTCTTCTAAAAAGAAGAGAAAGAAAGAAGATAGAACTTTGCATGCTTCTAGTGAACCTACTATAGACACACCTGCCAATGATATTTCTATTTCTGATGCTGAAACTCAATCAGGTGATGAACATGAACCTAGTGATAATGTTAATGATAATGTTCATGTTGATGCTCAACCTAGCAAAAACAATGATGTAGAGATTGAACCTGCTGTTGATCTTGATAACCCACAATCAAAGAATCAACGTTATGATAAGAGAGATTTTGTTGCTAGGAAGCACGGTAAAGAAAGAGAACCATGGGTTCAGAAACCCATGCCCTTTCCTTCTAAACCATCCAAGTCAAAGGATGATGAGGATTTTGAGCGCTTTGCTGAAATGATTAGACCTATTTTCTTACGTATGCGCTTAACTGATATGCTTAAAGTAAATCCTTATGCTAAGTATATGAAGGATATCATCACAAACAAAAGAAAGATACCGGAAGCTGAAATTTCCACCATGCTTGCTAATTACACTTTTAAGGGTGGAATACCAAAGAAACTTGGAGATCCGGGTGTACCAACTATACCATGCTCTATTAAAAGAAATTATGTTAGAACTGCTTTATGTGATCTTGGAGCTGGTGTTAGTGTTATGCCTCTCTCTTTATATCGTAGACTTGAATTGAATAAGTTGACACCTACTGAAATATCTTTGCAAATGGCTGATAAATCAACTATTATACCTGTTGGTATTTGTGAGGATGTGCCTGTTGTGGTTGCAAATCTCACTATCTTAACGGACTTTGTTATTCTTGATATTCCCGAGGACGATAGTATGTCTATTATCCTTGGTAGACCTTTTCTTAATACTGCAGAGGCTGTTATTGATTGCAACAAACACAATGTCACTTTTCATGTTAATGGTAATGAGCATACGGTACACTTTCCGAGGAAACAATCTCAAGTTCATAGCATCAGTTCTATTGAAAAAGTTCCAACTATCATTTTTGGAGGTTTTGAATTTCCTCTCCCTACTGCCAAGAAAAAGTATGATATTCTTATTTTTGGGGATTTTCATATCCCCGTTGAGGTAACTTAGTGTTATTCGAAATTTCTCCGGTTCCGTGTTATTCGGAATGAGTTTGTTAACAAGACTTGATCAACCTTGTTAGTGGATTCATTGTGATGATCACGAGATGGATGAAACTAGAAGGCACAACCTTCTGTACCCTCTTTTTACTTTCTGCTATTTAAATTAATAAAGCAAAAATAGTATTATCTGTCTCCAAGTGCCCTGCAAATTTAGTATGATTTTTTCTGGAATATTTGAGGATTTTAGGCACTGAAAACACTGCAGGAGGGCCAAGCACCAGGCCACGAGAGAGGAGGGCCCCCCCTGTAGGGCGTGCCCCCCTGTCTCGTGGGCCCATGGTGGCTCCCCTCCACTTATGCCAGCACCCACACACTTCATCTTCTATCCAAAAAATCCCCATCCAGCTCAAGCATGAGTTCTAGCTCGTTTTGCTGCGATTTTCGATCTCTTAGCTCAAAGCTCCATTCACAAAACTGCTTTGGGAGATTGTTGCTTGGTATGTGACTCCTCCATTGGTCCAATTAGTTTTTGTTCTAGTGCTTTATTCATTGCAAATTTTTGCCACATAGGTGACCATGTTCTTGAGCTTGCATGTTAAATTTTTGAGGTCCCAAGCAATTCCAATGCATGATATAGGCTCTAGGCACTTGTAGGAGTAGTTGCTATCAATCTTGCTTAGTTTTATTCACTTTTGTTTTGAAGTTACTAAAATTTTAGAAAATGTTAAGGAGGGTCTTTAAAGTCTCTTCTAGCCAAAGCTCTAAGGAAAAACACGACAAAGAAAAGGAAAAACCCAAGTATAATCTTCCTCGCTTAGCGGAAGTACAGTCATGTGAATGGCCGTGTGAGGATTTCTTGAAAGAAGTCGGAATTCATGAAGACTTTTATACTCTAATCAAGACTGCAGGCCTCACCGGTTTCATCAACGACCAAATCGATCAGTATCTCTTACTTACCAATACTTTCGTGCAAAACTTTTATTATTATCCTAAGAAGTCACCGCCTGCAGTATAATTTCATTTATATGATGAATTCAAAGAAATGTACTTACGTCATTTTTGCGCGGTATGTAGGATACCTTATGAGGGAGAATTAGAGGAACCCCATCGTGAAGATGTGGATGGCTTCGTTAAAACTATTGCTGTACAAGAGCCAAAGAAGGGCTCTGATGCAAAAGTCTCTAGCATACACTTTCTTGTTCTACGCTACTTTGCCATATTTCCTAGTAGATGCTCGATTGATCATGGAAATAGTGGAAATTTGAGCGTTCCAGATATTATTATTCTTCAATATGCTTTGCTGGGAGACAACACTTTTAGTATGGGTGCCGCGTTGCTAAACGGCTAGCTCTGAATCGTACAAAAGGCCCCATATTTGGAGGTATCTATGCTGCACGTCTTGCTGAACATTTTCAGATAACCATTAGGCACCTTGAGGAGGAGGAGACAAAATTACCCCCTCACATTTTAGATTACAAGAGCATGGTAGCACACAAGTTTATTGTTGACAACGAAGAGAACATGCTCTTGTATAGACTTAGATTCAATAAGAAACACTTTGAGTTTATTATTTGCCTGCACCTCTGTTATTTGACTTGCTTGCAGAAAATCGTCTTGTCACGCCGGAGGCGGTGAATAAACATCCAGCTCAAGCTTTTACTCCAGAACCTAAACCTGAGCCGGAACCTGAACTGGACCCTTATCGTGCATCATCTGTCTAGTGGGATCCGAAGATGACCAGCCAGTGGTATCCTGATTACACCTCCCACTACACCGGGGAGAGTAGCGGCGGTCCTTGGTATTAGACCAACTTAGGCCAAAAGCCTAAGCTTGGGGGAGTACGTATTTCTCACTGACTTTAGATTCATTTTCACACACTAGTCGTCGATGCTCATACTCGTTCATTGTATTATCCATGCTAGTTTAAATTTCTTTTTCTAGTTTTCTTCTTGTGTGTTTGATAAAACTTTAGAAAAACCAAAAAAATAAAAATTAGTTAGTTTAATTTCCATGCTTGTAGTAGAAATTAAAATGAAAACCCAAAAAGATTTCTAATTCTTCTTCTTACTCGTTGGGAGCTTTCCCGTGTAAATAGTTTTATTTTCTTTTCTTTCTTTTGGGGGTCGAGAAGACCATATTGAAATTGCTTAGTGGCTCTTATATGCATGATTGTTTATTTAACTTAGAGCCCATATTACTTTGTCTTCTCTCTTGAGTTGAATGCTTGCAGATTCCAGCTTAGTCCAATGCACGTGCACTATTATTATTATACACATCGTTCGGTCGTGTGAGTGAAAGGCAATAATGACGATATATGATGGACTTATTGGGATGAGAAAAGCTGGTATGAACTCAACCTCTCTTGTTTTTGTAAATATGATGATTCATCGTTCCTGAGTCAGCTATTGTGAAGTAAACATATTTGCAATGACATTTAGAGATTATAGTTGCTCGTGCCATGCTTGATTAGCTATGAGTTATAATGGTTTACCTTGCGTGCCAACATGCTATTAGAATGATTATGATGTGATATGATGGGATGGTATCCTCCTTTGAATGAATTGAGTGACTCGACTTGGCACATGTTCACGCATGTAGTTGAATCAAATCAACATAGCCTTCACGATATTTATGTTCATGGTGGATTATATCCTACTCATGCTTGTACTCGGTGTAAATTAATTTTAAAGCATGTTTACGACTGTTGTCGCTCTCTCAGTTGGTCGCTTCCCAGTCTTTTGCTAGCCTTCACTTGTACTAAGCGGGAATACTGCTTGTGCATCCAAACTCGTTAAACCCCAAAGTTGTTCCATATGAGTCCACTATACCTACCTATATGCGGTATTTACGTGCCGTTCCAAGTAAATTTGTATGTGCCAAACTCCAAACCTTCAAATGAAATTCTGTTTTGTATGCTCGAGCAGCTCATGTTTCAACTAGGGCTGCCTATATCTTCCATGCTAGGTGGGTTATTCTCACGAGGAGTGGACTCCGCTCCTCATTCACGAGAAAGGGCGTGAACCGGATGCCCAGTCCCATGATCCAAAAAGATCAAAGCAAATCAAAATAATTAAACAAAACTCCCTGGGCTGTTGTATGCGTTGGAGGCACTTTCGTTGTTTCGAGCAAGCCATGGATTGATGCTTGTTGGTGGTTGGGGGAGTATAAACCTTTACCATTATGTTTGGGAACTGCCTATAATGCATGTAGTATGGAAGATATAGCCATCTCATAGTTGTTGCGTTGACAGTGAAAGTATGCCGCTCAAAATGTTATTCAAGCTCTATTTTAAAATCGAGCTCTGGCACCTCTACAAATCCCTGCTTCCCTCTGCGAAGGGCCTATCTATTTACTTTTATGTTGAGTCATCATCCCTTCTTATTAAAAGCACCCGCTGGAGAGCACACTGTCATTTGCATTCATTATTATTGATTTATATTGGGTATGACTTGACTGGATCTCTTTTACCATGAATTACAATGTTTAGTCAGTCCTTGATCTTTAAAGGTGCTTCGCATTTATGTTTTGCGGTCTCAGAAAGGGCTAGCGAGATACCATTTTGTTATATCATGTTATAATTATTTTGAGAAATTGTTGTCATCCGAGTTTTATTATTATGGCTCGCTAGCTGATTATGCTATTGATATGAGTAATTGTGAGACCTATGTGTTATTGTGAGTATGGTTAGTTAATAATATATGCTGAAACTTGAATGCTAGCCTTTCATGTTACAACAACAAGAGCAAACAGAGTTTGTAAAAGTTTTTCTTTATCACTTTCAGTTTATCAACTGAATTGCTTGAGGACAAGCAAAGGTTTAAGCTTGGGGGAGTTGATACGTCTCCAACGTATCTACTTTTCCAAACACTTTTGCCCTTGTTTTGGACTCTAACTTGCATGATTTGAATGAAACTAACCCGGACTGACGCTGTTTTCAGCAGAACTACCATGATGTTGTTTTATGTGTAGAAAAGAAAAGTTCTCAGAATGTCCTAGAAATCCACGGATACACTTTTTGGAATTAATAAGAATTTTTGGCGAAAGAATTAGTGCCAGGGGGCCCACGGCCTGTCCACAAGACAGGGGGCGCGCCCCCTAGGGCGCGGCCCCTATCTTGTGGGCCCTCTGGACCTCCTCCGACCTCAACTCCAACTCCATATATTCCCTCTCGGGGAGAAAAAAATCGGAGAGAAAGTTTCATCGCGTTTCACAACACAGAGCCGCCGCCAAGCCCTAATCTCTCTCGGGAGGGCTGATCTGGAGTCCGTTCGGGGCTCCGGAGAGGGGGATTCGTCGCCGTCGTCATCATCAACCATCCCCTATCACCAATTTCATGATGCTCACCGCCGTCACTACTAGGAAAAGGCCTACTAATGGCGCACCGGTTTTGCCTACTAATGGCGCACCACTAGTATTTTTTACTAATGGCGCACCACGCAGTGCGCCACTAGTTTTGCCCACAGTGCGCCACTAGTGTCTGCTATACTAATGGCACACCACATGGTAGTGCGCCATTAGTAACAATTTTTTTATTTTTTTCTTAATGTCAGGTCACTATTTCACATATGAGAAATCCAACACACATATATACAACAAGCATACATATAACAATCATAGCCAACACACAAGTTCCATCATATGTACATACATAGCCAACACATTGTTCCATCGTTACATATTACAAAAGTTTCACATTGTTCATCCAACACCGTTATCCATCAATTCACAAAAGTTTCACATTGATACAAAATAAAAACACAAATGGAAAAGAAGCACTCCATCCATGCAAGCTTCCGTGAATTAAATCAAATCTGCAAAATGATAAACAAGAAGTTAGAAGAAGAAGAAGAAGACTAGAAGAATATTAGAAGAAGAAGAACACTAGAAGAAGAATAAGAAGAATTTTGGAAAAGAAGAAGAATAAGAAGAAGACTATAAGCTTATTATGTAAACTTTATCATTTTGTGCTAACATAAGTTATTTTGGAGCTAACCTATAGGAAACTAAGCATATAAGCTCTAAGTTAGCATATTAGAGCCAACTTAGGTAAAATGAAGCTAACCTATATGTCATTTTGGAAAAGAAGAAGAATAAGAAGAAGACTATAAGCTTATTATGTAAACTTGATCATTTTGTGCTTACATAAGTTATTTTGGAGCTAACCTATAGGAAACTAAGCATATAAGCTCTAAGTTAGTATATTAGAGCCAACTTAGGTAAAATGAAGCTAACCTATGTCATTTTGGAAAAGAAGAAGAATAAGAAAAAGACTATAAGCTTATTATGTAAACTTGATCATTTTGTGCTAACATAAGTTATTTTGGAGCTAACCTATAGGAAACTAAGCATCTAAGCTCTAAGT
The DNA here is from genome assembly GCA_021437245.1 of Aegilops speltoides. Classification (NCBI taxonomy): domain Eukaryota; kingdom Viridiplantae; phylum Streptophyta; class Magnoliopsida; order Poales; family Poaceae; genus Aegilops; species Aegilops speltoides. Next base: position 60,461,465 of record CM038147.1, on the reverse strand, counting down.
TAGCATATTAGAGCCAACTTAGGTAAAATGAAGCTAACCTATAGGAAACTAAGCATATTAGAGATAACATAGGTAACTAAGTATATATATATATCATTTTGGAGATCTGACATACCTGACAAAGTTCAGTTCTCATGCATTGTTCCTCTCCTTCTCCTTCCTCAGCCTGATGCGCCAAGAGCGGCGAGGCGGTGGAGGCAGTGAAGGCAGTGGGATGTAGTCTTCTACCACAATTTGCGTGGTCATGTCGCCCAGCTGTGGGATCGCCGGCGCCACCACCGATGCGTGGTCATTGTCAGGAACCACCACCATCACGAGGCCACCTTCAGGCAGGACGGGCACGACTATCGCTAGGTCATCCTCAGCCACCTCCATCTCTTGCCCATGGTCAGCCACCACCATCTCTTGCCCATGGTCAGCCACCACCAGCGCTAGGTCATCCTCAGCCTGATGCCCATCGTCATCCTGCAGCTCCTCATCCCACTCTGCTCCTCTTCTCCCGCACTCCAGTCCGGACCATCCTTCTTGTTGTCTATGCTGCTGCCAGAATCGCTGCTGCTTTCGCTAAAGCCAGAATCGGTGTTGCTTTTGCTACAGCCATAGTCGCTGCTACTTTGGCTGTAGCCAGTGTCGCTGCTGCTGCTCCCATTACCTGTCCAAATGCAACAATGACCGTTAACAATCGATGTGAGACAAAGCCAAATGTAGAGGAATAAGAAGAGGCAGAACGTACCGGCATCATCATCGTCAGCGTAGCGCATGCGACACATAGTCACGTTGAACACCTTCACGATGAGCATGGTGGCGTCGTCATCGTACCTGAAGAGAAGGAAGTACCCCAGCCGCAGGTCGTAGGCACGATAGAACTTCTCCCACCCACGAGACAAGTACATGTGGCCCTCCTTGATCACCAACTCCACATCCCATCGCTGCGAAACCCGCTGCCGCCTGTCGCAGCTTCACATTATTGGCGGATCTTCACCCAAAGATGTTCATAAAACTATCAGCAGCCTCTGTAGTTTGGGACAATGAGTGATGTAGCAAACAACAGATATCATAATGAGATGGGTGAAGGGGAGATCTCTCGTTTATATACCTGCGTCATGGATGATAATCAAGTCCCAAGTCCGACTTCAAGAACTCGAAAGCATCCAACTCAGATCATGCGATTGTCGCACAGACAATATGGTGGCTGCTTCCGCCATCTCGATAAGCAGCAGAAGAGACCAATTAGTACCCTTACAACAGATCATAAAACATGCATTAGTCGCAAGTACCCCATATGTCCTATTTTTAGCAAAGTCATGCTAAAATTCATGGAAAATTTCAGCATGACCTTTTGCTGAAAAGAGGACATATGGAGTGCCTGAATTTGCCGGAACGGAAGTTAATCGACATTCCGGCAAACTCAAGGGCCTCTCGGCAAACTCAAGTTAATCGACATCACAATAAAGCAACACCCTGCACTAGCCTAAAAACAAGTGAAGTTTCACCCATATAAGAACAACTTTGTAAAATCAGAGAAGTTGCTAATTTTTTTGTATCCTTCATACACACTGGAGTACAATGCTTTATAACGTCCCATCATGATTACAGAAATCCAAGACCATGTGTTCCATCATCATCATCATTACAGAAATCCAGGAAGCACCATGCTTTTTAACAGTTTTCAGTTTGGACAGAATACTCAAAACTATAGTTTGGACAGAATTCCTAACACTTTGGTCTTCTAGTTACAAAACAAAACTGACATAATTACATAAAAAGTATCCCAGGTTTCCATATTAATATAACAATATAACACCATCTTAATATATGAACCCAGCTGATTTCTCTGAATTTACGACAGCAACCACCAACGGACAGAAAACACTAATATGATCTACATCATCTAGATGATGAACCAAATCAGAGCTCCTAACTAAACTTAAAATCAACACTGTCTCTGTAAGAGGATGAATACATAACAAATGATGTCTCACAGCACCTTCAGAGATACGTGATTGCTTCAAACCCCAGTTGACTCCGGGCTCAAAGTGGTTAGTGGTTAAGATACTTTTAGGGACACATGTGGATTCAATAAGAGCAACACATTACACATCATTTAACATGATACAGTTTAGGCCTAAGATACTTTTAGGGACAGACATTTTGGGGGAAAGATACTACATGTAGATCAGTAGACGCTTTCCCAAACTGTAACCATGGCCAAGGAGATACTACTACATGGATCAACATGCACAATTCAGCACAACAAATGGTTCCATGGACCAACACTGAAGCCTCATTCCCTAAAGCAACCATCGCCGCATACGATACAGAAACCAAAAAATCAGGGAACATCGGACCGAGGCCAGAACCGGTTTCCACCTATCTGTTTTTCCCCGGTCAAAGCGAAGCTGATCACATTCGCTGGAGAATCAGAATGTGGAGGAAACTCTTTGAAGGTGTGCCGAGGAAATCATCTGAAATCATCTGAAACTCTTTGAAACTCTTTGAATCTCCTTTAGCTAGTTTGAATCCATGGACTACCCTGTTAGATTGGGACTGAAGATAGGTACCTGCTTATCTTTCTATTCCGTCACCAACAGTGGCTTTTCCAAGAATAATATCCCTGCATGAACATAGGTGAGAGGTTAACTAACTGCCTCAAAGGCATAATCAATGGTTATACGTGGAACAATTTGCCTGAACATAGATAGGTTAATCGACTGTTCTGTAGCGCACTCACAATCAAATGATGATTATAAATACAACAAGTGGCCCAAGCTGTCGGCCTAAGCTATAGTTAATAGGAAGCAAGACTCTACTGTAACAAAATGTTGAAAACGAATGTACAACCCTGACTGCAAACTAAATTTCTTCTGAACCCCATACACTGTCTCGAAAAATCTACTCCTATGCAGAACAAAGAGGAAAAGATCATGATGCACCATGGTCCTATGCAGAATAAAGAGGGAAAAATCTACACTGCCACGGTCGAGGGGAGGGAGGGAGGGAATGGGGAAGGGTGGAGAGGGAGGAAGGGAGGAAGGAGGAGAGGTACCTGGTCGCCGGAGGGGTCAGGGTCGGCGAAGGGGTCGGGGTCGGGGTCCGAGCTTGTCCGGGTCCTTGCTCGCCGCGGTCAAAGGAGAGTAGGGGCCGGTGGCGGAGGACGGCAGGGCAGGCGGGGTGGCGCGCGTCGGGGCCGCCCGCTCTTTGGAGGGGCCGGAGGAGGCCCTGCTCGTCGGAGGAAGGAGGAGAGAGAGGAGCGGGCGGCGCGCTCGGCCGATCCTGTTCGGGGCGCGGGCGGCGGGGTGGAGTCCCGAGGGGTCGGGCAGCGGCGTCGCCGGCAGCGTCTGGCGGACGGAGGGGCGGAGCAAGGGGCGGCGCGCTGGTTGGGTCGAGTGGATCTGGCGAGGAGGGAGGAGGCAACAGTGAGAGGGAACAGTGAACTGGGAGGATCTAATGGCGCACTGCACCCCAAGGCACCATAAGTACAACCAATCTAATGGCGCACCCAGCCACAGTGCGCCATTAGAATTTACTAGCCCGACTGCTAAGGTTATATTCAACATAACCCCCACTCCATCACAATAAGCTCACTAGCTCGACTGGTCAGCATGTAGCACACACACCAAGAGGTCTTGGGTTCTATTCCTAGGCTCCCCATTTTTTGTATTTATGCATTTAAAATGTTGTTTGATATTTATTTGTGTTTAAATATGTTCAAACTTGTTTAAATCATAACAGTAATATTTTTTTAAAAAAATAGTAATAATTTTTTAAAAAATATCATCAAATTTTTTATTTGAAAATATTTATGAATATGAAAAAATATCATCAAATTTATTATTTGAAAATATCATCAAATTTGTTATTTGAAAATATAATCAAATTTGTTTTTTTGCAATTTTAGTTGCATTCATTTGTGACGGTGGAGCGGGCCGGGAGGTGCGGGGAGAGGGTGGGTGGTCGTCGTGGCGGTGGAGTGGGGATGATGCGGGCGGGGTCGGCGGCGGCGGTGGAGCGGGGAGGGTGCGGTGGGGCGTCGGCGGTGGAGTGGGGAGGTGCGGGGTCACGGCGGTGGAGTGGGGAGGTGCGGGCGGGGTTTGCGGCGGCCGATGGAGCGGGGGAGAGTGCGGTGGGATGTCGGCGACGATGGAGTGGGGAAGGGTGCGGGTGGTCGTCGGCGGCGGTGGAGTGGGGGAGAGTGCGGGCCGGGGGTCGGCGGCGGCGGCCGGTGGAGCTAGCAGGGGGTCGACCCTGGTAACTAATGGCGCACCAGCTTCTGGTGCGCCATTAGAAGTTTTGCAAAAAATGTATATATTCTAATGATGCACGGTTTGGCAAGTGCGCCATTACTTGTTAGCACTAGTAATGGCGCACTTTGCCACGGTGCGCCATTAGAATGTTTGGAAAATTTTAAAAAAAAAATTGTTTCTAGCGGCGCACCGTTTTCCTGGTGCGCCATTAGTGTCTTCCACACTAATGGCGTACCGAAACAGGGTGTGCCCTGACAGGTGCGCCATTAGTGTCCATCCCATCTATAGTCCTTTTCCTAGTAGTGCGTGCGTGAGTAATTCCATTGTAGGCTTGCCGGACGGTGATGGGTTGGATGAGATTTACCATGTAATCAAGTTAGTTTTGTTAGGGTTTGATCCTTAGTATCCACTATGTTCTGAGATTGATGTTGCTATGATTTTGCTATGCTTAATGCTTGTCACTAGGGCCCGAGTGCCATGATTTCAGATCTGAACCTATTATGTTTTCATGAATATATGTGTGTTTTTGATCCTATCTTGCAAGTCTATAGTCACCTATTATATGTTATGACCCGACAACCCCGAAGTGACAATAATCGGGATACTTCTCGGTGATGACCGTAGTTTGAGGAGTTCATGTATTCACTATGTGTTAGTGCTTTGGTCCGGTTCTCTGTTAAAAGGAGGCCTTGATATCCCTTAGTTTCCACTAGGACCCCGCTTCAACGGGAGGGTAGGACAAAAGACGTCATACAAGTTCTTTTACATAAGCACATATGACTATTTACGGAATACATGCCTACATTACATTGATGAATTGGAGCTAGTTCTATATCACCCTATGTTATAACAATTGCATGAGGAATCGCATCCGGCATAATTATCCATCACTGATCCATTGCTTACGAGCTTTTCACATATTGTTCTTCGCTTATTTATTTTTCCGTTGCTACTGTTACAACTACTACAAAAACCCAAAAATATTTATCTTTACTTTTGCTACAGTTACCTTTATTATCATACCACTTGTGCTACTAAACACTTTGCTGCAGATACTAAGTCATCCAGGTGTGGTTGAATTGACAACTCAACTGCTAATACTCAAGAACATTCTTTGGCTCCCCTTGTGTCGAATCAATAAATTTGGGTTGAATACTCTACCCTTGAAAGTTGTTGTGATCCCCTATACTTGTGGGTTATCAGCAGGGAGTGCCCATTGTTTAGCTTGGAGACACGCGGCTGAGGCCAACTCCACCGCGCGACCTCATGTTGTCCGAGCGCGTCTGTTTTGGGATAGAACGGACGAATAGCGCGGCCCAACGCGCGGTACCAAATGGACAAATGTCTGGATTCCGTATGTTTTCTACCCATCCCCGGCCCAAACTTGCGCCGAGTTTGGGGTGAAACGGACATCGCGTGGACGGGCTCACCGCGCGCCCTTGTCCTCCCGTGGCCCGCATGTCGGGGACACATGTAGTCCCATTCAATCCCAACGCCTCCATCCCCTCTCTCGCCCCGCCCCGCCGACGGCGCCACCGCTATTTTCCGGTCGCCTCCTCACCATGCAGCCCCCGGTTGTCCATAGAAACCACGTGTCGACATGGCCGCCATCATGCCCGCGCTTTCGCCGTAGTTTAGGCCGTCGATCGGAGGAGGTTTGGCCCTCGCCGTCGTAGCCGGCGGCAGAGTGGATACGACCGCAGGCGACGTACCACGGCGGCCACGGAAGCTTTAGGAGGTGATGACTGCTTGTGTGATCATGCACAATATGATCGTCGAGGACGAGCGTGATGACAGTATCTTCGACCAAGGATTTGATTTTCATGGTGAAAATATTGAGCCCCTACACCAAGAACCGACCGCGTTTGAATATTTTGTCCAGTTTCATTGTGAGCTGCGTGATTGGCACACTAATTTGGATCTTCAAAATGACTTGGTTGAGCACGTGTCGGATCACATTGGCAACCAATAGATGTATTGGTTCATTTATATTCATTCAAGACAATTTTGATTTGGTTGTAAAACTATTTTATTAGAGACAATTTCGATTGAGTTGTAAAATTATTTTTATTTTCAAACAATTAATATTTAGACGTGCAAACTTGTTTTGATATGGAAATATGGACATTTTGGCCCCGGCGGACAGGATAGGGCAAACAGATGCGTATCGCATCTCAGGACAAGCCCGGACACGATTTCATTGTTTTACCCAAACGGACAGAATTCGGGCAAAACGGACTTTCGTTTGAGGTCGCGCGGTGAAGTTGGGCTGAGGTCACTCCAGTCCAATATAACGGCGGCTATTGCGAGCTAGCTTCTCCTCGTCTTTGCTGACAGCTGGAGTCCAAAACCAGGTGCCATGTACATGTAGAGTCAACAGCGAAGAATATGACAGAAACAGGTAAACAGAGAATTTCTTTTTCCCACTTGACAATAATAAAATGGGCGTAACAGTTCTAGTTTTCCCATAAAGCAGAACAAAATGCAACAGATAGTCCCCTTCAAAAAAAATGTTAACTGACGAACGTTCGCTCGAGGAAGATCCCAGCGAACGCCCCCAACAGCCGTTGGATCCAGATCACAGGGATGATACATTTTTTAAAAACGGTAGGTCTTTTTTTTCTGCATTACGTGTCAAGTTTCTCTTTCAGTCATGTCAAGTCCCGTAAAATTGTTATATGGCCCGAAAAAGTAGGATCGCTCCAGGCCATCAAGGGAGGCGACGAGGGTTCCCTTGGGCGTCGCCGGTGACGCCGCCGGTTCCCTCTCTCTCCGTCGGCCGCTCCGGCGGCGGGAGGAAGGGGGAACCTCGAGTCTGTTCGTTAGATGGGTGTGTGGTAGGGTTGGGGTTGAGGGAGATGCTGTCGAGGCCGTTACGGTGGTATCGCGTCGGGATAAGTTTCTCCGGGCTCCGTTCGCGGTCAGGCGAGGCTTTTGCCTTCGTCTAGGACCCAGCGGGGTTGGGGATCCCCGGATCTCGTCGAGGTCGCGGGCTATGGTGCCTAGAGGTCCATCGGCACTGGCCGTTTAGGTCCTTAGATGGGCGATGGATGCAGGGAGACGAAGACCTTTATTCTTCTTTGTTGGTATGATTTGTTGCTGCTGTTCTTCTCCTTCCTCTGTGCTGATGCTGGTGGGAGATCCTGCTTTGTCCGGGCGGATGGCCCGGCCGCGGTGCTGGACCGGTCGGATGACTCGAGTTCTCTTCCTTTCGGTAGGGACACTTTTCGCGGTACTCAAAGCCAAAGATGGCGACGGCTGTTGCAGGTGTGTTGGATTGATGTCCATGCCCTCTCAGCGCTGGTGTCAAGAAAGGAGAAAGCAGGGTGGCGGCAATTGTACAGTGGTCGAAGATGATGACCTGTTTGCGACTGGTTGCAGATCCTTCTGTTGCAGGGGTCTTCTCTCAAGATTCAGGAATTATGACACATGGCTCCGGAGATCTTCTTGTGTTATGGTTGTCTTAGGGTACTCTAGGTTTTCATGGTCCTTTGTGTTTGCGTTTCAGTGTGCTTGTAAGGGTCATCTACTTTGTACTGAGTCGTGATATGTATGAAAAAAATTCTCAAAAAAAGTTGTTTTATGGCAGTTCCAGCGTCCGCTGGGAAATGCTTCCGGGAAACGTTGCCAGGTTTTGGCATTCAAGAAAAAATGCAAACGACCATGATTTCGGTAAGGGAAAAGTTTATAATCAACCGACTGATTTCATGCATGGCATCAGCCGCCCGCTCCGCTGTTTGATTTCACTCGCGCATGTTCCGTGATGAGAGCACCGCATGCAGGCTTCTGTGCATGATGCGGGTCCCCACTACTACTACGCGGTACATTTCATTTTTAAATCCTACGCCTAGTACTTTTTGGTGACCATGGTATTGCAACATCCTCTTTGTTGCAAGAAAAATTTATGCAACATTAGGTATGTTCCGAATCTTTCTTTTGTTGAAAAAATTCTGCAACATTAGCTTTGTTGCAGAAAAAATTTCTGCAACATTAGCTTTGTTGCGTAAAAAGTTTCTGCAATTTTTTCCGGCAACATCATCACAGTTGCAAAGTTTTCTGCAACAATACCATTGTTGCAAAAGTTAAATCGCGTCTCCGCACGAAGTCTCTGTTTCAGCAACAACCAACTTGTTGCAATTTGTGACGCTCACGTGGGGAGATCTAACTGAGTGGGAGGTGGGATTGTTTCTGCAACATCGCGCTTGTTGCAGAAGGGAGGCGGGGAACGTGGGTGGTATATTGGACGGCCAGCAGCGCGTCCATCCAACGGCCAGCCAGGCGGCGGATGTTTCCAGTTCATCCACCGGCGGATGCCTAGCAGCCCCCATTTCGGTAATCACACGGAAAAAATTAAACACGTGTCCACTGGTTTTTTCTTTGGAAGATGCAAATCGAACCGAAAAACCCTTCCATGTCTCCAAAACTAATAAAACTGAACAAATAAAAATTGTTTTTAAACACAGTACAATCACAGATGTTCATATACATGGACATACAACTGCCTTATGAACGCAGCACACACACCCTTTCAGTATGGGCACCTTCGAGATACTGAGCCGACATCACATCTTCAGATTGAAGAAGTCATCACAAACGCCTCGTAGTCCACGGGAACGTCTCCTCTCACTGAACAAACATCATCGGAAAGTCTGAAATAAATTCAGAAAAATGTGAGAATCGGTGCCAAATCTAGGCCATAAGCCATGGTGGGCTGGTTTCACAACAAGAGACCTAACCATCTAAGATATGCCGTCGGCATAGAAAAGCCATCGGCATAGGCATATATGCCGACGGCTTCCGTACGACCGTCGGCAGAGAATATCACAAGACAGCAATAGACGACGCCGTTACACACGCTAACCAACCAGCGACTGCCGTATGACCACGAGATCTAGCCCTTTGTTTTTTGCCGGACGGGCTTTGACTAGTGGACCTCTCCACCCGGTCGTGTTAGGTCAGCCCATAGAAACACTTGGTAGCAACGTCCCGGCCAAACCACAACAAGATCCCCTCCATGTAGACCCGACGCGGCCGTTTCCCCCCTTCAGGTGCCGGCGGCGGCGCCGTCCGTGAGGGGGCCACACCCCGGAGATGCGTGCCGCCTCTTTAGATATGCCACCACACCGTACGGCACGTATGAGGGGCCGGTGCAAATGCTCCACTGGCATTGCTACCCCTAGGGCCCCCTCCCAACTAACCCTAGAGCAGTTGACCACAAGATCTAGCCCTTTGACTTTCACCGGACGGGCTTTGACCAGTGGACCTCTCCACCTGGTTGTGTTAGGTCAGCCCATAGGAACACTTGGGAGCAACGTCCGGGCTAAACCCATAGCAAGATCCCCTCCGTGTGACCTGGCGCGACCGTTCCCCCCCTCCAGGTGCTGGCGGCGGCAACGTCCATGAGGAGGGCCACACCCCGGAGACGCGTGCCGCCTCTTCAGACATGCCGCCACACTGTACGACATGTATGAGGGCCCAGTGCGATGCTCCAGTGGCATTGCTACCCCACTAGGGCCCCCGTCGCAACTAACCTTGGAGCGGTTGACCATGAAATCTAGCTCTTTGACTTTCGCCGGACTGGCTTTGACCAATGGACCTCTCCACCCGGTTGTGTTAGGTCAGCCCATAGGAACACTTAGGAGAACCCACAACAAGATCCCCTCTGTGTGACCCGACGCGGTCGTTTTCCCTCTCAAGGTGCCGGCGGCGGCGCCGTCCGTGAGGGGGGCCACACCCCGGAGATCGTACCGCCTCTTCAGACATGCCGCCACACCGTACGGCATGTACGAGGGCCCCGTGCGACGCTCCGGTGGCGTTGCTACCCCACGAGGGCCCCGTCGCAATTAACCCTGGAGCGGTTGACCACGAGATCTAGTTCTTTGACTTTTGCCAGACGGGCTTTGACCAGTGGACCTCCGTATAGACCCGACGCGGCTGTTTCCCCCCTCCAGGTGCCGGCGGCGGCGCCGTCCGTGAGGGGGGCACACCCCGGACCTGAGGGGGGTCACACTCCGGAGACGTGTGACGGGCGTTTGCAACCGCCACATCACTTCTGTTGGCATACTTGTTTCCATTTTAATAAAGTACAAGGACCTATATTCAAAAGAACATGAGGTCACATTATTAACATACTCGAAAAAATAATACAAACTACATCTCTACCTAATAATAAAGCATGGTGGGTTTCAGTCGTCCGTCACCCTTATTTGCAAAAAAAGTCCCTGCAGTTTGTTGAAATCAACCCGCAGTCCATCTTTAAGTCATACCGAACCTTTTTTTAGTTTTCTCAGAAACCCCCCTGAGCTTTTAGGTAATCAACCCGCCGTACATATTTAAGTCATACGAATCGTTGTTTTTTTGTGTTTTAACAGAAAACCCCCTGACCTTTCGGTTAATCAATCCGCAATTTATCTAAAACAAAATTATTCATATCTTTTAAATCGTAACTCCGATTTTAACATATTATATATGAAATTTGATTAGAAAAATGTGTAGAATCCAAATATGTTGTTACTTTTAGCTGTTAAATATTTCTAAACTATTAATTTGGATGCAAACTTAATCTATAGTGCACGGTCTGGTTTTTTTCCGCACTGGCGGCGATCCAAATTGCAAATAAACACACATTAAAACCAGATTGAGAGGTAAAAAAACATTGATAACCACGCATGCACAACTCTGAAAAACCTCGCAGGAAAAAACAACATTTTTCTCATCTTATTCTCAGTGATTGTGTGCGTGCGAGCGCGCGCGTGTGTGTGTTGTGTGTGTGTGTGTGTGTGTGCGTGCGTGCGTGCGTGCGTGTGTGTGTGTGTGTGTGTGTATGTGTGAGAGAGAGACGCCTTAGGACTGACCACATTCAAATGCGTTTTCGTTGTGTGAGCACCACCGCCGGGAACACAAATGTGATGCCATTTTAAAATAAAGAACGTCTACGTATCAAGGTCTCAAGTCGTGGTTATTGGGTTAAGAGCGTGTGTGTTTTTCTGTCCCGTTGCAACGCACGGGCTCTTTTGCTAGTATATATTCATAATCTATGATTTTTTGCCAAATCGATAAATAATGTATGTATGTTTATATTTACACATGCTACATTTAAGTTAATTAAATTATAATACATGAAAAACATTGAAATTTATATATGAAAACTTTTAAAAAAATACATAACTATGCCGACGGCAATGCCGTCGTCATAGCTGCGACCAGGGCTAGCTGGTCGGCGCGACGCGGATCGGTGACATGGCAGGTATGCCGACGGCAACCGTCGGCATATGTGAGGCAGGGTAGCCGGCCGGTGCGCCTAGGATTAGTGATGTGGCATGCGTAGCTATGCCGACGACCGCCCGTCTATGCCGTCGGCATAGATTCGACGTCGTTAGCCGCCGTCACGAGTGGGGCCACCGGGCCCACAACTATGCGGACGGCCGGTCTATGCCGACGGCAGCTGTAGGCGTACTCTGATCTACGCTGACGACTTTTCTGTGCCGACGGGGGCCATCGGCATAGAGGAGGATAGCCCGACGGCCTAGGTACACCGACGGCCTGACCCTAGCTGTTGGCATAGCTCAGAGTAGGCCGACAGGGCCCGTCATCATAGAATTGGCCGTCGGGGTAGAGCTCTGTTCCGGTAGTGAATACAATATACTATTTATATTGAAAAGACTATCCGAGTACGCTGATGATTGGAAGGAGTTAGATCGTACAGTTAGATTACAACCCTAATGTTGATCTACGTAATTAGAGAAATTTACACTCTATTATGGCGCATTGCTCACAAGTGCGTGCTCCGGGTAGATAACGGGTAGAATCCGTTAACAGACAAATATAACCGTGGTTGGTAATTTGATCTGGACTCTATCCCGAAAACTAGTTGTAACGACTAGGAATGTTATTTGTATAAGAGGTGGACTCTTCGAAAAGATAGTATAGCAAGGTCCCTACCCCTAGCTTTACATATGCAAATTGTGAGCGGCATCACAGATAAGCGCAGAGGAATAGGGGTAGACTACAAACCTAAATTTCTAACATGCGTTACGAACGCGCAACATCAACACGGTGTTTGTTTCAACTTTGGACCAACACTTTCCGGAAGAAGAAGAGAAAATTGACACGCATCTCGCCATTGTTCAATGCAAAGTAGACTGACCGATGTGACTAGCAATCCAATACATTTGGCCATCTTCCCCAGTGCAGAACTAGATGGGGGCCAAGTGCGCAGCCCCAGTTCTGGCACGTCGATGAAGGATAGTACTACGAGCTAAACTCCAGATGCTAGGGGCGATTACAGCTGCGGGGAGAGCTCGTTGTTTAGCTCGGAGACACGCCAGCGGAGGTCACTCCAACCAAGAACGGCGGCTATTACGAGCTAGCTTCTCCTCGTCTTTGACCTGGCGTACCAGCAGCTGGAGTCCAAAACCAGGTTTGCTATGTAAATGTAGAGTCAAAACAAAGAATATGACAGAAATACGGAAATCCGTTAGTCCTCGTAGGAGCGCGCGCTCTCTGGGAGCACCAACGGATTTCCGAATCTCATGAACATATCTGATGTACTAGTACGTACTAGCACTTAACCAAATAGAGTCATAGAAGCACATATAAATGGTCCATTTGGAGCAACAAGTCATCGTTAACAAGCATACAAAAAAGCACAAATAAGATAAGAAATTTATGATCGATAACATGACTTAAAGTGAAGATTAACAATATCAATTCATCTTCTTAAAATACTACTCATTATGTAACCAGTTGACCACACTCTGAGTGTTGCTGAGCTTCAGTAAAACTCTGAATCAAGCTGTGATAAACAAATAAGGAGTCAAGGTCACAATAAGACAAGAGTACATATTGCGGTTGGTTTGTGGGACAAAGACCTTCGTTTTACGACCAATGGAAGACTGAGTCGAGGATGTGAACGAGGACGAGAGACAGTGGGTAGAGCGAGTATGCCACCAGGCACGTCCAGAGAGGGAAGTTGGTCCGGAAGCTCGTGAATAGGCCCATGACGATGCAGACAAGCAAAATGATGAGCAGCTCAGAGGAGAAGTCCCACGTTATGTCCCGGGCATAGACCAGCGCCAAGAACATGCCCAAGCACATCAGGTTGTTCACAGTCACAACACAGTACACCTGCAAATTAGCAAAGTACGGTGGTAGTAAATATTACCCCAATTAGTGTCCAGTTTACAAAGGTTGCATGCATGCATCATGGTGATTTCATGGTGAAGGTGAGGCACCTCCGATAAAGCGAGGGAAGCGTTCCTTCGCCTCTTCTTTCTCATGGACCGGACGGCAGAGACGACCTCGCTGGAGTTGTTCACCAGCGGGAGCACAACGAAGGAGACGAAGAAGGACGACACATGTGTAGCCTTAGACAGGCTGTAGATGGCGTCGACAAGTGGGTCCGCAAACGCAGCAGGGATGGCGGCACCCACAAGCATGAGACCCACGGCCTTGACAATCATTCTTCCGGGGTTTTCCACAGGCTCCACCTCTTCATCGCTTACCGCCAGCTGATCGTGTTCCTCCCGTGTTCTCTGCAGATGTAGCTTGTTGGAAGTGCATTTCTTTCTCAGAAGTTAGGGCAAATCTGCGATGCTGATCTTTTACTTTTCAAATGAGAATGGCTTGGAAGGCTATAGCTGGATTTTCCTTAATAAAACGGCTCATTCGTTCTTTATTTGGAAAAATGGTGGCATCCAACGTCACGCATCAAACATTCACGGCCCAGTTCGGACACACTAGCTTAGCCTTGGACCCTATCACAACCCCACTTTTTCTCCTCCTCCATTCTCTCTCCTCTTTTCATTGGGCAATGGAAGCATATTTGGCGGATATGGTTGAATGGCCGACTCTCGTATGGCTGTCCGAGGATAAATTTGGACGTGTCTACAGATATTTGGTGTGTCTATTTTGATGCACGGCATTGGAATTGCCCTTATTACTACTATGATATTAAGGAGAGAAAATGTAAACTTGACAAAAGGTCCAGAGCTATGGTAGGAGTCAGTGTTTTGGTTACCGAGTAGTCAACTCTACTAAGGGACTGGAATTTGCAGTTACACACGGTAACCATTAAATACTGCTCAAATGGTTACATCCGGAAATATTTCAGAGAAGAAACCAAGAAGGCGTGTTTTAATTTAAAACATCCCATTCGTATATGTTCTCAAAAACTTCGTTTTCAAAAAGGAACATCTTAGCAACAACTCGAATGTGTTTCGGCCGTGTGCTTTCTAGGCTCCTAGCTATGCAAAGGTGAGAGTGACAGAGTGAGATGTGACCTGAACAAATTTTGCTTATATCCCCTTGATGCGATATCATGTCAATAAAAGCATCATTTTCAAGAGAAAAACGACAACTCGCATAATAAGGAGTTAAGAAATGGAGATGTAGCTGCCATAGAGGCATTGGTGTGAGCTGAGACCAGTAACCTTTTTATTTGTCTTCACTAATTTCGTACCAATCAGTGCTAAATGGCATAGATGACACCATTACTACATAGCTTACACTATTGGGTTTTGTTTCTAGCTTTGTCCCTATTAGAGTAAGTACAATAATGGACTTTTACCCCGCTTACATGTCACTTTTGACTATGGGACTTGTGACTATGTGGATGAGAGAGACATGAAAAAATAGTAGGAGTGGGCTCTCATGCAAAAGCTTAGCTATATGCGTACTCCTAGACAATTGTAATAAATATGAAGAGAGAGATACAGAGAAAGTGAAAAAGAGTAGTACTCTTATAGCCAACCTTATAACTAACCTTATTGTATGAGTAACTATAAATGATGACTATATATGACATGACAATTTCAAATATATAGCCATGCATCCACTAGCTCGACGCACTTCAGTTTCCTAAAATGCGTTCCAATGTGGGGGGAAACTAAGATGCGATCCTTTTGAACCGAAGGGAGTAGAAGTCAACGGTTGGTCACCGAATAGTCAATATTTACATAGGGGACTGAGATTTACAGTTACGCACGATAACCAGTTAAATACGGCACAAATAGTAGGTCCCAAGCTCATAAAAATAGCAAGGATATCAATCAGTCTACCTCGAGGAGTGGAGACAACATAGTTACGACTGAACCGTCTCATATATTGTTGTGGAGAGACCGGCTTGTTTAGTTTCCACTAATAGATTGAATTCAAATTTTTCATTATTTTTATCTTGGTAAGCACGTTAACCGCGGGGGTGTTAGGGAAATGTGGTAATGTCCAGTAACCGAATTTACCGCCTAGTAGCCAAAACGTTGGTACGAGTTCAAATATAGTACAAATTCGTAGCCAAAGAATCATGAACGAAAATTCCCTAATTTATATTCACAATTATAAATATTCTGAAAATGCCACAATTGAAAGCATAATTAAACTTGGCAATCAAATGCAAGAGTTTAGAATTGGTATACTGTTTTCCTACAATCTTTCTGTTTGTACAACATTTGTTACTAAAAGTACTTTCTGTATCATCTCTAGTAATTGATAGAAGATCACTTTCCTTATGTTTCCCTCTACCGCTCTTTCTTATACCACTACATCTATTTTATATGTTATTTTAGCAAATTTCATATTGCAACCGAGCCTAAATAAATGTTTTTGTTGGCTCATAAAACATTGTAATATATTGATTGCATAGAGCTTATAGATATCCCAATGTAATGTGGGTTGGAAACTAGGCTAAGTAGGGACTGGATGACGCATGTATGACTTAGGGTCTATGCTTTGTAACCAACTATGTATCCCCCCCCCATCTGAGTTTCCACATTAAAGACATGTTTTGGAATAGGAGATGTCGCACTGACTTGGTTGAACCTAAACACATTACTAATTGAGTGTCTGAACTTCGTCGCCATCATCGAGGTTTGCCGATGCATGTGCTCGACCACCTTTTAGGGGGTTTCGACTTCACTTGACATTGTCTACCTAATCGTGGGAGGTTTTGGGTTTTACTTGGGGTTCGGTCCACGACGCTGAATTTGTTAGCCCTTTCGGTTGGTGTGTTTCATATAAAATTCCACCTTGGAACATGCCCTACCAATTTTCCTGGACTCTGGTTGCAATCTATGGGGGCTGCCCAAGATGAACACAATTCTACCTTCCTTTGTGAACCGGTTAATCTTGCAAAGGATAACCCGTACCCCAACCTCATTGGGGGGGGGGGGGGTTCAATATCCTGTGATACCAGCAAGAAAAAATAATGACCTTTTTGACAGACATTAGCCGTTTTTGTTGAACTCTGACAATTTGGACCTTAGAGAGGCTAGTTCGTCAGGTCGCCTGTCCACTTGGCCAATAATCACTCGGTGCCAACATAGGGAAAACTTGACTGTGTGCTCATGGACAACAAATGTGAACTAATGTTCCCTATGGTGACTGTGTGCGCTCACGAGCGTATGGAGTCACTTTCGGGCCATGCACCGATCATTCCTGATTCAAATTTCCTCCACTACACGCCGAGCATTCAAATTCGAATTAGGATGGCTACATCAGGATGGTGTCGCATATATTATTAAGAATGTGTGGCAAAGGTCGACCGTTGGTCGAACACCGATCCAAAGATAGAATATTAAATTCATTTCTACATAATCAGAGTGACCATATCAAGGCAGATGATCCCGCTGTTATTAACGTACTAAACTATTTTTCATGGTAAAAACCCACCCCTATGAAGGTTATCTTTTATTGTACGCAGTATCTTCATTTGTGGTATATGGTACATCAGCTGGAGCATCGACCATTGTTTATGGTGCCATGTACGCGGCTGGAGCGGGTGACCAATGAGGTTTTTTAATCAAATAGGTGGCGGGATAGTCTACGGGTAGGGCTTCTGCCCTCCATGCCTTATGCATGGTTTGATCTTTTAAGACTTCACTGTTGCCTGAGTTTATTTGTTATGTGTGTGTAAGTTCGTGTTGCATGTGTGCATCGTAATTATGTCCCGGGTTTAGACTCATCATCCCTGTGATGCTACGTTTTGAGTTAATACAAGCACCATTTATCAAAAAAAATGATTAGTCAAAACTTGGCCGGACAATTATTATAACATTATTTAACCATTTTAGTAAAGGCTTCATTTGATTTTCTAAATAATTCCGTTTGTGTGTGAGAATCATTGGCTCGTAGTAATTTAGTGCACAAAATCCTTTTGGTGTGCCCTATTCCCTATCTAGAGAATTCAAAGGATACCTCATGGTAGTCGTTGATGAACTTGTTAGTGTAGGCACCCGAAGCCTGCACCTTTCTCTTGGCCTCATTGATCCATATCTTCATTCCCTCGACGAACTCTCCCTCATCTATTGTGTCATTGCCTGATGTGTCGAAGTCGTCCATGATTTTGTCCACGACATCATTTTTGTCAAAGTCAATTTCCTCAAAGTTAATTCCAATGATAAGGGCATGCAGCTCGGCTCGTGACAGGTCGCGGTTATCATCATTGTCAATCTTGTAGAACATTCTGCGTGTTGGCATAGAGAAGGAGCACGTCATGTTCATGAGTGTTCCATTGGCATATGAATAAAAAAATGAAGTTGATGCATCATACTTTCTTATGATGTTTTCGTTCGGCGTGCCATCGTCATTTAGCAGACGGCCGAGTGCTTGCCTTTGGGCATGTTGTAGTATCCCAGAGATTACATGCCTATGTTTTGCAAATGCAAGTCGCCTCCGTTGGATCCAGGGTAGGAAGATCTACAATTTGAGGGAATTATCACTGTCAAATTGATGTTTGTAACCTAGATGTACACACACGTGCCAATCTAGCCATCATTATTTAAAAATGCAAATAACATCAGATGGAATGGATGTACCTGAAACAAGCAGTAGGATAGTGTAAGCAAGAATGATACAATGGCAGCCAACAAGATGGGCAGGCGATGCCCGGGCTGGATTCTCAACATTTTCGGGAAAAGTGCAATGGCGAAAGGAATAACACAAATTGCCATGATTCGTGCCGTCCAACTGGTTTCATTGTCAGTTGAAATACCACTGCCTGCGAAGCGAAACAATGTGTATGCAACCCAAGATTAACGGCTAACCATGTAGTTGGTGAAGTGCATGCAAAGGAGGGCTGGTAAGAGCATTACTATTCTTAGATTAATCACTTTGCCACACTTTGCAACATCCTACACCTCGAGTAATGGAAACTTGGCCAAGTTAGATATGTGTGTTTGATTCTAGCCACACCTATGGACACATACGATTTGTGAAAATGAGCCCTGCATGTCAGGTAGAAAAACACTGTGATAAGATCCCCTTAGGCAGGCCAAAGCATGGCTAAGAATCTGCTTACCTAAAGTTTGGAACTTTGGTAAAAAAAATATGTGGCAAACTAGGGCAAACTTATTCACAAACTAAACAAAGCACTATGATTTGGTTCGAGGACATTTGATCTGAAAATAACCAAGCAAGCACTATGATTTGGTTCAATCGCATTTAATCTGCAAAAATTATTGTCATATGTTCAGGGAGCATAGTTAGGCACTACGAAGGCTATGTACGCCACCACTGCATATCTAAAACAATTTCTTATTCAACATTGGTTCGTCAATTTACCCTTTGCACATAGTGGCAAACCATTCACATTGTATCTAATTTAGCACTAACTAACATACCTCGAATGTTTGAAGATTGATTTATGGGAGATGTGGCTGACACACATATAGATGTATGTTCTTATTGGGGCTACCACATTATGCTTGCCGACTTGATCATGTCTAAATGATAATATGTTTAATAAGAATAAGATTATACTAATCGATTGCAACTTATGTGCATCTTAGGTTTCCATTTTCAGCATGATGTAGAGCATGGGGATGCGCGGAACAATGTAGGCTAAATCAAAGACATGGTATCTTCAATACCTTGTGGATAAGGTTGCCAGAATGCTAGTTACTTGGGAGGGCCAAAACATAACCTCCATTGGACGCATGGCTCTTGTCAAGTCCTTGATCACCTCCCAAGCTATTTACTTCATCACACCGCTTGTCGTGCCAATGTGTATTCTTCATGATGTCAACTAACTTGAACGATCTTTATTTTGGTCCGTTTCGGACAAGATGACCGGTGCTAAATGCAAGGTCAACTATGAAGCGGTTTGTTGTCCTACGAAGTATGGTGCGCTAGGTGTGCTCAAGACCAACAAATTTGTGTGTGCTCTTAGGCTTCGATGGCATTGGTATGAGTGGAAGGATCCTTCCATGGTATGGGCGAGGATGTAATATCCACGTGATTAGGATGTCCACAACTTCTTCTATGCCTCCACCTCCATTACTGTTGGTAATGGAGCGAGGACACCTTTTTGTAGGTCCCCTTGGCTTCCTAGACGTGAACCCATGGATATTGCACCTCTTATCTTTGAGGCTTCCTCATGAAAGAATTGGAAAGTTAGAGAGGCTCTCCGATGCATGTTTGGACCTTCAAGATCAAGCCTTTCACCATTGTCTCCATCCAACACATTCGTGAAATTTTCATGCTTTGGATGCTTCTCCATGATGTGCAACTTGATAAATACACCCAATATGACATTGTTTGGAAGCACATGGCTAGTGGGTGCTACTTGTGGCTTCCGTGGAAAAGGCTCCATTCTTAGGGAAGATTCTATCTCCAATGGAGCATGCCGTGTGGAAGGTTTGGGCGCTGCCAAAGTTAAGTTTTTCTCATGGTTGTCAATTCAAGACCGAATTTGGACAACCGATAGACTGGCCAAGTGAGGGTGGCCAAATTGTCACCTTTGCCCACTTCGCAAGAGGGTGCAAGAATCTGACAACCAAGTCTTCTTAAAGTGTGGGTCCACTCTCTGACTTTGGAATTTGGTTATAGACAAACTACAACTTGAGAGCATGGACACATCATTGTGGCACCTTGAGCATAATGTCGCAGACTTGCGGAAGTTCATGGCCTCCCTAACCATGATTGTCTCTTGGTTGTTTTGTAATGAGAGAAATGCTTGGGTCTTCCTCCATGAAAGATCCCCCACCCGGATCATTGTATTCTCCATTTAATTAATATATGAGGCAAATATTTTGCTTCGGTTTATACAAAGGCAAAAAGAAACATGGACAATGCAAACTCAATCAGCAAGAGTGACACACCAGCTTATAGTAAAACAAATTAACTACGTATATGACTACAAGAATAGATATTTGCTTCACTTCTAATGAAAACAGAGTAAGTATAAGAGTAGTGGAAGATAACATACCAGTAAAACTGAACCACCCTTTAGTGTCTTTTGAATCAATGGCAACACCATTGGGCCCAATGTCACACTTGCCAGCAAACACACAAGTCCCCCAAACGACGGTGAGAAGAAAGATGGTGGAGCCGGCAAGCAGACCCATGCCGACTAGCACCTGATTTTGTGCCTTTTCTCCGCTCACCGAGAGGCCAGATGCTATTTATACATGAAATAGAATTGAGATTAGTTCAAAATCTTGGTTTAAACACACACAATGTTTTTCTTTAGAAAAGGCAAAGATACACTATTCAGCATTGGTGTTGGTGAACGTGGTAGGATAGTTCTATCTAGGTGCTAACATGTTTTAGTCCAGTTGCTTGCGTTTTGACTAGACCCATGTGCCAGAGCCAGGGGAAAGCCGGACAGGGTGCTTCGTCTCTCCTCCCAAGGGGGGCGGACCTACGTGAAGAGCCGTGGGGGCAGCTGCCCCCACTTGATTTTTTCCATCGAGGTATAGTACTACCATGCGATTCATTAGTGCCCCCACAAAGGCTAATGACGTGCCCCCACTAAGGCTGTGTTTGATAGCAAAGTACTGTAAAAACAGAGTATTGAAAAACTGCAGTATTTTAACCCATGGGTGCAAGATACCATGGTTTTGACATATCAAACTATTTTGGAGTTTTGATAATACAGCGACCTGTTTGGCTAGCGCCGTATGTAGCGATGTAAAATGAGTTGTAGCTAGCTCGGCGTTGCATGCAACTGATCGGCCATGCACATTTATCATCCGCATGCACAAACTGAACGAGACTGCATGGCCATAGATATGGCTTTGTAGCTTCCTTGGAGGATGCTCAGCAACACGAAGTAGCCGACTCATCACCGTCTAGTCATGGTGTAGCTGACCGTGAATTGTAAACGGATGGCCAAGATGGTGTTCGTCATGTCCACGGCTAGCTCCAAGCCTTCTGTGCCACTGACTCCTCGTGTATCGCCGTCCCGCCGCGCCCAGGTGTTTCTTTGCATCCTCTCCACCATGACAACGTTTCATGGCCTCGCGGTGCCAAGCATCGGCATTCGTCGACGTGCGAGGGTCACTCCGCGGCGTGGCCTCCACCGCATAGTCTACGGCAAGGTACGTAGCCAGGAGGTAATGGGCGGCCTGTGCAGAGAGGCAGGAGGATGACGATCAGTGTATTCACTAGTGTTCTTTAATTTGATGTCTCTTGGTTTGTCCATGGCCGCCAAAGTAGAAGATCTTCAGAGACGGCGGCGGCGATGGCTTGGAGCGAGGAAGAAGTTGAAGACACCCGTTTCTTTTGTGTGCTCTGTTTTAAAAAAAGAGGTGTGGGGTTCTTTTTATTTGACAGAGTAAATACTTTGGTTTTGGAAATACCACAGTATTAATACTGCAGTTTTGTGGATAGCCAAACACCTTACAGTAAATTAAACTGTAGTATTTTCAAAAACTGTAGTATTATCAGAATACTTCGAAAAAACTTCGCTATCAAACGGGGCCTAAGCCTAATTCCTTAGATATTTTAGAAGCCCAATGCTAAAAAAGTAAGCCCAGTAAAAAGGATTGCCAACAGCCCCGTAGCGTAACTCTCACCCCTGCCTAACATGTACGCAGCCTGCAACGCCTCAATCTCGTATCGTATCGCCTCGCACGGGACTAAAGAAAGCCCTCGCCTATCGTATCGCCTCAATCTCGAACCGCCGCAAGACACCGGCTCGCTGCGGCGCCGCCGGCAATCGTCGACTCCCCCTCTGACCCTCGTCCTTCCCTTGCTGCTCGCGCTCCTGGCGACCTGGCCGGCGACGTTGCAGCGGCACTGCGGCAACACGGCGACGGTCGACGGTGATCCAATCTCCTAACCTCCTGCAATTCCCTAACTTCAATTCACATCAAGGTAAATCCCTAGAACGTTTTTCTTCGAGCTTTTTGTTTGTTTGTTTCTATCTTAAAAAACATCTTAGTCTTGCTAACTCCTGTGTATAAATTATCAGTTTGTGTAATTAGTTTCCATTGACGTTCAAACTATTGGCACTAAATATTACAGAACAACTAATGGAGAGGTTTTTTAAAAAATGAACAACTTCCGCGATGCCCGAACTAGTTGATTTGGAGAAGCTTCCCAGGGATCCATCTAAAAGGAAGAGGATTATAGATTACAATCCCAATCAGCATGAGCATCATTATCGGATTGATTGTTTCTTTGCTGTCCTAGATATGTTGGTAGAAGAGTTAAATGGCAGATTCAATGTTGTCAATTCTGAGTTACTTTGTTGTATGTTAGCTTTGAGTCCAAGTGATCAGTTTGGTCACTATAATGTTGAGAAGTTGAAGAAATTGGCTCAGTTTTACCCAGATGACTTCAATGATTTGGTGGGTCTTGAGCATGAACTTGATCTCTATTTGGATAATGTAACCCATGATACAAGGTTTGCTAGCTTGGATAATATTGGTGATCTGGCTGAACTAATGGTGACTACAAAGAAGCATCTTTCTTATCCTTTAGTATACCGACTTGTAAAGCTAGCACTTACTTTGCCTGTTGCCACTGCAACCGTTGAGAGGTGCTTCTCAGCTATGAAGATTGTGAAGAATGCTCTACGTAGCAAAATTAGTGATGATTTTATGAACCATAGCCTTATCTGCTTTGTAGAAAAAGAATTGTTGAACAACATTCCAAATGAAGTGATAGTTAAACGTTTTCATGCCGTGAAAGAACGTCGTGGGATGAAACGGAAGGTAATGCTCGGCCTAAAGCTCTTACTGTTTCTTTTAATACCAGCCTTCTTCAACGTTTCCACCCTCTCAATTTTGATCATGTTTTTTGTTGTTGTTGCAGGTTGTACATTAAGTGTTAGAACAACGTGTCAATGTTCTCTTTTGCAACTTCAGAACAAGATATGGTTATATTGTTGTGCTTATTTTTTTTATCTCAAATGGTTAGTTTCCTTTCCCATTTCAATGAACTTGGGTACCATGTGGATAATAAAGTGATTATTGCCGCATTTTAGTTTACATGGATGTTTTTTGTCTTGTTGATTTATCATTTATGAATATGGCCATACATTTTTTGCCCCCTCTCAATTATTTTCCTGGGTCCGCCCCTGCCAAGGGAAGGTGGCTAGGGATTCTGCCTTCCTTGGGTGGCGCCACCAATCTGCCACGTCTCTTGTGGCCTTAGGGCTATGGGTGTGCGGTGGATTCCCGCCCTAGCTGGCGGGAGGGCTCCGTTTCTAGGTGCTTGTTCAAGTATTGTTAGGTTTGTGTCTTGCTTCGGAAGACGAGATGGCAACAACTTTCTAAAGACGGAATAAGGTTCTCCACATCTAGCCTCCATCCTGGTGGTGCGTCTAGCATCGTCAGATGACGTGTGGAGGAGTGTCTCCGGTGGATCTCGCGGGATTCGGTCGGTGATTGTCTTTGGCAGATCTGCTCGGATCTGGTCTTTGTTCGTCTTTGTTCGTGTGTCCTCGGGTTGGATCCTTTTGATCTAAACTTCTCTTCACCAGTGGCGGTTACTGTTCTGGTGCGTTGGTCCTATGGGGTGTTAGCATGACGATTTCCCGACTGTCTACTATAATAAGTTGTGCCTGGCTCCGGTAAGTGACGAGAGATGACGGCGGTGCACCTTCGGCTCACTTCATGATTGTAGTCGTCGCCAGGGGCGGAGCGACGTGAGGGCCAACACGTGCCCTGGCCCGCCCATCCCAGAAGAATTCTCTTCATTGTACACTCAGTTTGGGCCGTGCAACATCAGCCCAAGAGTAATCTTCTACCATCTTAGCTAGCATGGCCCGCCCAACCTTTTGCATCAAGCTCCCCCACTGGTCGTTGCTAGGTGGTCTACAAATCTGAATGTATTTTTTTTCTGATGTCTGTTGTATTGTTATGATTGGAGATGAATAGATCGAAAGTTTTCAAAAGAAAAAAGAGTGTTTCCTGTTAGTGCAGAACTCGCTTAGCTCCTTTCCTGTCTCCTTTACTCTTGGCTCGGAACTTTGTTTTTCCGTTAAAGAAATTAACAGAAAGGGGTTAATGCCCGGTTCAAAAAGAAAAGAAAAGGTGAAGACACACTATTCAGCATTGGCACCGACAAAAAAACAGTGGTGAGATGTGTGCTTCATCTTGTTCAACGGAACCAACCAGATCCATTCATAAGCAGGCGAAAGCAAAACAGGGACGTACCGAGCACGAGGAGCGCGTCGGGGAGGGCACCAAGCATCGGGAGCAGGAGCGTGACGACGTGGCCGTGGCCGCCGGCATAGCCGGGGCCGATGGTCTCCAGCAGCAAGTCGCTCCCAGCCGTCAAGAAGGAAACTCGCACCTTGTAATTCAGGAAGCCGTAGGCAAGAACCAGGAAGAGGTTGCCAAGCGCAGTGGTGGTGCAGGGGAGGAAGCTGTACGTCTGCGCGCATGTCTCCGCCGTGGAGGATGAGCGTATGTGGTTCATGGTCGAATACCGATCCACCAACGTTCTTGTGTCTAGGATTTCATAATATGTGTGATAACAGTGGTGCTGTTAATATTCCTCCCTGAGATGAGGAATATAAGACGTACGTAATTGATGGAGGGTCTCGCACAATCCCAATAGGGTGCGGTGCTTCTCAATATATAGCAGTAGGTATTACATGTACAAGGTAGATACGAATAGGTATCTACAAACGTATACAACATGGATTCTAACACCCTCCCTCAATCTTAACCGGTGTCAAGAAGGTTGAGATTGCGCCGACAAACTTCAAACAAGGGAAGTGACAATGGCTTAGTGAAAATGTCCGCAAGTTGATCTTTCGATGAGATGAACTTGATTTGTAGTAGCTTTTGTGCAACCCGTTCCCTCACAAAGTGAAAGTCAACTTCGATGTGCTTCGTCCTTGCGTGGAAGACAGGATTGCATGAAAGATATGTAGCTCCAATATTATCACACCACAGAACTGGGGGTACATCTTGAGGAATACCCAATTCCCGCAGCAAAGACTGTACCCAAATGAGTTCGGCAGTAGCATTAGCAACAGCTTTGTACTCAGCTTCTGTACTACTCCGAGAAACTGTGGCTTGCTTGCGAGCATTCCAGGCGATCAAATTGGAACCAAAGAACACAGCATATCCCCCTGTAGATCGCCGGTCATCAGGACTCCCTGCCCAGTCCGCATCAGAGAAAGCAGACAACACTCTAGAGGTGGTCGGTCGAAGATGCAAACCGAAGGAGGCAGTGAGACGAACATAACGCAGGATGCGTTTGACCGCAGACCAGTGTGTGTCACGAGGCTCATGAAGATACTGGCAGACACGGTTAACTGCAAAGGAAAGATCTGGTCGAGTAATAGTAAGATACTGTAGCCCACCAACAATACTGCGATACTCTGTAGCATCACCAGGCGAGAGGAGAACACCAACATCAGCACAGAGCTTCTCAGTCACAGTCATGGGTGTGGTGACAGGTTTACACTTCAGCATGCCCGCACGCCGGAGAAGGTCCAAAGAGTATTTCTTCTGAGTGAGTGAGAGACCAGCAGCAGTATGAGTCACTTCTATCCCTAGAAAATAGTGAAGAGGACCAAGATCCTTAACAGCAAAGTCATGTCGAAGACTTAGTATGAGTTTATCAACTGCAGTAGATGAAGAACTGATGAGAATAATATCATCAACATAAACCAATAGATACATCGTGAGCCCAGGGCGCTGTAGAAGAAACATAGACGTGTCTGCAGTAGAGGGAACAAATCCATGCGACCGAAGAGCAGAACCAAGACGAGCATGCCAAGCACGAGGGGCTTGTTTGAGACCATAAATTGCTTTATGGAGCCGACAAAGATGATGTGGACGATCTGAATCAACAAAACCAGGAGGTTGTCGCATATAAACCTCTTCCTCTAGGACACCATGAAGGAATGCATTCTGGACGTCCAACTGTCGAAGAGACCAACCACGAGTAACTGCTAATGAGAGAAGAAGACGAATAGTGGTAGGCTTGATGACAGGACTAAAAGTGTCTTCGTAATCAAGCCCATATCGTTGTTTAAATCCTTTGGCAACCAGTCGCGCCTTGTAACGTTCAACAGAGCCATCAGCATGCCTTTTTACTTTAAATATCCATTTAGAATCAATCACATTTACCCCGGAAGGAGGAGGAACAAGTTGCCAGGTCTCATTTCTCTGAAGTGCGAGGAACTCCTGTTCCATTGCATTTCGCCAGTGAGGTATGGTCATTGCTGCTTGAAAATGTCGAGGTTCGGACGTCGGATCAGATGCAGCCTGCGCCATGGAAGTAGCCAGCCAAGCAATAGTACCATCAGTTCGTTGCTTCGGTTGGAAAATTCCGCTTTGACTGCGTGTATGCACCCGTCGAGTAACAGCAGGGGCCGGCGGCTGGACGGGCGATAACGGTCCAGAAGATGCCGACACAGGCGACACAGGCGGAGCCACGACATGGTCAGTCGCAGGCGTTGGTGGCGTTGGAGAGCTCGGCTCGGTATCCAGCGCTGGTGAGTCAGCGAACACAGGAGCCATGCAAGACCCGGCTGACTCGGGAGCCACGAGCGGCTCAAAGCGCGGCTCCGGCTCGGCGTGTCGTTCGGCTGGATCCGGCTCGGACCGAGCCGCCGTTGCATGGCGCTGCATGCAATCAACGTCTCGCGCATGCACGTGAGCATCGCTTGATGCATTGGTCTGAATTGCTTGCATGTAATCATCGTGAGCTGCTGTATCATCTAGCAACTCTAGCTGTGCACCTCGCCCAGTACCTGTACCATGGTTAGGAAGCAAAAAAGGAGAGTATGCAGCATCTACAAATTGGTCGATGAAGGACGCGATGGAGAATCGAGTTGCTAGATGGAGTTTGTGATGCGGGTAAATTAGAAAAGGGATAAAGGTTCTCATCAAAGACAACGTCACGGGATATATAGACACGATTAGACGGAACATGGAGACACTTATACCCTTTATGGAGAGAACTATACCCAAGAAACACACATTTTTTTGATCGAAACTCAAGTTTGTGACGGTTATAAGGCCGAAGGTGTGGCCAGCAAGCACAACCAAAAATCTTGAGGAATGTATAGTCAGGTGTCTCTTGGAGTAAACACTCAATGGGTGTTTTCATGGCTAGAACTCGTGTGGGAAGCCTGTTGATGAGGAAGCAAGCTGTGGAAAAGGCATCAGTCCAAAAACGAAATGGTACAGATGCATGTGCCAAGAGAGTTAGACCGGTTTCAACTATGTGTCGATGCTTACGTTCAGCGGAGCCATTCTGCTGATGTGTATGTGGACAGGACACACGATGTGTAATCCCAAGTTTTCCAAAAAATGTGTTGAGATTGCGATATTCCCCACCCCAATCTGATTGAACATGAAGAATTTTATGGTTAAGTAGACGCTCAACATGAGTTTGGAATTGAAGAAAAACATTGAACACATCTGCCTTGCGCTTAAGAAAATAAAGCCAAGTAAATCGACTATAAGCATCAATAAAACTAACATAGTAGTTATGACCACTAACTGAAGTTTGGGCAGGACCCCATACATCTGAAAAGACAATTTCAAGAGGAGCTGTAACTACACGACTAGACAATGGGAACGGGACCTGATGGCTTTTGCCTTGCTGACAGGCATCACACACGGATTCATCTTTTTTGCTAGACTCGACTGGTAGTTGATGACGACGAAGGACATGACGTATAATGGGAGTAGCTGGATGACCAAGACGCGAGTGCCACTGGGACGGCTTGACACGAACACTGCTGAAGACACTGAACCTTGAAGGTGCATCAAGTGGATAGAGACCATGGTGGAAGTGACCTCTAAGAAGAACGTCCTCGTTCGCGATCCTTAACAAAGACATCAAAAGGGTGAAATTCAACAAAAACGTCGTTGTCATGAGTAAGTCGAGGAACAGATAGAAGATTGCGAGTAACATCGGGAACATGAAGAACATCGTGAAGTTGAAGCTCCCTAGATGTGCTAGTCGGAAGAGAAGATTGACCAATATGTGTAATGTGCATACCTGACCCGTTTGCAACGTGAACCTTGTCATGGCGAGGTAGGGTTGGCTTGAGTGTAACTTGTCCATCTCATTGGTCATGTGATCCGTAGCTGCAGTATCCATGTACCAGCTTGAATCAATGGGGTAGGAGGAGTGTGCCCGTGGCGAAACCACGAGCCAATGGGTCCTTGAGTAGCCATGGCAGCCTGCCTCTCATTGTTAAGCGTCCATCATTGCCGATCCTAGAAAATCACGCTTAAAGCGTTTGTGGCAGCGAGATGCAACATGCCCTGAAACCCACAGAGCTGGCACGTGGGGCGACCGCCGTTAGGGCGACCACACGTGGGGCAGGAGGATCCAGACTTGTTGTTGGCGAAGCTCTGCTGCTGTTGTGATGGCGAGGAAGAATTGCCTTGCCACCCGACGAAGAAGACGTGTTCCCACCGGTGCGGTAGGGTTGTCGTGGACCACCACGAGTTACAGCATTAGCTGTGGAGAAACCACCATGAACCTCAACCGATCGTCGAGACTCAATGCGTTGCTCGATCGAAGAAGTCGAGCATAAAGATCGCGAGGAGGCATCGAGTGTCGCGTCCTTGGACAACCTCGATCAGCGAGTCATAATCACCATCAAACCACCCAGAATAAATCCGGTGAACTCCTCATCGCCTAGAGGCTTCCGATGGCAGCAAGAGTATCGGCTAGGGTTTTAACTTTGTTGAAGTAGACGGTGGCCGAGAGATCGAGCTTCTTAATATCCTGAAGTTGCCGACGAAGAGCCATGGAGCGCGCCGTGGATTGTGAGGAGAAACTGCTCTCTAGGGTTGTCCAGGCGTCTTGGGAAGTTGCAGCAAACAAAACCATGCCAGCCACCCCCTCCGTCAACGGCGATTGGATCGCCGAGAGGATGGCTTGATCTTGCTGTACCCAGCTCGTGTGCGCCCTGTTAGGAACTAGGTGCTGCGCGCCGTCAGCAGTGGTGGCGAGGACGGTCGGTGACGGACACGGTAGCGATCCATCAACATAGCCGAGAAGATCGTGGCTACGGAGGAGAGGAAGAACTTGTGCGCGCCAGTAGAGGAAGTTTTCCGCCGACAACTTGATCGTCAGCAGATGCGCAAAGTGGAACGGCGCCGGAGTGGGCACATCGGACACCATGGGCAGGCGAACAGGAGCAGGCCGGACTGCGGCGACCAGAGGAGCTGAAGAAGCAGACGGCATCAACCCGGCCATGAAAGAGCCGAGGTTGCCGGCGCTGGCTGTAGCGGAGCTGACGACGAGGGCGTTCTGCGCGCCGTTGGTGCCGGCGAGAAGAGCAGCAAGGGTGGGAGAGAAGACCCCCTGCGCGGGTGCAGCGGCTGATGGAGCGGCGACGGCTGTCGAAGGGGCGACGGCGGCGGCCGAAGAAGCAGCGGAAGTCATGATCGTAACCTATCTGATACCATATAAGACGTACATAATTGATGGAGGGTCTCGCACAATCCCAATAGGGTGCGGTGCTTCTCAATATATAGCAGTAGGTATTACATGTACAAGGTAGATACGAATAGGTATCTACAAACGTATACAACATGGATTCTAACAAGGAACTCCGGTAGCAAATCTGCAGGGAGCTCCCTTTGAGATGGCTTACAGGGAGTGAGATGCACCGACCCCCTACTCCCCTTTTGCCATTTGGAGGCGCTATGAATAAAGCAAGAATTGTTCTTTTCTTGTAGGCATAGGGTTACGCTTTGGCACATATGCACCTTTGTTTTTTTTTTCCTTATCATCGACCTTGCGGGCAGCTGAGGTATAGTTTGTTCTAAGCAACCTTCATTAGCCCTTATAATTGCACATCTAGCCTCTTCAAAAACTTATTTGCATGTTTAACCCTATAGGTGACCAACGCCTCGTGATTCGAACTTTTCTGGTCCAAACCAACAACCCAAGTTGAGTTTGGTTGCGAACCAACCTGTGGTTGAGATGGTTAGGTGGAAGTGGTATCCCCAACCGACCAGGGTTCAAATCCTGGTGTTCGTATTATTCCTGGATTTTTTTCAGGATTTCCAGCGATGCGTTTTCAGTGGGAGGAGACGTTCCCGTCGACGATGAGGCGCCTACGGTGACTTCGTAAATCTCAAGATGATATGCCGGCTCAGTCTCTCGGAGGTGCTCATAGGGGTAGGGTGTGCGTGTATGCGTTCATGAGGTGAGTGTATGCACGTGTATATGAGCGCTTATGTCTGTACTGATGCTCAAAAAAAAAAGTTGAGTTTGGTTCTGAAACCACATTCGCCTTCAATTTGACCTAGACTAGAATTCTCAAAAAAAAGAAGAGAAAAGAAGACCTAGAAGAGGAACATGACGGGCGCTTTGTGATTGGGGCGCTAGCTACAATTTCCCTTTGTGATTGTGAGAGATGTTAATTAGGCCGCAACGGCACTGCTACGGCCGGCAGTTGCTGCGTTGCAGCGATTAAACCAGACGGTCTCGATCACCTGTGCAAGTGCAACATACACGTCGATCTGCTGTGAACTTATTTGGTGTGTGCAGATGCAGATCATTGTGAAGACCCTCGCCGACGAGACCATCCTGGTCAACGCAGATCTATCAGACACAATCTACGACGTCAAGACGAGGATTGAGGACGAGCTTTGCGTTCCCCCGTCCCGGCAGTGCCTCATGTTCGATGCCAAGGAGCTGAGGAAGGACGCACCATAGCGGATATAACATTGAGGAAGAGTCCACCGTCCAGCTCGCCCTACACCCGAAGCCGCCACGAAAAGTGATGCAAATATTTTTGAAGGCACTGAACAGTCGGCTCTCCCTCGAGGTCAAGAGCTCAGACACCATAGAGGACGTCAAGAAAAGGATCCATGTTACATGGGGCATCCCGCCTCAATCCCATCAGGCCCTTGTCTTCGACGGGAGGCAACTAGAGGACGGATATGGACTGGATGGTTATGGCGTCTGTTTGGGGTCCGCCCTCCACCTAATCCTTCAAGGGTTAGGGTGGATGCTCATCTCTACTAGGCTGCCTATTGCCCGCAAGAACCCCATAATTCCTCTTATGGTCTAGAGTTTCGATACCGTCGATGTATTCAGGGAGAAGCTCCAGGAACTGAAGGGGATTATAGCGTCCGAGCAGTGCATCAGCTTTCGGGGAGGGCAGCTAAAGGATGGCCTCACCCTAGCGGACTGTGGCGTGGTGGAGAACTCGCTCCTCGATGTGATTCTCCGTCTGCGTGGTACTAATTGCCCTAGTTGCGCGAGGGGCATTGCGAGGTAGCAAGGGGAGGACGTTGATTGAAGTTTAAAACTATTGTGTATTGGTAATACCCTTTTGAGGCCTTCTCATCAGCTAAGTACGATCTGCCATGAACAGTAGCTAATTTAAGACACACCTTTCATGGCCCTTTAACACCACGGGAAAGTATCCTGTACTCCAATGGAATGGGTGCTCCAGCTGCACCGTTCACACCAGAGCCGCTCACAATATAGGGCCATGATGGAATCCAAACTCCCCACCCTTCGAGTTTTGCAAAAAGATCCTGATGTAAGTACAGAATACCTGTAACATTTCGATCACAAGATGTGCTGCTCACAGTTTGGAGTAGAAAGAGCACGACTGTACTATGGTTTGGCTCAGGTGTGTTAAACAATAGGCTTGTGTATAACGTGACAGTTGTCACGGAGGGTATATTGTGTGCGTATTGTTGTGTATATGGTGTGTATAGGCAGGTTGTTAGACTAGATGACCTTATCTATTGTATAGCTTGGAGTAGAGGTCAAGACTAGAAACAACCTGCCGATCCCTGTAATCTATCTCTATATATTAACACGCACGCGTCCCTGCCAAGGTGCATACGCTTAAACCCTTTCCTTCTTTCATGGTAATCACAGCCTACCTCGAATTCATCCATGGCAAGCTCTTCGGCGAACTCCTTCCCCTCATCTCCGTTTGCACACACCGCAACCGAGAAGCTTACGAGAGGGAACGAGGCGCTATGGTGCGCCATCGTGCTCTCGGCCATCCAAGGGGCGCAGATGGCGTCCTTCCTCGACATCGAGCTGGTGGTGCCCCCGACAGAAATTGAGGTCACCAGCAGCGACGGTAAGACCAAGTCCAAGGCTCCCAATCCAGAGTTTGGTGCGTGGTACGCGCGCGATTAGCAAGTGTTCTCCTACCTGCTGACCACGCTGCCTCGCGAGATGGCCATCCAGGTGGCGACGTGCCACACCGCAGCAGAGCTGTGGAACACGGTGCAGGGGATGCTGGCATCGCATACCCGTGCGCAGACCGTCAACGTCAGGATCGCGTTGGCAAACCTCCAGAAGGGCAACATGACCATCACCGAATACGTTGGTAAGGTCCGAACCCTTTGTGATGAACTAGCTGCTTCAGGGAAGAAGGTGGGCGAGGAGGATGTCGTCTCTCACATCCTCGCGGGACTCGACGAGGAGTTCGACCCCGTGGTGTCCGCCATGTGCTCTAGGGTTGAGCCCGTCGGGGTTCCGGAGCTGTACTCGCAGCTCCTAAGCTTTGAGACTCGCATGAATCTTCGCGGCGGGTCCTCCCAGTCATCAGCAAACGCGGCGACACGCGGGCGCGGGTGCGGCCGCGGCGGCGGTGACCGTGGGCGCGACTTCAACAACAGGCAATGTGGCGGCGGTGATCGTGGCCGCGGCTACTCCTTCCCCAAGCCATCGAACCGTGGCAACCCTGGAGGCAACAACGGCAGCGACAACCACAACAACAACGCTGCCAAACCAACGTGCCAGATCTGTGGCAAGGTTGGTCACCCAGCGTGGAAGTGTTGGAAGCGTTACGACTCCTCCTATCAAGGGGGGGGAGGAATGTTGGGGAACGTAGTAATTTCAAAAATTTTCCTACGCACACGCAAGATCATGGTGATGTATAGCAACGAGAGGGGAGAGTGTTGTCTACGTACCCTCGTGACCCGGCGAAGCGATCTGGCGTAGAGGAAGTAGTCGTCGTTCTCCTCGCGATCCGACCGATCCGGCGCCGTTACTCCGGCGCCCGAGTTCTTGACACACGTACAGCTCGATGGCGTCCCTCGTACTCGATCCAGCCGAGTGTCGAGGAGAGTTTCGTCGACCGACGGCGTGGTGGCGATCTTGATGTTTCACCGGCAGGGCTTCGCCTAAGCTTCATGACGGTATAACCGAGGTGGAATATGGTGGAGGGGGCACCGCTGCACGGCTAAGGAACGATCTAAAGATCAAACTTGTGTGTTCTAGGGTGCCCCCTGCCCCGTATATAAAGGAGGGAGGGAGGCCGGCCGGCCTAGAGAGGCGGCGCCGGAGGAGTCCTACTCCTACCGGGAGTAGGACTCCCCCTTTCCTAGTTGGATTAGGTTTGGGGGAGGGGAAGAGGAGAGGCGCGCCCCTTCCTTGTCCTATTCGGACTGGGGGAGAGGCGCGGCCACCTCCTGGCGGCCCTCCTCTTCTCCCTCGAGGCCCACCGAGGCCCATTTACCCCGGGGTTCCGTAACCTCCGGTACTCGGTAAATTCCTGTTTCGCCGGAACCATTCGAACTCCAAACATAGGCTTCAATATATCAATCTTTATGTCTCGACCATTTGAGACTCCTCGTCATGTCCGTGATCACATCCGGGACTCGAACTTCTTGGTACATCAAAATACATAAACTCATAATAACCATCCATCGAAACTTTAAGCGTGCGGACCCTACGGTTCGAGAACAATGTAGACATGACCTAGAACTATTCACGGTCAATAACCAACAGCGGGACCTGGATGCCCATATTGGTTCCTACATATTCTCGAAGATCTTTATCGGTCGGACCGCATAACAACATCGTTGTTCCCTTTGTCATCGGTATGTTACTTGCCCGAGATTCGATCGTCGGTATCAATACCTAGTTCAATCTCGTTACGCAAGTCTCTTTACTCGTTCCGTAATACATCATCTCACAACTAACTCATTAGTTGTAGTGCTTGCAAGGCTTGATGATGTGCATTACCGAGAGGGCCCAGAGATACCTCTCCGACAATCGGAGTGACAAAACCTAATCTCGAAATCGCCAACCCAACATCTGCCTTTGGAGACACCTGTAGTACTCCTTTATAATCACCCGATTCGTTGTGACGTTTGGTAGCACCCAAAGTGTTCCTCCGGTAAACGGGAGTTGCATAATCTCATAGTTACAGGAACATGTATATGTCATGGATAAAAGCAGTAGCAACATACTCAACGATCGTGTGCTAAGCTAAGGGAATGGGTCATGTCAATCAGATCATTCTACTAATGATGTGACCTTGTTAATCAAATAACAACTCCTTGTTCATGGTCAGGAAACATAACCATCTTTGATTAACAAGCTAGTCAAGTAGAGGCATACTAGTGACATGTTGTTTTGTCTATGCATTCACACATGTATCATGTTTCCGGTTAATACAATTCTAGCATGAATGATAAACATTTATCATGAAATAAGGAAATAAATAATAACTTTATTATTGCCTCTAGGGCATATTTCCTTGATCTCCCACTTGCACTAGAGTCAATAATCTAGATTACATAGTAATGATTCTAACACCCATGGAGTCTTGGTGCTGATCATGTTTTGCTCGTGGAAGAGGCTTAGTCAACGGGTCTCGCAACATTCAGATCCGTGTGTATCTTGCAAATCTCTATGTCTCCCACGGACTAAGTCCCGAATGGAATTGAAGCGTCTCTTGATGTGCTTGGTCCTCTTGTGAAATCTGGATTCCTTCGCTAAGGCAATTGCTCCATATTGTCACGAAGATTTTCATTGGACCCGATGCACTAGGTATGACACCTAGATCGGATATGAACTCCTTCATCCGACTCCTTCATTAGCTGCTTCCGAAGCTGCTATGTACTCCGCTTCACATGTAGATCCCTTTCGACGCTTTGTTTAGAACTGCACCAACCGACAGCTCCTCCGTTTAGTGTAAATACATATCCGGTCTGCGATTTAGAATCGTCCGGATCAAGATCAAAGCTTGCATCAACGTAACCGTTCACGATGAGCTCTTTGTCACCTCCATATCGAGAAACATATCCTTAGTCCTTTTCGGTATTTCAGGGATGTTCTTGACCGCTGTCGATGATCCACTCTGGATTACTTTGGTACCTCCTGCTAGGCTTATAGCAAGGCACACATCAGTCAGGTACACAGCATTGCATACATGATAGAGCCTATGGCTGAAGCATAGGAACATCTTTCATTTTCTCTCTATCTTCTGCGGTGGTGGGGCATTGAGCCCGACTCAACTTCACACCTTGTAACACAGGCAAGAACCCTTTCTTTGCTTGATCCATTTTGAACTTCTTCAAAATTTTGTCAAGGTATGTGCTTTGTGAAAGTCCAATTAAGCGTCTTGATCTATCTCTATAGATCTTAATGCCCAATATGTAAGCAGCTTCACCGAGGTCTTTCATTGAAAAACTCTTATTCAAGTATCCCTTTATGCTATCCAGAAATTCTATATCATTTCCGATCAGCAATATGTCATCTACATATAATATCAGAAATGCTACAGAGCTCCCACTCACTTTCTTGTAAATACAGGCTTCTCCAAAAGTGCAGACAAACCCAAATGCTTTGATCACACTATCAAAGCGTTTATTCCAACTCGAGATGCTTGCACCAGTCCATAGATGGATCGCTGGAGCTTGCACACTTTGTTAGCTCCTTTGGATCGATAAAACCTTCTCGTTGCATCATATACAACTCTTCTTCCGTAAATCCATTCAGAATGCAGTCTTTACATCCATTTGCCAAATTTCATAATCATAAAATGCGGCAATTGCTAACATGATTCGGACGGACTTAAGCATCGCTTCGGGTGAGAAGGTCTCATCGTAGTCAACCCCTTGAACTTGTCGAAAACTCTTTGCGACAAGTCGAGCTTTATAGACGATAACATTACCGTCGGCGTCGGTCTTCTTCTTGAAGATCCACTTGTTTTCTATTGCTTGCCTACCCTCGGGCAAGTCAACCAAAGTCCATACTTTGTTTTCATACATGGATCCCATCTCAGATTTCATGGCCTCAAGCCATTTTATGAATCTGGGCTCACCATCGCTTCTTCATAGTTCGTAGGTTCATCATGATCTAGTAGCATGACTTCCGAACAGGATTACCGTACCACTCAGTGCGGATCTTACTCTGGTTGATCTACGAGGTTCTGCGATAACTTGATCTGAAGTTTCATGATCAACATCATCAACTTCCTCACTACTTGGTGTAGGTGTCTCAGAAACTGGTTTCTGCGACGAACTACTTTCAAGTAAGGGAGAAGGTACTATTACCTCATCAAGTTCCACTTTCCTCCCACTCACTTCTTTCGAGAGAAACTCCTTCTCTAGAAAGGATCCATTCTTAGCAACGAATGTCTTGCCTTCGGATCTGTGATAGAAGGTGTACCCAACTGTCTCCTTTGGGTATCCTATGAAGACACATTTCTCCGATTTGGGTTCGAGCTTATCGGGTTGAAGCTTTTTCACATAAGCATCGCATCCCCAAACTTTAAGAAACGACAACTTTGGTTTCTTGCCAAACCATAGTTCATAAGGTGTCGTCTCAGCGGATTTCGACGGTGTTCTATTCAGTGTGAATGCGGCCGTCTCTAGAGCATAACCCCAAAACGATAGCGGTAAATCTGTAAGAGACATCATAGATCGCACCATATCTAGTAAAGTACGATTCGACGTTCGGACACACCATTATGCTGTGGTGTTCCGGTGGCGTGAGTTGCTAAACTATTCCGCATTGTTTCAAATGTAGACCAAACTCGTAACTCAAATATTCACCTCCACGATCGATCGTAGAAACTTAATTTTCTTGTTACGATGATTTTCAACTTCACTCTGAAATTCTTTGAACTTTTCAAACGTTTCAGACTTATGTTTCATTAAGTAGATATACCCATATCTGCTTAAGTCATCTGTGAAGGTGAGAAAATAACGATATCCGCCACGAGCCTCAACATTCATTGGACCACATACATCGTATGTATGATTTCCAACAAATCTGTTGCTCTCTCCATAGTGCCGAGAACGGTGTTCTAGTCATCTTGCCCATGAGGCACGGTTCGCAAGTGCCAAGTGATTCATAATCAAGTGACTCCAAAAGTCCATCAAGATGGAGTTTCTTCATGCGCTTTACACGATATGACCTAAGCGGCAAGTGCCACAAATAAGTTGCACTATCATTATCAACTCTGCATCTTTTGGTTTCAACATTATGAATATGTGTATCACTACTATCGAGATTCATCAAAATAGACCATTCCTCAAGGGTGCATGACCATAAAAGATATTACTCATATAAATAGAACAACCATTATTCTCAGATTTAAATGAATAACCGTCTCGCATCAAACAAGATCCAGATATAATGTTCATGCTCAACGCAGCACCAAATAACAATTATTTAGGTCTAAAACTAATCCGAAGGTAGATGTAGAGGTAGCGTGCCGACCGCGATCACATCGACTTTGGAACCATTTCCCACGCGCATCGTCACCTCGTCCTTTGCGGTGTTAAGCAATCCGTAGTCCTGTTTGAGTTGCAAATATTAGCAATGTAACCAGATCAAATACCAGTGCTACTGCGAGCTCTAGTAAGGTACACATCAATAACATGTATATCACATATACCTTTGTTCACCTTGCCATCCTTCTTATCCGCCAAATACTTGGGGCAGTTCCGCTTCTAGTGACCAGTCTGCTTGCAGTAGAAACACTCAGTTTCAGGTTTAGGGCCAGACTTGGGTTTCTTCTCCTGAGCTGCAACTTGCTTGCTGTTCTTCTTGAAGTTCCCCTTCTTCTTCCCTTTGCCTTTCTTCTTGAAACTAGTGGTCTTATTGACCATCAACACTTGATGCTCCTTCTTGATTTCTACCTCTGCTGCCTTTAGCATTGCGAAGAGCTCAGGCATAGTCTTTACTAACCCTTGCATATTATAGTTCATCACGAAGCCTTTGTAGCTTGGTGGCAGTGATTGAAGAATTCATCAATGACACAATCATCCGGAAGATTAACTCCCAATTGTGTCAAGTGATAGTAGTACCCGGACATTCGAGTATATGCTCACTAAGAACTATTCTCCTCCATCTTGCAGCTATAGAACTTATTGGAGACTTCATATCTCTCAATCCGGGCATTACTGTTGGAATATCAACTTCAACTCTGGAACATCTCATATGCTCCATGACGTTCAAAACGTCGTTGAAGTCCCGGTTCTAAGCCGTAAAGCATGGCACATCGAACTATAGAGTAGTCATCAGCTTTGCTCGCCAGACGTTCATAACATCTGCGATTGCATTAGCAAGCAGAGCACTGCACCTAGCGGTGCATCCAGGGCGTAACTCTTACGTGCAGCAATGAGGATAATCCTCGAGTTACGGACCCGTCCGTGTAATTGCTACCATCATCTTTCAACTTTGCTTTCTCAAGGAACGCATTAAAATTCAACGGAACAACAAAGACGAGCCATCTATCTACAATCAAACATAAACAAGCAAGATACTATCAGGTACTAAGTTCATGATAAATTTAAGTTCAATTAATCATATTACTTAAGAACTCCCACTTAGAAAAACATCTCTCTAGTCATCTAAGTGATCACGTGATCCAAATCAACTAAACCATAACCGATCATCACGTGAAATGGAGTAGTTTTCAATGGTGAACATCTTATGTTGATCATATCAACTATATGATTCACGCTCGACCTTTCGGTCTCCGTGTTCCGAGGCCATATCTGCATATGCTAGGCTCGTCAAGTATAACCCGAGTATTCTGCGTGTGCAAAACTGGCTTGCACCCGTTGTAGATGGACGTAGAGCTTATCACACCCGATCATCACGTGGTGTGCGGGCACGACGAACTTTGGCAGCGGTGCATACTCGGGGAGAACACTTCTTGATAATTTAGTGAGAGATCATCTTATAATGCTACCGTCAATCAAAGCAAGATAAGATGCATAAAAGGATAAACATCACATGCAAATCAATATAAGTGATATGATATGGTCATCATCATCTTGTGCTTCATGATCTCCATCTTGCAGCACCACCATGATCACCATCGTCACCGGCGCGACACCTTGATCTCCATCGCAGCATCGTTGTCGTCTCGCCAAACTTATGCTACTACGACTATCGCTACCGCTTAGTGATAAAGTAAAGCATTACGAAGCGATTGCATTGCATACAATAAGCGACAACCATATGGCTCCTGCCGATTGCCGATAACCGGTTACAAAACATGATCATCTCATACAATAAAATATAGCATCACGTCTTGACCATATCACATCACAACATGCCTGCAAAAACAAGTTAGGCGTCCTCTACTTTGTTGTTGCAAATTTTACGTGGCTGCTACGGGCTTAAGCAAGAACCAGTCTCACCTCGCATCAAAACCACAACGATACTTCGTCAAATAGACTCCGTTTAACCTTCTCAAGGACCGGGCGTAGCCACACTCAGTTCAACTAAAGTGAGAGAGACAGGCATCCACCAGTCACCTTTAAGCAACGAGTGCTCGCAGCGGTGAAACCAGTCTCGCGTAAGCGTCTGGCGTAATGTCGGTCCGGGCGCTTCATCTCACAATACCGCTGAACCAAAGTATGACATGCTGGTAGGTAGTATGACTTGTATCGCCCACAACTCACTTGTGTTCTACTCGTGCAAAACATCAAACCATAGAAAAACCTAGGCTCGGATGCCATTTGTTGGGGAACGTAGTAATTTCAAAAATTTCCTCGCACACGCAAGATCATGGTGATGTATAGCAACGAGAGGGAGAGTGTTGTCTCGTACCCTCGTGAGACCCGGCGCGAAGCGATCACAACATAGAGGAAGTAGTCGACGTTCTCCTCGCGATCCGACCGATCCGGCGCCGTTACTCTGGCGCCCGAGTTCTTGACACACGTACAGCTCGATGGCGTCCCTCGTACTCGATCCAGCCGAGTGTCGAGGGAGAGTTTCGTCGAGACGACGGCGTGGTGACGATCTTGATGTTTCACGGCGCGGGGCTTCGCTTAAGCTTCGACGGTATAACCGAGGTGGAATATGGTGGAGGGGGGCACCGCACACGGCTAAGGAACGATCTAAAGATCAAACTTGTGTGTTCTAGGGTGCCCCCCTGCCCCCGTATATAAAGGAGGGAGGGGGGCGGCCGGCCGGCCTAGAGGAGGCGCGCCGAGGAGTCCTACTCCTACCGGGAGTAGGACTCCCCCTTTCCTAGTTGGATTAGGTTTGGGGGAGGGAAGAGGAGAGGGCCGCCCCCTTCCTTGTCCTATTCGGACTGGGGGAAAGGGCGCCACCACCTCTGGCCGCCCCTCCTCTTCTCCCTCGAGGCCCACCGAGGCCCATTTACCCCGGGGTTCCGTAACCTCCGGTACTCGGTAAATTCCTGTTTTACCGGAACCATTCCGAACTCCAAACATAGGCTTCCAATATATCAATCTTTATGTCTCGACCATTTCGAGACTCCTCGTCATGTCCGTGATCACATCCGGGACTCGAACTTCTTGGTACATCAAAATACATAAACTCATAATAACATCCATCGAAACTTTAAGCGTGCGGACCCTACGGTTCGAGAACAATGTAGACATGACCTAGAACTATTCACGGTCAATAACCAACAGCGGGACCTGGATGCCCATATTGGTTCCTACATATTCTCGAAGATCTTTATCGGTCGGACCGCATAACAACATCGTTGTTCCTTTGTCATCGGTATGTTACTTGCCGAGATTCGATCGTCGGTATCCAATACCTAGTTCAATCTCGTTACGGCAAGTCTCTTTACTCGTTCCGTAATACATCATCTCACAACTAACTCATTAGTTGTAGTGCTTGCAAGGCTTGATGATGTGCATTACCGAGAGGACCCAGAGATACCTCTCCGACAATCGGAGTGACAAAACCTAATCTCGAAATCGCCAACCCAACATCGCCTTTGGAGACACTGTAGTACTCCTTTATAATCACCCGATTCGTTGTGACGTTTGGTAGCACCAAAGTGTTCCTCCGTAAACAGGAGTTGCATAATCTCATAGTTACAGGAACATGTATATGTCATGGATAAAAGCAGTAGCAACATACTCAGCGATCGTGTGCTAAGCTAAGGAATGGGTCATGTCAATCAGATCATTCTACTAATGATGTGACCTTGTTAATCAAATAACAACTCCTTGTTCATGGTCAGGAAACATAACCATCTTTGATTAACAAGCTAGTCAAGTAGAGGCATACTAGTGACATGTTGTTTTGTCTATGCATTCACACATGTATCATGTTTCCGGTTAATACAATTCTAGCATGAATGATAAACATTTATCATGAAATAAGGAAATAAATAATAACTTTATTATTGCCTCTAGGGCATATTTCCTTCAAGGAACGCTATGCAAACATGGCGGCTCCTCAGTATGGCGTCGACACCAACTGGTACTTGGACAGTGGTGCGACGAACCATATCACAGGAGACCTAGAGAAGCTCACCATCCGGGATCGGTACACAGGAGATGATCAAATCCACACCGCGAGCGGATCAGGTATGGCTATAGCACACATTGGTCAATCTCATATTTATAACCCCGAACGTAACCTTCTCCTCAAAAGTGTCTTACATGTTCCTGAGGCTGACAAGAGTCTAATCTCTGCAAGCCGACTTGCTATTGACAACAATTCTTTCGTTGAAATTCACCCCTACTCTTTTCTTGTAAAGGATCGGGGAACGAGGAGGGTTCTGCTGCAAGCCAGGGGTAGGAGAGGCCTATACCCTGTCAAACACATGGGACAAGGCGCCAAGAAGCACGTGCTCAGTGCCATACCCTCCTCGGATAGATGGCACCGGCGCCTAGGGCATCCTTCATCAACCATAGTTAGCAAAATAATTAGTGAAAATAAGCTCCCATGTGTCAAATCTTTCAATTCTGAAGTTATTTGTGATTCTTGTCAACTGGGAAAAAGCCATCAGTTGCCCTATCCAATCTCAATAAGTGAATCAAAGTTCCCTTTGGAACTTATTTTTTCTGATGTATGGGGTCCAGCTGTTGAATCCGTAGGCAGAAACAAATACTACGTGAGCTTTATAGATGATTTCAGTAAGTTCACATGGATATACCTCATCAAACATAAGTCAGAAGTTTTTCAAAAATTTCATGACTTTCAAAATCTTGCTGAACGACAATTTGATCGCAAAATTCTTGCTCTCCAAACAGATTGGTGAGGGGAATATGTGAAGCTAAATTCCTTCTTTACAAAAGTTGGGATATCTCACCACGTCTCTTGCCCCCATGCACATCAGCAAAACAGGTCAGCAGAACGTAAACACGGGCATATAGTTGAGGTTGGCCTCTCCCTCCTAGCTCAAGCAAGCATGTCTCTTAAATTTTGGGACGAGGCTTCCATTGCCGCTACATACCTCATCAACAGATTACCAAGCAAAGTGATCAACTTTGAAACTCCTCTTGAAAAATTGTCTCATGAAAAGCCTAATTATTCTTCTCTCCGCATTTTTGGATGTGCTTGTTGGCCGAATTTACGTCCATATAATAACCACAAGCTTCAATTCCGCTCCAAACAATGTGTCTTCTTAGGCTACAGTAATTTGCACAAAGGTTTCAAGTGCTTAGACATATCTTCCAGACGAGTTTACATCTCTAGGGATGTTGTGTTTGATGAAACAGTGTTTCCTTTCTCCACTTTGCATCCCAATGCCGGTGCACGTCTATGCGCTGAAATTCTTCTTCTCTCTCCGGAGCTTTTGAATCCAACTGATCATGGGGGAGATAAATATGTTGATGATCATTTGGCTAAAAGTCATACACCCGATGCTAACGGAAACTGAAAAAAAACGCTGTTCAAAACTATGATTTTATTCAGAGTTTGGCTGGTGGTACAGGCGCTGGACACGAGGAGGATCCGGCTGACACAGCCCAGGGTGCGGATCCCGAGAGATTTGGCGCAGGTGGCGCAGGAGCAGACGCGGCGGATCCCGGGGTGGATTCCCATGCACGCGTCGGGACAAACCGACCCAGCCAGATCCTGCACAGCACGTCACCAGTGCCGGCGCGCGATCGGGCGGGGCGGCTCGCTTTGTCGCCATCTGCGGCTCGGTCGGGCGGGACGGCCCCGCGCCCTGTCGCCATCTGCCAGTTGGCACGAGCCGGCTGGGTCCCCGCCAACGCATGATGGCGTGAACAGCCCCAGCCCCGTGCGGGCCCCTGATCGCACGGTTGTCGAGGATGTATCATCCTCGTCAGTACAAGGAGGCAGCTTGCCCTCCAGATCTTCTACGGCTGCAGGATTGCCTATGGCTCTTGGTGGATCTCTCGCTTGCCGCTGGTGTGTCCAAGCACCGATCGACGACTACATCGCCAGTAACACGCTCGCAGCGAGGCATCGTCAAACCATTGGTACCCAAGGATGGCACGGTCAGGTACAATAAAAACTTTAAGTTTGCAAACTTCACTTCTATCGGTGAACCAGAAAATGTGATAGAGGCTTTGAATGATAAGAGTTGGAAAAATGCTATGAATATTGAGCATGATGCATTAGTGAAAAATCAGACGTGGCATCTAGTTCCACCTAAGTCAGGGAGGAATATTATCGATTGTAAGTGGGTGTATAAAATCAAGAAGAAAGCTGATGGTACAATAGACAGATACAAAGCTAGGTTGGTAGCTAAAGGTTTTAAACAACGATATGGTATTGATTATGAGGACACCTTCAGTCCAGTAGTGAAGGCTGCTATTATCAGGCTTGTTCTGTCTATTGTTGTCTCCAGGGGATGGAGTCTTCGCCAATTGGATGTTCAGAATGCCTTTTTGCATGGCGTTCTCGAGGAAGAGGTCTACATGCGGCAACCACCAGGTTTTGAGCACAGTTCTAAGCCACATCATGTATGCAGGCTAGACAAAGCTTTGTATGGTTTGAAGCAGGCACCAAGAGCATGGTACTCAAGGCTGAGCTCAAAACTGCAACAACTTGGCTTTCGGCCATCAAAGGGAGACACTTCTTTGTTCTTCTTCAGAAAAGGAAAGGTGACAATGTTTATGTTAATTTATGTTGATGACATAATTGTTGCTAGCTCCTCACAAGATGCCACCTTAGCTTTGTTAAGAAACTTGAAAAATGAGTTTGCACTTAAGGACTTGGGAGAGTTACACTATTTTCTAGGCATTAAAGTTAAAAAGGTGCAAGATGGTATTTTGCTCACTCAAGAAAAGTATGCTTCTGACATATTAAAGCGTGTTGGAATGAAGGACTGTAAACCTTCCAGCACACCCATGTCCACCACTAAAAAATTATCTTTGCATGAAGGAAATTTGTTAAGTTCAGAAGAGGGAACTAGGTATCGAAGTATAGTTGGGGCACTTCAGTACCTAACACTGACAAGACCAGATATTT
The DNA here is from genome assembly GCA_021437245.1 of Aegilops speltoides. Taxonomy (NCBI): domain Eukaryota; kingdom Viridiplantae; phylum Streptophyta; class Magnoliopsida; order Poales; family Poaceae; genus Aegilops; species Aegilops speltoides. Next base: position 60,416,616 of record CM038147.1, on the reverse strand, counting down.
CATTCTCTGTTAATAAGGTTTGTCAGTTCTTACATGCACCCCCTTCTGTGCACTGGACAACTGTAAAAAGGATTTTAAGATACATACAAGGCAGCATTGGAACTGGTTTAAAATTATGTAAGTCTCCATCAACTGCAGTAAGTGCCTTCTCTGATGCAGACTGGGCTGGATGTCCCGATGACAGAAAATCCACGGGAGGTTTTGCTATCTTTCTTGGTTCTAATCTTATATCCTGGCATGCAAAGAAACATGCAACGGTCTCACGTTCGATCTTGATCAAGGAATACAAGTCTTTGGCAAATGCAACGGCTGAGGTAATGTGGATTGAAACATTACTTGATGAGTTGGGCATTCCCAGATCACATGTGTCATGTTTGTGGTGTGATAATCTTGGTGCAACTTATCTGTCAGCAAATCCTATGTTTCATGCAAGGACAAAGCATATAGAGATTGATTTTCACTTTGTTCGTGAAAGAGTTGCACAAAAATTGTTGGAGATAAAGTTTATTCCAACCGGAGATCAAGTTGCTGATGGTTTTACTAAACCACTTCAAGTTCGACAATTGCAAGCCTTCAAGACCAATCTAAACCTTGACATGTTGAGATTGAGGGAGGATGTTAAACAATAGGCTTGTGTATAACGTGACAGTTGTCACGGAGGGTATATTGTGTGTGTGTTGTTGTGTACATGGTGTGTATAGGCAGGTTGTTAGACTAGATGACCTTATCTATTGTATAGCTTGGAGTAGAGGTCAAGACTAGAAACAACCTGCCGATCCCTGTAATCTATCTCTATATATTAACACGCACGTGTCCCTGCCAAGGTGCATACGCTTAAACCCTTTCCTTCTTTCAAGGTGCGCCTGGACCGTTGACATGTTTCAATGTACTAGAAGACGTCCTAATGTAGCATCCGTGGTACAGGTTTCGTTTCCAAGCATTTTCTGAAAATTGAACCATTGAGTATCAATCTTAACTAAATGTGTAATTTCTGTCCAGCATGTGTACTAACTTTGTCTCCAAACAAAATGAAAAGATCTGTTCCAGTATAGACAAATACAAATGTTATATAAAGAAAGTTAATGTACAAAGCTTTGCATCAGCATGACACTTCATAAGATCAGCTTTATGGATAATATCCAGCAATTTTTTCAGCTACTCCTTTGTTGGCTTTCCGATCTAAATGATTCCAAACCTCAAATCCAATATGACCAGGAGCATGTGTAACATCAAACAAAAATTGCCACTGGCTACTAGGATAGCACTACCTTCAAAAAACTTAAACTGATATCCACACACAAAAAAAGAACTTGAACTCCAGAATTGACACTTGGAGCAATGGTTGTCATTGACTCCATCCTTCCCTGCTCGGTGCATAAAAAGTGTTAGACATTACATTTAGCACAAAAAAGAGTTAGGTTCCCATGAGAGCTGTAGCACATCTAAAGGTCTAAATAAAATAACAATCCCATGCTAAAGCAGCGAAGAATGAAAATGTGTATGGAATGCATTGGCATTTATATGTACTAGGAAAAGAGTGTTTGTGAGAAATCGTCCTGAGTACAGCAACATAATTTAGGATGTCTTTTATGCCATGGACACATAGCGTGATAGCACCAAAAAGGTAAATCTGTAGGAATGTAATGACATTTTGTCACCACTGTAGCCTGCAAGTGTTAATGAAGCTCAATCTTTTGCCTTCAAGTAGAATCTCACTCTTGTGCCAACAACCACTTCACGTTCAGGACTTGTGTTAGATAATAACGAGAAATAAACGAGACAAAGAGACACGGATTTTTTACATGGAAACCCTTGCGGGAGAAAACCACGGACGCACGAAGGCGCAATCACTATGAGGAGGAGTATTACAAGCACGAGACGACAGGCCGTCTGAGGTGCGACTACATGGGGTATATATGAGGGGCAACACATAGGAGTCCTTGTAGGACAAGTAAACGAGTTGTACTCGTACGCGTCGGTACCAACGCAAAAGGCCCACACCGTATGTACTACGTCTAGTCCAATACGGTACTAGAATTTGGATCACAATTTAACAATCTCCACCTTGAGCCAAATTCCCTCCAGTAGTCGAAGAAAGTGAATAACTCCATCCAAATCAGCTTAAACACCTTGTGCGTCAAAGTCCATAGGACTAATGAGAAATACCAACTAAGCCTGAGCAAAGCTCAAACTTATTGGTAGGAACTGGCTTTGTCATCATATCAGCAGGATTATCATGAGTACTTATCTTGCATACCTTCAAATTGCCTTCAGCAACAACATCTCGAATATAATGAAATCTGACATCAATATGCTTTGTCCTCTCATGATACATTGGATTCTTTGTAAGATATATGGCACTTTGACTGTCAGAAAATATGGTAGGGCAAGATAAATCTCCACAAAGCTCAGCGTACAAACCTCTCAACCAGATAGCTTCTTTGCATGCCTCAGAAATAGCCATATACTAGGCATCTGTAGTGGAACATGCCACAATAGACTGCAAAGTTGCTCTCCAACTCACAGCACAACCACCAATGGTGAAAACATAACACGTGAGCGATCTTCTCTTATCCAAATCACCAAAGAAAATCAGAATCAACAAAACCAACAAGTCCATCTCTAGTTTTCCCAAACTGTAAATAAGCATTAGAAGTACCTCGCAGTATCTGAAAATCCACCGAATCTGCTCTCCAATGCTCTTTTCGAGGATTAGCCATGTATCTCTGACAACACTCAATGCATAAGATAAATCCGACGAGAACAAACCATGGCATACATAAGTGAACCAACTGCACTCGAATAGGGAACTCTAGACATGTACTCAATATCGCATCGACTTAGGACATAAAGTCGATGACAATTTAAAGTGTGCAGCTAATGGTGTACTCACCGGCTTGGCATTAAGCATATTAAAACGACGAAGAACTTTATCAATATATCCCTTCTGACTTAGATATACTTTTCCAGACGGTCTATCTCTGGATATTTCCATGCCAAGAATTTTCTTTGCTGCACCCAAATCCTTCATCTCAAATTCATTACTCAATTGCTTCTTTAGTTCATCAATCTCTGACATACTCTTTGCAGCAATGTCACATCCCCAGTCCTAGTATGTAGTAGGCCAGCCCTTCATGTGTGCATCATGTTTAACTTTTGAAATGAACTTGAAATGGGGGATGTTCAAACCCTAGCATAAAAAGGAATCCACCAGGTTCAACTAAAATATTTTTCAGTGAACCCAAATGGCCTTCAAAAATGTTCATCATTTTTGGAAAATGCTGGAAACAGCAACCAGAGGTGATGCACATTTTTGCATGACATTTTGGATTGTTGAATTAACACATATTATATTTTGAATTGGAGCAAATAAATACTATAAATACTTATTGCTCCAATAATTCCGATTTTTGTTGAGGGGCTTTGGAATAATCTTTTTAGTCCCTGCAAAATTTATCAGAAGCAACAAAAGTAGTTTGGTTCAAAAACCAAATTAAAACAAATGTCAGAAATAGAAAACAGAAACTAAATTAGAGAGAGAGAGAAGTTACCTGGACCTACCTACTGTCCAGCCCATCTGGCCTGGCACTGTGCCGGCCCAGCCCACATCCACCTGCCCTGTCGTCTTCCTCGCGCCTACTGGCGTTGTGCGTGGCGCGCCCACAACCGAGCCGCGGCCACCTCCTCCTAGCCACGCAGCTGCTCCCCCTCGCCCAGGACGATGCCACGCCATCCCGCAGAACCCCATGGCCCCTCTCCTCTCTCCCTGGACCTCTCTCCCTCCTCTGCTCTCTCCCTACGACTACTCCCCCTCGCCCTGAACGACGCCACGCCACCCCGCAGAACCCCCTTGCCCCTCTCCTCTCTCCCTGGACCTCTCTCCCTCCTCTGCTCTCTCCCTACGACGCCACCGGACATGCCCATCGCCGCCGTTCGCCGTTGCCGCGACCACCGCCGTCCCGACGATGCCCCGAGCTGCTCCCGAGCTCCTGCGCCTCGTCACCACCCCCTCACCGAGCCACGCGATTGGAAGACCCCCGAAGCGCCATCCCCGACCCCTTCTTCCTTCTCGGGTCACCGGAGATCGTCGCCGCCGATTCGTCGTCCACAGGGCCTCCCCGAGCTAGCTGACCCCCTCTCCGACCCTGCTGTGACCTCCTCTTCCTCTCCCCTAGCTCCCGTGCTCGTTTGGCCTCCGTAGCCACCGTCTCCACCGCGCCCGAAAGCTCCCCGCCGCCGGCCATGGCGCCTTCGTGGCTAGAGCCACAGTGGCTCCAAGCCAAGCTCACCATTGCGCTCAGCGCACCACCAGGAGTCCGTAGCGCCACTAGCTCCCCCTGCCTTGCACCGTAGCGCCGAACCCGTCGTTGCCCGAGCTCCGGCCGCCGCCACGAGCTGGACTCCGGCGAGCTCACTTCACCGCAGCCTCTCTCGCTTGCTCCAATGGATGCGCGAGAGTGCCAGCTCTCTGTAGGTGGTCTCGGCCGCTAATTTGGTCGTCGGAGGGAAATATCCGAGCCCCTCCGCCGTCTCGCCCTCGCCGGCGACTCAACGCCGGCGGGATTGACCCTGCTGACCAGGGGTTTTACCCCGCTGACCAAGTTGACCCCGGGTGGGCCCAGTTTGACCCCCCTGGGTCACTAACGTGTGGGCCCTAGGCCACTAACTAAACTAGGTTAGTGTTAGTTTAACGCTAATTAAATTTAATTAGTTTAACTAACCACTGACAGACGGGACCCACTGGTCAGGTTTGACCTGGACCGGGTCAGTTGACCTGTTGAGGTCAGCAGGACGCAATGCTGATGCAGTAATAGGTTTTTCTGGATTTATTCTTTTTCAGGTAATTTCAGAAAATAGCTCTAACTTCTAAAAATCATAGAAATTCAACCGTAACTCCAAATCAAATAATTTATATATAAAAAATGATCAGAAAAATCCAATCTATCCATCTGTACTAGTTTCATGCATGTTTAAACAACTTAACCTTGCTGTTTAGTGCAAAACATGATAAGCACTATTTAAATTCATAAGATGAGTTTGAGGTTGAACCATTGGTTCAAAATGAGTCAAACCCATCTGGTTTTAGTTGCATTAGCCCAATACACACATTTGGCCATGTCATGATCATGCATCATATTGTGCATTGCATTGATTGTGTTCCCTCTCGTTTGCCGGTGATTGCCCCCTCTCAGTAGACGACGTTCGACGATGAGTTCGATGACACCGATGAAGAACTATATTATCTTCAGAAGTGCCAGGCAAGCAAAACCCCCTTATTCATTCCAATACAATCCTACTCTATCGCTCCTGCTCTCTTTTACTGCATTAGGACAACAACGATTCATCTGTTACTTGCTGCGGTAGCTGAACCCCTTTATCCTCTGCATGACCTGTCATTGCCACAGTAAATAGATGAAACCCACTAGCATGAGTAGGAGTTGTTTGAGCCCCGATGTGCCTACTCATCCATGCTTGTTTGTCATGCCCGATATTTCTTAGAGTTGAGTCAGTCCGATTCATCGGGGATGAGTCGAGGTGTGAACATGTCCTACTTTGTGTGAGCTAAGTGTGTGAACACGATTTGGTAAAAGGTAGCGGTGAGAGGCCATGTAGGAGTACATGGTGGGTTGTCTCATTGCAGCCGTCCTCAGAACTGAGTTCGTGTTTGTGATCCATGATCTGATTACTACCATGCATTGGGCCCGAAACCAATGGACCCTCTCGGCTTCTTATTCACCCTAGTCCTCTGTCCAGGAGTTGCAAGTAGTTTCTGGTGTTTGTAGCCTACTGGAGGCCGTGGACAGCGCTGACCATGGGGTGGGCTGTGATGCGGTAGGTACGTCGCCGGGTACACCGGGCATCCGTTAGGTGTCTCGGAACCCTGTTCACATCGTTCGGGGCCGTATGTGGAAACCTCGGCCGGACTCCCTGCGGATGGAACCTGAATAGGCGATAAACCTGGACTAGGGACTTAGGTGTTTAGGTAGGTCGTGGCCGACACCCACGTTGGGTTTCCGCTTGAAGGTTGCCGAGTACATGTCGTGTAAACGGCGGTAAGTGGTGAGAGCGTGTATGAAGAAGTACACCCCTGCAGGGTTAACATTATCTATTGAATAGCCGTGTCCGCGTAAAGGACTTCGGGTTGCTGTGCAGTTCATAGACAAGTGAAAGTGGATACTCTAAAATGCGCAAGATAGCGTGAGTGCTATGGATGGCGTTCTCGTGAGGGAGACGGAGCGGATCCATAGTGGTGTATTGATATGGTGAATATGTGGACTCGTGTGCGCCACCTCAAAAGAGTTACTTGCGATCGTAGTTCAGGATAGCCACCGAGTCAAAGCTGGCTTGCTGCGGTCAAACTCCACCATCCCTTTGTTGATAATGATGCATATGTAGATAGTTCGATGTAAGTCTTGCTGGGTACATTTGTACTCACGTTTGCCTATTTTATGTTTTTGCAGAGAGACTTGAGCTCGCTAGTAGTTCGCTTGGACTTGACGTTTAGCTTGTTACCTCAGCTACGATCTTGTGCCCTCGGCAGATCTCGTAGTTAGTCGCTTCTCACCCTTTTTCATTTATAGTTGTGCGTACTCGGACATGTTAAGCTATCGCATGTGCTTTGACTTGTATGCTCTGAATGCTGGGTCGAGAGACCCATGTTTGTAATATCTCGCTCCTTGGAGCCTATTGAATAAAATACTTGAGTTGTAGAGTCATGTTGTGATGCCATGTTGTATTTGCACATATCGAGCATATTGTGTGTATGTTATTGAAATGCTTGGTATGTGTGGGATCTGACTATCTAGTTGTTTATCCTTAATAGCCTCTCTTACCGGGGGAATGTCTCCTAGTGCTTCCACTGAGCCATGGTAGCTTGCTACTGCTCCGAGACACTTAGGCTGGCTGGCATGTGTCCTTCTTCGTTCTGTGTCATCCCTTGGGAAATGTCACGATGAATACCGAGTCCTGTTAGCCCGCTACAGCCCGGTTCACCGAGTCCTGCTAGCCCAGTGCTACAACCTGATTCACTCGTGATGACCGACACGCTTCGATGTTGGGTCATGGATGCTGTCCTGTAAGTTTGTGCCACTTTGGGTTTACGACTAGCCATGTCAGCCGGGCTCCTTATCATATGGATGCTAGCGACACTATCATATCGTGTGCCAAAAGGCTAAACGGTCCCGGAAAAGGTAAGGCGACACCGGTGGAATACCGTCGTGAGGCATAAAGTGATATGAGGTGTGGCATTGCTAGATTGATGTGGCATTGAGTCGGGGTCCTGACAGCTTTGGTATCAGAGCTTGACTGCCTGTAGGATTACCAAGCCAAATTGGTCGAAGTTGAGTCTAGAAATGCTTTAGTTATATGTAAGGGAATTGATTGTGGGATGGGAACGTAAGGCTCTTTTTACTCCTTATACCTTATGCCCTTCTGATTTGAGTCATCTTATTTTTCCTACGGGGTTAAGGAACTAGGATTTCTCTTCTTTCTATTAGGATCACGTGTTACTAATCCGTAGACTTATAGGATTGATGGATTTAAGCTTCAGTTCAGTTCCTACTACTTCCGTATGTTAACTGTTGATCTCGAAACCTTGATATTGTGCTTCTGAGTGGCTATGCCACCATTTTTGTAGCATGTCTCAAATCTTTTTGAGCATTTACATCCGTTATGCTGTCCGAGTCATCCCAGGTTTCTAAATAGTGTGATGCATTTGCAAATATCTTTTTACCGTTCCGATGTTCCTTTGGCCAGATTAACCACACCAACTAGTGTGTTGAGGTACTTCATTGCCTCGGTATATATGTTGGAGCTAGTATTATGACCCTAGGTGTCTTAGAGTACCACCTAGTAGCTAGCCATGATTGTGTTCCCAGTGTGATGATTCTGACCTTTATTCTCGAAAGCATCCCGTGATGCAATCTAGTTTGTAGGTATTCTACTCCTGGGTTTTGAACCCGAGATTCACCCTACTTACTTCATGTTGATAGTGATTGCTAGTTCCTTTAGGATATTAGTAACCTTTGCGATAGTCCTCGAGGTCCGTGGTATTTCCTTCTTCCAAATACCATGAACTGCTTATGGCGGAAGTTCCTTGAACCAAGAGATCACAACAAGAGTGCTCTCGATGAGTTCTCCATTCTATATCGTGACTCTGCCAGTTCTACCTTTCTGCATGGGTTATCCGGAAGAAATATGTTGAATTTGACTCGACATACTAACCTATGCATCCACAACTCAGAAAGTCATATGTTCTTTGAGTTGTCCCTTTTTAGTTGTTTTCTGGCCCTCATCTATCAATTGATAGTCAGGAGTAGTTATGCTTTTGTGTTGCTCGATGCCCACTACTCTTGTGGTCCGTCAAGCCATTCTATTCCAGAGTGACTAGGAGAAACAAACTCCAGAACCCCATCCATATCCAGGATTGGGTCAAAGCAGTTGTACTCCGCAGATCAAAATGCCAACCCAGCTTTTGATTCTGTTCTACCCTGAAGTATTACCGTCTTTATGTCAGGATTTTCATTAGAATTGCACCGGCCCTTGTGAATTCTTGACGTAGTGATACTTCTCGCCATCATTACTTATTCCTCGGTTCTGTGTTGTCGCAATCGGAATGCCGAAAAGTGAATCGTGATGTGTGAAATCTATACGCCTAGCAACTCCGTTGCTTGGTAGTTAAATGGACAACAACCTCATTCTTAGCATGCTGATTATTGAATCATCATTCTAAGATAGATTGTGCTACCTAGTCCTTATTTCCGGTGCACCCTTCGATCAATGAGTTAGGATTGTGCCAATCCCTCGCTCTTCTGGTCATATCGTCTTGCCCTAAACAGCAAGATTGTTCTCGAGCTTAGTAACATATCGGTGGTTCGTGATTCTCCGATTGTCTTCTCGGAGGTATCAACAGGATGTCACCTGACCGCTATGTTGAGCTCGTGATCAAGTTGGCTTTCGAAACCACCCTTTCTCCAAGAATCTGTGTTGGATACCCCTGAGCTGGTTGGTTAAGCTAAACAACAACTTGGAGAGTTGGAAGATGAAAGCTTGTCTGACTCAATTCATTCCAAAGGGGTATCTCTCTCTGTGTGTGTGTTGAAGAAAGATGATATCTTCATTGATTGATCCTCGTGGTCAATTGTTGGATTTATTGTCTTACCCCAAACCTTTGATTTGAGTATGGGCTATCATCAAATCAAATCAGAACCAACGATGTTCGTAATGTTGTCTTACTCATGGATTTTCCTCGAGCATACACCATTATGTCTTTTGGGTCTGACCAATACTATCACCTTGTTCACATAGTTATGGAATTCCATCTCCATGGGAATCTGGATGAATTCTTGTTGAGCCCATCGATAATATCCTTATCTCCTCCATGATTTTGTTGAACATTAAGCAAGTGTTGAAAACATCTATAAGCATTATCTTCATGTCCCATTCATGAAGCATATGTTGGATGAAAGAAGCGACTTTCTCTGATTCATGTGCATTTGGTGCAAGTTGCCACCGTGAGTTCGAGACAGATTGTTTTGTTTTCCCTGGAATCATCCCAGGTCAGACATGCATGTGCGAAGTATGGTATGGTTTGACAGGCTCGCTACCTCCGTTCTATATGTGTCCCTAGCACACCAAGCCACTGATTGACTTGTTCTAGGTAAAGAAGTCTAATTTAAGTGCACAAGACTCTGATATCCTCGATGATGGTTCCCAACCTGAACCCGGTAGTGTTTTATTATAAGACTACCATGTGGTCATCTTTGTCTGTGACAGCATGTTCACATGTGTGTAGCAGAACCAACTCATGTTTTGGAGCTTGCTATCGTAGTTCATTTCCCGAGAATCTCGCAACGTCATCTCATCGGTTTGTGTTGCAAACTTTCATTTTTCTTTCTAGACTCGCTGAGTCTGGATTGTTCTGACACCAACCAGATCTGAATCTTAGGCAGATATGATGGTTGGAGAATTTTTCCAAGAACTATAATATTGGTCTCTCTGTAACCGGTAAAGAGGATGTCGTGGCCAACACGTCCAGCCGGAAGACCTATTACTGTAGTATCTTGATTGAGGAAGTTGGCCACCTCCCCATAAGGATTTCATAGGATACTATTTCCGTAGTTATTCCTTATGGATTCTTGTGCTCCTGAAGTCCGACCTTTACTTGATGTTCTACGTATCAAACCATTTTAATAAATGGGTTACGCTTGCACATCAAGGAGAACATTATAAGTGGAGTGCTAAATGTCTCTCGGTCGATCATCAAGATTTTGTTTCCTTGGCCTCGCTAAGGTGACATCTGAGAAGGTGTTATCTTACTTTGCATCTGCATTGTCCGTCACTATTCATCGTGGTAGTAAGATGTGTTGCCAGGATCCTCGGCACGGATGTTGGTAAAACCTTGATGAGTATGGAAATGCTCAAGTGTTGGGGAACGTAGTAATTTCAAAAATTTTCCTACGCACACACAAGATCATGGTGATGTATAGCAACGAGAGGGGAGAGTATTGTCTACATACCCTTGTAGACCCGAAGCGGAAGCGATCACAACGTAGAGGAAGTAGTCGTCGTTCTCCTCGCGATCCGACCGATCCCGCGCCACACTCGGCGCCCCGAGTTCTTGACACACGTATAGCTCGATGGCGTCCCTCGTACTCCGATCCAGCCGAGTGTCGAGGAGAGTTTCACGACGACGGCGTGGTGACGATCTTGATGTTTCACCGGCGCGAGGCTTCGCCTAAGCTTGCATGACAGTATAACCGAGGTGGAATATGGTGGAGGGGCACCGACACGGCTAAGGAACGATCTAAAGATCAACTTGTGTGTTCAAGGTGCCCCCTGCCCCGTATATAAAGGATCAAGGGGAGGGGGGCCATGGCCAAGGGAGGCGCGCCAGGAGTCCTACTCCCACTGGAGTAGGATTCCCCCAATCCTAGTTGGACTAGGATTCCTGAGGGGAAAGAGAGAGAGGGGGGCGGCCCTTCTCCTAGTCCTAGTTGGACTAGGGAAGGGGGAGGCGCGCCCCACCCAGGGCTGGCCCTTCTCCTTTCCACTAAGGCCCATCGAGGCCCATTTACCTCCGGGGTTCCGTAACCTCCGGTACTCGATAAATTCCGTTTTAGCCGGAACCATTCCGAACTCCAAACATAGGCTTCCAATATATCAATCTTTATGTCTCGACCATTTCGAGACTCCTCGTCATGTCCGTGATCACATCCGGACTCGAACTCCTTGGTACATCAAAATACATAAACTCATAATAAGCATTATCGAAACCTTAAGCGTGCATGGACCCTACGGTTCGAGAACAATGTAGACATGACCTAGAACTATTCATGGTCAATAACCAACAGCGGACCTGGATGCCCATATTGGTTCCTACATATTCTACGAAGATCTTTATCGGTCGGACCGCATAACAACACACGTTGTTCCCTTTGTCATCGGTATGTTACTTGCCGAGATTCGATCGTCGGTATCCAATACCTAGTTCAATCTCGTTACGCAAGTCTCTTTACTCGTTCCGTAATACATCATCTCACAACTAACTCATTAGTTGTAGTGCTTGCAAGGCTTCATGATGTGCATTACCGAGAGGGCCCAGAGATACCTCTCCGTCAATCGGAGTGACAAAACCTAATCTCAAATCGCCAACCCAACATCGCCTTTGGAGACACCTGTAGTACTCCTTTATAATCACCCGATTCACGTTGTGACGTTTGGTAGCACCAAAGTGTTCCTCCGTAAACGGAGTTGCATAATCTCATAGTTACAGGAACATGTATATGTCATGGATAAAAGCAGTAGCAACATACTAAGCGATCGTGTGCTAAGCTAAGGAATGGGTCATGTCAATCAGATCATTCTACTAATGATGTGACCTCATTAATCAAATAACAACTCCTTGTTCATGGTTAGGAAACATAACCATCTTTGATTAACAAGCTAGTCTAGTAGAGGCATACTAGTGACATGTTGTTTGTCTATGTATTCACACATGTATTATGTTTCCGGTTAATACAATTCTAGCATGAATAATAAACATTTATCATGATATGAGGAAATATATAATAACTTTATTATTGCCTCTAGGGCATATTTCCTTGATCTCCCACTTGCACTAGAGTCAATAATCTAGATCACATCACCATGTGATTAACATTGATATTTCACATCATCATGTGATTAACACCCATAGTTCACATCGCCATGTGACCAACACCCAAAGGGTTTACTAGATTCAGTAATCTAGTTCACATCGCTATGTGATTAACACCCAAAGAGTACTAAGGTGTGATCATGTTTTGCTTGTGAGAGAGTCTTAGTCAACGGGTCTTTTACATTCAGATCCGTTATGTATTTTGCAATTTTCTATGTCTACAATGCTCTGCACGAAGCTACTCTAGCTAATTGCTCCCACTTTCAATATGTATCTAGATCGAGATTTAGAGTCATCGGATCGGTGTCAAAACTTGCATCGACGTAACCCTTTACGATTTAACCTTTTGTCACTTCCATAATCGAGAAACATATCCTTATTCCACTAAGGATAATTTTGACCGCTATCCAGTGATCTACTCCTAGATCACTATTGTATTCCCTTGCCAAAATCAGTGTAGGGTATACAATAGATTTGGTACACAGCATGGCATACTTTATAGAACCTATGGCCAAGGCATAGGGAATGACTTTCATTCTCTTTCTATCTTCTGCCGTGGTCGGGTTTTGAGTCTTACTCAATTTCACACCTTGTAACACATGCAAGAACTCTTTCTTTGACTGTTCCATTTTGAACTACTTCAAAATCTTGTCAAGGTATGTACTCATTGAAAAAACTTATCAAGCATCTTGATCTATCTCTATAGATCTTGATGCTCAATATGTAAGCAGCTTCACCGAGGTCTTTCTTTGAAAAACTCCTTTTAAACACTCCTTTATGCTTTGCAGAATAATTCTACATTATTTCCGATCAACAATATGTCATTCACATATACTTATCGAAATGATGTAGTGCTCCCACTCACTTTCTTGTAAATACAGGCTTCACTTTGCAAGTCTCAGATAAACTATATCTTTGATCAACTTATCAAAGCGTATATTCCAACTCCGAGATGCTTGCACCAGTCCATAGATGGATCATTGGAGCTTGCACACTTTGTTAGCTCCTTTGGATCGATAAAACCTTCGGTTGCATCACATACAACTCTTCCTCCGTAAACCCATTCAGAATGCAGTTTTACATCCATTTGCCAAATTTCAGAAATTGTGGCAATTGCTAACATGATTTGGACAGACTTAAGCATCGCTACAATTGAGAAAATCTCATTATAGTCAACACCTTGAACTTGTCAAAAACCTTTTTGCGACAAGTCGAGCTTTGTAGATAGTAACACTACTATCAACGTCCGTCTTCCTCTTGAAGATCCATTTATACAATATGGCTTGCCGATCATCGGGCAACTCCACCAAAGTCCATACTTTGTTCTCATACATGGATCTCATCTCAGATTTCATGGCCTCAAACCATTTCGCGGAATCTGGGCTCATCATCGCTTCCTCATAGTTCGTAGGTTCATCATGGTCTAGTAACATGACTTCCAGAACAGGATTACCGTACCACTCTGGTTCGGACCGTACTCTAGAAGACCTACGAGGTTCTGTAGTAACTTGATCTGAAGTTTAATGATCATCATCATTAGCTTCCTCACTAATTGGTGTAGTAGTCACAGGAACAGATTTCTGTGATAAACTACTTTCCAACAAGGGAGAAGGTACAATTAACTTATCAAGTTCTACTTTCCTCCCACTCACTTCTTTCGAGAGAAACTCCTTCTCTAGAAAGGATCCATCTTAAGAAACGAATATCTTGCCTTCGGATCTGTGATAGAAGGTGTACCCAACAATTTCCTTTGGGTATTCTATGAAGACGCACTTCTCCGATTTGGGTTCGAGCTTATCAGGATGAAACTTTTTCACATAAGCATCGCAACTCCAAACTTTAAGAAACGACAACTTGGGTTTCTTGCTAAACCACAGTTCATATAGTGTCGTCTCAACGGATTTAGATGGTGCCCAATTTAACGTGAATGCAGCTGTCTCTAATGCATGATCCCAAAACAACATTGGTAAATCAGTAAGAAACATCATAGATTGCACTATATCCAATAAAGTGTGGTTACGATGTTTGGACACACCATAACATTGTGGTGTTCCAGGTGGCGTGAGCTGTGAAACTATTCCACATTGTTTTAATTGAAGACCAAACTCGTAACTCAAATATTTGTCTCCGCGATCAGATCGTAGAAACCTTATTTTCTTGTCACGATGATTTTTCCACTTCACTCTGAAATTCTTTGAACCTTTCAACTATTTCAGACTTATGTTTCATCAAGTAGATATACCCATATCTGCTTCAAATCAACTGTGAAGGTCAGAAAATAATGATACTTGTCGCGAGCCTTAATATTCATCGGACGACATACATCAGTATGTATGATTTCCAACAAATCTGTTGCTCGCTCCATTGTTCCGGAGAACGGAGTTTTAGTCATCTTGCCCAAAAGGCACGGTTCGCAAGCATCAAGTGATTCATAATCAAGTGATTCCAAAATCCCATCAGCATGGAGTTTCTTCATCGCTTTACACCAATATGACCCAAACGGCGATTACCACAAATAAGTTGCACTATCATTATTAACTTTGCATCTTTTGGTTTCAATATTATGAATATGTGTATCACTACGATCGAGATCCAATGAACCATTTTCATTGGGTGTGTAACCATATAAGGTTTTATTCATGTAAATGAACAACAGTTTATTCTCTTACTTAAATGAATAACCGAATTGCAATAAACACGATCAAATCATATTCATGCTCAACGCAAACACCAAACAACATTTATTTAGGTTCAACACTAATCCCGAAAGTATAGGGAGTGTGCGATGATGATCATATCAATCTTGAAACTACTTTCAACACACATCGTCACTTCACCCTTAACTAGTTTCGCTTATTCGCAACTCCCGTTTTGAGTTACTACTCTTAGCAACTGAACCAGTACCAAATACCGAGGGGTTGCTATAAACACTAGTAAAGTACACATCAATAACATGTATATCAAATATACCTTTGTTCACTTGGCCATCCTTCTTATCCGCCAAATACTTGGGGTAGTTCGCTTCGAAGACCAGTCCTTTGCGGAGAAGCACTTAGTCTCGTGCTTAGGTCCAGACTTGGGCTTCTTCACTTGAGCAGCAACTTGCTTGCCGTTCTTCTTGAAGTTCCCTTCTATCCCTTTGCCCTTTTCTTGAAACTAGTGGTCTTGTTAACCATCAACACTTGATGTTCTGTCTTGATTTCTACCTTCATTGATTTCATCATCATGAAAACTCGGGAATCATTTTCATCATCCCTTGTATACTATAGTTCATCACGAAGTTCTACTAACTTGGTGATGGTGACTAGAGAATTCATCAATCACTATCTTATCGTAAGATTAACTCCCACTTGATTCAAGCGATTGTAGTACCCAGACAATCGAGCACATGCTCACTAGTTGAGCGATTCTCCTCCATCTTTTAGCTATAGAACTTGTTAGAGACTTCATATCTCTCAACTCGGTATTTGCTTGAAATATTAACTTCAATTCCTGGAACATCTCATATGGTCCATGATGTTCAAAACATCTTTGAAGTCCCGATTCTAAGCCATAAAGCATGGTGCACAAAACTATCAAGTAGTCATCATATTGAGCTAGCCAAACGTTCATAACGTTTGCATCCGCTCCCGCAATAGGTCTGCTACCTAGCGGTGCATTAAGGACATAATTCTTCTGTGCAGCAATGAGGATAAACCTCCGATCACGGATCGAATCCGCATCATTGCTACTAACATTTTTCAATACAATTTTCTCTAGGAACATATCAAAATAAACATATGAAAGCAACAACGCGAGCTATTGATCTACAACATAATTTGCAAAAATACTACCAGGACTAAGTTCATGATAAATTTAAGTTCAATTAATCATATTACTTAAGAACTCCCACTTAGACAGACATCTCTCTAGTCATCTAAGTGATCACGTGATCCAAATCAACTAAACCATAACCGATCATCACGTGAAATGGAGTAGTTTTCAATGGTGAACATCTTATGTTGATCATATCTACTATATGATTCACGCTCAACCTTTCGGTCTCCGTGTTCCGAGGCCATATCTGCATATGCTAGGCTCGTCAAGTATAACCCGAGTATTCTGCGTGTGCAAAACTGGCTTGCACCCGTTGTAGATGGACGTAAGAGCTTATCACACCCGATCATCACGTGGTGTCGGGGCACGACGAACTTTGGCAACGGTGCATACTCGGGGAGAACACTTCTTGATAATTTAGTGAGAGATCATCTTATAATGCTACCGTCAATCAAAGCAAGATAAGATGCATAAAAGGATAAACATCACATGCAAATCAATATAAGTGATATGATATGGTCATCATCATCTTGTGCTTCATGATCTCCATCTCGCAGCACCACCATGATCACCATCGTCACCGGCGCGACACCTTGATCTCCATCGCAGCATCGTTGTCGTCTCGCCAAACTTATGCTACTACGACTATCGCTACCGCTTAGTGATAAAGTAAAGCATTACAGTAGCGATTGCATTGCATACAATAAAGCGACAACCATATGGCTACTGCCGATTGCCGATAACCGGTTACAAAACATGATCATCTCATACAATAAAATATAGCATCACGTCTTGACCATATCACATCACAACATGCCCTGCAAAAACAAGTTAGACGTCCTCTACTTTGTTGTTGCAAATTTTACGTGGCTGCTACGGGCTTAAGCAAGAACCAGTCTCACCTACGCATCAAAACCACAACGATACTTCGTCAAATAGACTCGTTTTAACCTTCTCAAGGACCGGGCGTAGCCACACTCAGTTCAACTAAAGTGAGAGAGACAGCACCCACCAGTCACCTTTAAGCAACGAGTGCTCGCAGCGGTGAAACCAGTCTCGCGTAAGCGTCTGGCGTAATGTCGGTCCGGGCCGCTTCATCTCACAATACCGCTGAACCAAAGTATGACATGCTGGTAGGTAGTATGACTTGTATCGCCCACAACTCACTTGTGTTCTACTCGTGCAAAACATCAAACCATAGAAAAACCTAGGCTCGATACCACTGTTGGGGAACGTAGTAATTTCAAAAATTTTCCTCGCACACACAAGATCATGGTGATGTATAGCAACGAGAGGGAGAGTATTGTCTACATACCCTTGTAGACCCGGCGAAGCGATCACAACGTAGAGGAAGTAGTCGACGTTCTCCTCGCGATCCGACCGATCCGGCGCCGTTACTCCGGCGCCCCGAGTTCTTGACACACGTACAGCTCGATGGCGTCCCTCGTACTCCGATCCAGCCGAGTGTCGAGGGAGAGTTTCGACAAGACGACGTGGTGGACGATCTTGATGTTTCACCGGCGCGAGGCTTCGCCTAAGCTTCATGACGGTATAACCGAGGTGGAATATGGTGGAGGGGGCACCGCTGCGGCTAAGGAACGATCTAAAGATCAACTTGTGTGTTCCAAGGTGCCCCCTGCCCCAGATATAAAGGAGCAGGGGAGGGGGGCGGCCAAGGGAGGCGCCAGGAGTCCTACTCCCTCAGGGTAGGATTCCCCCAATCCTAGTTGGACTAGGATTCCTGGAGGGAAAGAGAGAGAGGGGCGGCCCTTCTCCTAGTCCTAGTTGGACTAGGGAAGGGGGCCTTAGCCCCACCTAGGGCTGGCCCCTTCTCCTTTCCACTAAGGCCCATCGAGGCCCATTTACCTCCCGGGGGGTTCCGGTAACCTCCCGGTACTCCGGTAAATTCCCGTTTTCGCCCGGAACCATTCCGAACTCCAAACATAGGCTTCCAATATATCAATCTTTATGTCTCGACCATTTCGAGACTCCTCGTCATGTCCGTGATCATATCCGGGACTCCGAACTCCTTCGGTACATCAAAATACATAAACTCATAATAACTGTTATCGAAACCTTAAGCGTGCGGACCCTACGGTTCGAGAACAATGTAGACATGACCTAGAACTATTCATGGTCAATAACCAACAGCGGGACCTGGATGCCCATATTGGTTCCTACATATTCTACGAAGATCTTTATCGGTCAGACCGCATAACAACACACGTTGTTCCCTTTGTCATCGGTATGTTACTTGCCCGAGATTCGATCGTCGGTATCCAATACCTAGTTCAATCTCGTTACGCAAGTCTCTTTACTCGTTCCGTAATACATCATCTCACAACTAACTCATTAGTTGTAGTGCTTGCAAGGCTTCAGTGATGTGCATTACCGAGAGGGCCCAGAGATACCTCTCCGTCAATCGGAGTGACAAAACCTAATCTCAAATCGCCAACCCAACATCTGCCTTTGGAGACACTGTAGTACTCCTTTATAATCACCCGATTCGTTGTGACGTTTGGTAGCACCAAAGTGTTCCTCCGGTAAACGGGAGTTGCATAATCTCATAGTTACAGGAACATGTATATGTCATGGATAAAAGCAGTAGCAACATACTAAACGATCGTGTGCTAAGCTAAGGGAATGGGTCATGTCAATCAGATCATTCTACTAATGATGTGACCTCATTAATCAAATAACAACTTCTTGTTCATGGTTAGGAAACATAACCATCTTTGATTAACAAGCTAGTCTAGTAGAGGCATACTAGTGACATGTTGTTTGTCTATGTATTCACACATGTATTATGTTTCCGGTTAATACAATTCTAGCATGAATAATAAACATTTATCATGATATGAGGAAATGTATAATAACTTTATTATTGCCTCTAGGGCATATTTCCTTCATCAAGTTCTTGAAAGCACGCACAAGCGCTAGGTGTTATCATCGGCACTAACTGGGATTGCTCTTAGTTTCCTCGGTTATGTTATAACCTTTCAAACAGTAGACTCACTCTCTACCGTTGAGCTTCTCCTTAGTTACTAAAATCATCCCTTGTGTTGTTTTCAACAAGGTAATCCACATCATCCATTCTAATCCGGGCATGCCATTCTACCGACCCCCTCCTAACGGTCGCTCGAGAATTGCCTTAGGCTGGTATAAAGAGTTTCGATGATCTCCGAATCAAAGGTAATTCTTTTTGCCACTTAAGGGAATATTTCTACGAGTCACCTCTCCCAAGGTGCCCCGTTATGGGATCATAGTAATTGTATCCTCGCTACTTTGAAACCCTCATCAAATTATGTCTTCTGTCCCTCCTGATGCATGTCTTGCCTCTCAGCTCCAGAGATGTTTCTACGTCTCATTCTATGAGTTGATCTTGTGATCATTGAGATGATCCTAAGTTGCTCGAACCTCAAGAAGATCGATTCTTCTATAACTCTCCTTTTCCTCTTGTTGTCATGTTGGATGAAGTTCTCGAAGCAAGACATTGAGATCAAGATGATGCAAGGAATCAACATCTTCGAGAAGGACAGTTGGATCTTGGAATTCATGTTATTAGCTTGTGTCCCTCTGTCTTCTTACCTCACGTCTTGAATCTCGGGACGAGATTCTTGTTTAGTGGGGGTGAGTTGTCACATCCCCAGTCCTGGTATGTAGTAGGCCAGCCCTTCATGTGTGCATCATGTTTAACTTTTGAAATGAACTTGAAATGGGGGATGTTCAAACCCTAGCATAAAAAGGAATCCACCAGGTTCAACTAAAATATTTTTTAGTGAACCCAAATGGCCTTAAAAAATGTTCGTCATTTTTGGAAAATGCTGGAAACAGCAACCAGAGTTGATGCACATTTTTGCATGACATTTTGGATTGTTGAATTAACACATATTGTATTTTGAATTGGGGCAAATAAATACTATAAATACTTATTGCTCCAATAATTCTTATTTTTGTTGAGGGGCTTTGGAATAATCTTTTTAGTCCCTACAAAATTTATCAGAAGCAACAAAATTAGTTTGGTTAAAAACCAAATTAAAACAAATGTCAGAAATAGAAAACAGAAACTAAATTAGAGAGAGAGAGAGAAGTTACCTGGACCTACCAACTGTGCAGCCCATCTGGCCTGGCGCTGTGCCGGCCGAGCCCACCTCCACCTGCCCTATCGTCTTCCTCGCGCCTACTGGCGTTGTGCGTGGCGCGCGCACAGCCGAGCCGCGGCCACCTCCTGCTAGCCACGCAGCTGCTCCCCCTCGCCCTGGACGACGCCACGCCACCCCGCAGAACCCCCTGGCCCCTCTCCTCTCTCCCTGGACCTCTCTCCCTCCTTTGCTCTCTCCCTACGACGCCACCGAACACGCCCATCACCGTCGTTCACCGTTGCCGCGACCACCGCCGTCCCGACGATGCCCCGAGCTACTCCCGAGCTCCTGCGCCTCGTCACCAACTCCCTCACCGAGCCACGCGACTGGAAGACCGAAGCGCCGTCCCCGACCCCTTCTTCCTCCTCGAGTCACCGGAGATCGTCGCCGCCGATTCGTCGTCCACAGGGCCTCCCCGAGCTAGCTGACCCCCTCTCCGACCCTGCTGTGAGCTCCTCTTCCTCTCCCCTAGCTCCTGTGCTCGTTTGGCCTCCGTAGCCACCGTCTCCACCGTGCCCGAAAGCTCCCCGCCACCGGCCATGGCGCCTTCGTGGCTAGAGCCACAGTGGCTCCAAGCCAAGCTCACCGTTGCGCTCAGCGCACCACCAGGAGTCCGTAGCGGCCACTAGCTCCCCCTGCCTTGCACCGTAGCGCCGAACCACTTTCTTCCTCCTCTCGTGGGTTTTGTAACCCCCTGCGTCCGGAAAACCAACCTTCCACGGAAGCGAGCCTGGCGTGCCTCGTGTCCGTCCAGGGTGCTCGGGATTCCCAAGGGCCATTGTGAGCTCGTCCTTCTCCTGTTTGGAAGGAACGCCCTCGCTGCCAAGCATCAATATATTGTCGAAGTTTCTTGACTGGTGTTTGCAGTTGCTCGTTAGTCCATCGACATCGCCTATTCATAGGTCCAAGGTTCCGCCAGCCCGAAGAACCAAGTCCGCAACGGTCTGCCAGCGATCGCCTCTCGGTTCGATCCCTTTTTCAAGCAGATCATGCTCAGCCTTGGACCACTTAGGCGGGCTTTGAGGTAGCCACGACCCGTGCGATGGTGAAGCGTCTTCTTCGCAACATTTTTCTTGTTTGTCTCCGACATCTTCTTACTCTTTTCCGATGTCATGTGGGCCACAAATGCGGGCGATGATCTTTGATCTTCTCATATTTGCCGATGAATTCTGGTGTCTCTTTTTCTTGACAAACTGGTTCAGCTCTTTCCTCCACCTCCTCATTAGGCCAGCCATCTTCTTAAGAGCACAAGACTTGATTAATTGCTCTTTAATTGGCTTCTCCGGATCCTCCTCTGGCGGTAGGGTGAAATTTGCCTTCAGCTCATTCCAAAGATCTTCTTTACGCATATCATTGACATAAGACACCTCGGCGTCTTCATCCTTAGCAGCTTATACCATTCTTTGGATCTTGATCGGGATCTGTCCCTAACAAGAACCCCGCTGAGCGAAAATGCCTTCTTTGTCCGGTTGGGTTCAATCGGTTCGCCGTCGGGCGCGATTTCTATGATCTCAAACTTTTCATCCAAGCTCAACTTTTCTTGGGCCTCGTCTCCGTGCATCAAGTTGTGCTCGATCCGGAGGGCTAGAAATTATAAGGAAGAAAGACGACAGTACTTAATATGTGTACATATACCAAAACAATGGATGCATCAATTAACTTGTCAGCACGGGCTTAACTAATATATATATACCTGGCCGGACTCGGTTCGGTGACTCGGCTCGGCACGGTCTCCTTCGTCTTGTACCTCCATTGTGTCACCGGAGCCATCATGAACATAGTCCTCCTCTTGTACCGGCATTAATGAGTCGAAGCCATCATAATCATAGCCCTCTTCTTCATCCATCTGACCAACGGTGTCGATGAGAAATGACGCAACATCATCACTTCCATTTGCGATTATTTCCCCCAACATCGCTTCTGTTTCTTCGTCTCGGGAGTGCTCCATAGTTTCTGCAAATATTGACAACATGTCAATTATTATTCAACATCGTTTTCTCTCTAGGGTTTGGGTGTCCTCGAGAGTTTTGGTCGAGCGAGAGGGCCGAGGGGGCTGCTGCAGTTGTATCTAGAGGGGGTTAATTATATCGACAACGACGCGACATACATATACATATCGGGAGGGGTATCGGTACCACCCCTCGTGTTTAAGTTTCTTCTTTCTCCTTTCCTTTCTTTCTTCTTCTCCTCTTCTTTTCTTCTTCTCCCTCGAGAAAGGAAAATAATTAAGGAAAAGGAAGAAAAGAGGAAGAAGGAAGAAGGAAGAAGAAGAAGAAGTAAAGAAGAAAAAAGAGGAGAAGAAGAAAGGAATAGAGGAGAAGAAGAAAAATAGAATTTCTCCTTTCTCCTCTATTCCTTTCTTCTTCTCCTCTTCTTTTTCTTCTTTTTTCCTCTTCTTATTTATTTCTCCTCTTCTTCCTCTCCTCTTTTTCTCCTTTCTTCCTCTTCTTATTTTCCTTTTCCTCTCATTCTTTTAGTATTGCTTGTTTTAAAAAAATGTTCAAATAGAAAATTCCAAAAAAAAAACAAAGGTTTTGCCTAATGCATTGTTCATATGAATATACCAACATTTGCATATTCTACAATAATTAATATCAACAAAAAAATCTGTGAACAGAAAAAAACGAACTTTTCTAAAAATCTATCTTTTGCATATATATAGCCACATATGAACAGAGCCGCATATATACATACACATATATGAACAGAAAAAAACTAATAAAATGAAACATATACATAACATATATGAACATATATACACATACACATATATGCATTATATGAACAGAAAAAAAACTAATAAAAATGAAACATATACATAACATATATGAACATATACATACACATACACATATATGCATTATATGAACAGAAAAAAACTAATAAAATGAAACATATACATAACATATATGAACATATATACATACACATACACATATATATGCATTATATGAACAGAAAAAAAACTAAAATAATAAAATGAAAAAAAAGAGCCTGGCGGTGCGCGGGCGGCTCACAGCGTGGCATGCGGAGCGCTGGGCGACGGCGGCGACGGCGACGGCGACGGGCGCGGGGCCCATGGGCGACGGCGACGCTGGCGAGCCTGGCGGCGACAGCGGCAGAGCTCGGGCGACGACGGCGAGCGCAGGCTCGGGGAGGACGGCGACGACGACGGCGCGCGGCGACGGCGGGAGCGGCGGGCGGCGTCGGGTCAGCTGGCGGCGTCGATCGTTCGGCATCGTCGAGGGGCAATGTGGCGATGAACTGCAAAACGCAAAGTGCCACTTATATACAAAGCGCATTGGTCGGTTGGTGGCACCAACCGTGACTAATGCCACCTTTAGTCGGTTGGAGCCACCAACCAGACCAAAAGCCTCAATTCGGCAGCCCAAAGGGCGGAAGCTGCGCCTATGGTCCCGGTTGGTGGCTACAACCGGGACTAAAGCCCCCCCTTTAGTCCCGGTTGGTGCCTCCAACCAGGACCAAAGGCCTCACGCTGCCAGCGTCGGGGCCAAAGTTTAGTCCCACTCGCTAGTTGAGAGGAGAGCGCGATGGTTTATAAGCCCCACCGCTCCCTCTTGAACTCCTTTGAACTGCAGGCTTATGGGCCTACTTGCTCCTTCGTTGCTGTTGGACCTTCTGGCCCTCATGGGCCTGAATCTCGGCCCAAATAGGGATACTGTCGTATTCAGGCCGTGGCGGCCAAGAGGGTGGCATTTTTTTCTTGCTTTAATTAATTTATTTTGTTTCTACTTACAACAAAATACTTATTGTTGTTTTTTGTTTTGTTTTCTGCATTATTTATTTTCTTTTGTTTTTGCTCTATTTTTAAATCTTTTTGCTTCTAGTTTTAGGAAAATTATAAACTTTCTGTTAGTGCCATTACTAATTTTCAAATTTGAAAACACTTTTTTTTGTTTTCTTTCTTGCTTTATTTAATTTATTTTGTTTCTACTTACAACAAAATACCTATTGTTGTTTTTTTGTTTTGTTTTCTGCATTATTTATTTTCTTTTGTTTTTGCTCTATTTTTAAATCTTTTGCTTCTAGTTTTAGGAAAATTCTAAACTTTCTGTTAGTGCCATTACTAATTTTCAAATTTGAAAACACTTTTTTTGTTTTCTTTCTTGCTTTATTTAATTTATTTTGTTTCTACTTACAACAAAATACTTATTGTTGTTTTTTGTTTTGTTTTCTGCATTATTTATTTTCTTTTGTTTTTGCTCTATTTTTTAAATCTTTTTGCTTCTAGTTTTAGGAAAATTATAAACTTTCTGTTAGTGCCATTACTAATTTTCAAATTTGAAAACACTTTTTTTGTTTTCTTTCTTGCTTTATTTAATTTATTTTGTTTCTACTTACAACAAAATACTTATTGTTGCTATTTTTATTTATTACGAGGGCGAACCATAAGACATTTCAAATGAACTCGAAAAAGTTGAAAGTTGGCATGGTATCATAAATTGACCCACACATAGCATGTGCATGTACAAAACGAAAAATGGTATCATACTCATCGGTTACAATATAATGGTATCATAAGCGAACAATAGTTGCGGAGAAAGTCTTCACTTTTTCTTCGCTTGTGTCATTTGCTTATTGCGCGTAACCATGGATAATCTTCATCGTTTATCGGGATCTTTGGGGTCAGCCTTGACTTTAAAGGAGGAATTTCATGAAACTTTTCATAATCTTGAGACATGTCTGCCTTGTCCTCCACTCCCACGATGTCCCTTTATCCCGAAAAGAACTATGTGGCGCTTTGGCTCATCGTATGATGTATTTGCTTCCTTATCTTTTCTCTTTCTCGGTCTCTTGGACATGTCCTTCACATAGATAACCTGTGCCACATCATTGGCTAGGACGAGCGGTTCGTCGTGTACCCAAGATTTTCCAGATCCACTGTTGTCATTCCGTCTCGTGGGTCTACACATACTCATACTCCTCGACAGATTGACCCATTTGCACTTAAACAAAGGGACCTTAAAATCATGTCCGTAGTCAAGTTCCCATATGTCCACTATGTAACCATAATATGTGTCCTTTCCTCTCGGTTGTTGCATCAAAGCGACACCGCTGTTTTGGTTGGTGCTCTTTTGATCTTGGTCAATCGTGTAAAATGTATTCCCATTTATCTCAGTATCCTTTCCAAATCAATACGGTCAAAGATGGTCCCTGGATAACAAGTACAGCTCCTCACAAGCAGTCTTGTCACCTCGACGTGCTTCCAACCAACTGCTGAAAGTCTGATGTGTTCACATGTAATCCATCGTCGACTTTGCTCCGGGTGTTTGAAGCGCAGATGTTCTTGTGTTCATCGACATACGGGTCACCAAGGTAGAGTTCTCGTAGAAGCTGTAGTGGGCTTGAGACCAAGAATATCCGTCCCTCGCATATTATTGAGTCCTTTCCAAGCGTGCCTTTTCAATCAGTCTCCCCTCATACCGCGATTTAGGGAGACCTATCTTCTTAAGGCCAGGAATGAAGTCAACACAAAACCCGATGACATCCTTTGTTTGATGGCCCATGGAGATGCTTCCTTCGGCCTAAGCGCGATTACGGACATATTTCTTTAGGACTCCATGAACCTCTCAAAGGGTACATATTGTGTAGAAATACGGGCCCGTAATGACAATCTCGTCAACTAGATGAACAAGAACGTCGTCATGATATTGAAGAAGGATGGTGGGAACACCAGCTCGAAACCGACAAGACATTGCACCACATCACTCCTTAGCCTTGGTATGGTTTCGGATCGATCACCTTCGAGATATTGCATTGAGGAATGCACATAGCTTCACAATGGCTAATCGGACGTTTTCGGTAGAAGCCCCTCAATGCAACCGAAGCGATTGCGTCATAATCACGTGGCGATCATGAGACTTTAGGTTCGAAACTTTTTCTCGCCATATTTATTATTCCTTTTATATTCGACGAAAGCCGCGGGACCTTCATATTAAGCGAGCATTCAAAGAAGATTTCCTTCTCTTCTTTGGTAAGAGCATAGCTGGCGGGACCTTCATACTTGCTTTGGAGGCATGCCGTCTTTTTCGTGCAAACGTTGCAGGTCCTCTCGTGCCTCACCTGTATCTTTTGTCTTCCCATACACGCCCAAGAAGCCTAGCAGGTTCACGCAAAGGTTCTTCGTCACGTGCATCACGTCGATCGAAGAGCGGACCTCTAGGTCTTTCGGTGGGTAGGTCCCAAAATATAGATTTCTTCTTCCACATGGGTGCGTGTCCTCGGCGTCACTCGGAACAGCTAGTCCGCGGGACCCTTTCCAAAGATTACGTGTAAATCATTGACCATAGCAAATGCGTGATCACCGATGCGCATGGCGGGCTTCTTCCGTGATCTGCCTCGCCTTTGAAATGCTTGCCTTTCTTTCGACATTGATGGTTGGTCGGAAGAAATCGGCGATGGCCTGTACACATTCTTCCCGCAGCTTGCGGTATATACTATCGGTGTCAAGTAAGCAGTGCGTGCATGCGTGGTATCCCTTGTTTGTCTGTCACGAAGGTTCTTGAGAGAGCGGGCCAATCGTTGATGGTCACGAACAACAACGCCTTTAGGTTAAATTCCTCCTGTTTGTGCTCATCCCACGTCGTACACCGTTTCCATTCCACAGCTGTAAAAGTTCTTCAACTAATGGCCTTAGGTACACATCAATGTCATTGCCGGGTTGCTTAGGGCCTTGGATGAGAACGGCATCATAATGAACTTCCGCTTCATGCACATCCAAGGAGGAAGGTTATACATACATAGAGTCATGGGCAGTGCTGTGATTGCTGCTCTGCTCCCGGAAGGATTAATGCCATCCGCGCTTAAAGCAAACCATACGTTCCTTGGCTCACTTGCAAACTCATCCCAATACTTTCTCTCGATTTTTCTCCACTGCGACCCGTCGTGGTGCTCTCAACTTCCGTCTTTCTTACGGTCCTCACGTGCCATCGCATCAACTTGGCATGCTCTCCGTTTCGAACAGACGTTTCAACCGTGGTATTATAGGAGCATACCACATCACCTTCGCAGAACCCTCTTCCGGGGGCTCGCCGTCAACATCACCGAGGTCATCTCGTCGATCTTATACCGTAATGCACCGCATACCGGGCATGCGTTCAGATCCTTATGCGCACATGATAGAGGATCACGATCATTAGGGCATGCATGTATCTTCGCACCTCCAATCCTAGAGGGCATCGACCTTCTTTGCTGCGTATGTCTTGTCGGGCAATTCGTTATCCTTTGGAAGCTTCTTCTTCAATATTTTAAGTAGCTTCTCAAATCCTTTATCGAGCACAAGATTCTCTGCCTTCCATCGCAGCAATTCGATCGGTACCTAGCTTTGTGTTGCCATCTTCGCAATTGGGGTACAACCCTTTTTGTGGTCCTCTAGCATGCGATCGAACTTCATCTTCTCTTTTGACTTTCGCATTGCGTCCTTGCATCGACAATGACCGGCGGAGATCATCATCATCGGGCACATCATCCGGTTCCTCTTGATCTTCAAGCTTCTCCGTTGCAGCATCATCGTGCACATCGTTTGGTTCCTCTTGATCTTCGGAGCATCACCGTATTCAGGGGCACATAGTTGTCATCGTACTCTTCTTCTTCGCCGTCTTCCATCATAACCCCTATTTCTCCGTGCCTCGTCCAAACATTATAGTGTGGCATGAAACCCTTGTAAAGCGGTGGGTGTGCAGGATTTTCCGGTCGAGTAAGACTTCGTATTCCCACATATAGGGCATGGACAACACATAAAACCATTCTGCTTGTTTGCCTCAGCCACTTGAGAAAATTATGCACGCCTTAATGTACTCGGAGGTGTGTCTTGAACCGTACATCCATTGCGGTTCATCTGTGTGCATTATATATAATTAAGTGTGTCAAAAATCATTAGAGATCATGAATAGATAATTAATTAAGTGACCAAATTAATAGAAGTTCATCATCACATTAAAACCAAAGTACATACATAGTTCTCATCTAACAACATAAAGCTCTGCGAGCATCTAAATTAATTAAACCATACACTGAAACTATGTAAAACATTTCAATGCGAAAACAAATGCGATCATAATCGCAACCAATGTAACAACTGATCCAACGACATAATGATACCAAGCCTCGGTATGAATGGCATATTTTCTAATCTTTCTAATCTTCAAGCGCATTGCATCCATCTTGATCTTGTGATCATCGGCGACATCCGCAACATGCAACTCCAATATCATCTTCTCCTCCTCAATTTTTCTAATTTTTCCTTCAACAAATTGTTTTCTTCTTCAACTAAATTTAACCTCTCGACAATAGGGTCGGTTGGAATTTCCGGTTCAACAACCTCCTAGATGAATAAAATCTATGTCACGTTGGTCGGCATAATTGTCATAAACAATAAATGAACCAATAGTTATGAAAAGATAATATATACCACATCCGAATCATAGACAGGGCCGAGGGCCGACGAGGCGGATACCAAAACCATCGCACTATATAAGATGCAATAATAAAAGTAAGAAAATTATACAAGTATATATCTATCTAAACATACAAATAAGAATATTTTTCCTTTCGGAAAGAAGATAAGAACAAGAGGCTCACCACGGTGGTGCCGCCGATGAGATCGGTGCGGGTGATCGGCGGCGTTGAAGACGGGATGGGGCGTGACGGACCGCTAAACCTAGACAAATATGGAGGAAAATGGAGCTTGGCGGTCGAGCTTGGAGAGGAGAAACCTTAAGTAGTGTGGCTCGGGCATTCCATCGAACACCTTGTGTGCATATGAGGTGAGCTAGAGCACCACCAAGCCCTCTCCCCTCGGCGGAAAAAAGCAGAGCGGTGTGCTCTGCTCTTGCACGGGGGTATATATAAACACCACCATTGGTCCCGGTTGGTCGCACGAACCGGGACTAAGGGTTTCCTTTGGTCGGTTCGTGCCACGAACCGGGACGAATGGTTGTGGGCCAGGCGGGGATCATTGGTCTCGGTTCATCCCACCAACCGGGACCAAAGGTCGAGACGAACCGGGACCAATGGCCCACGTGGCCCGGCCGCCCGGGGCTCACGAACCGGTCCGATGCCCCATTGGTCCCGGTTCTGGATTGAACCGGGACTAATGGGCTGGACCGGCCTGGACCATTGCCCCCTTTTCTACTAGTGCTGCCATCGCTCGCTTGCACACACGCGCGCCTGCGTACACGCTGCCGGCCGTTCGTCTCGTCATTGCGCCGCCGTCCGTCTCGCTCACCGTCCGTCCCCGCCGCCGCCCGTCTCATCATCGTCGCCGTCGCGCCGGCCGTCCGCCGCCGCCGGCCGCCGTCTCATCATCGTCGCCGTCGCGCCGGCCGTCCGTCTTGCCGTTCGTCTCGTCTCGTCGTTCGCCTTCTCCGTCCACGTAGGAGACAAGG
This sequence comes from Aegilops speltoides, assembly GCA_021437245.1. Classification (NCBI taxonomy): domain Eukaryota; kingdom Viridiplantae; phylum Streptophyta; class Magnoliopsida; order Poales; family Poaceae; genus Aegilops; species Aegilops speltoides. The sequence continues at coordinate 60,387,094 of CM038147.1, read as the reverse complement.
TGAGACTATGGCTACGTCCTTGCTCCCCCGATGATGCCTTCTTCTTGCACCATATGTGTCCTATAGTTTTGGTGTCATAAATTGCCCCGCATATATAGTTTCTCATCTCTTGGTTTGGTCTCATGGTGAGCTTGATCCCATGTTGATACAAATCAGGGAAATAGATGATATGCCTAGTCTAGTCACATATTGATCTTCATCCTATATACTGATGCGAACTAAGTGCACATGTGCAATAAAAAAATCTTCTTGTCTTGGTCTCATGACACAAGTCAAGACTAAAAATTATACTCATCTTGTTTTGGTCTCATGGTGGTCTTGCACCTCCATGTTGATACAATTCAAGAACAAATTATATATGTCTTGTTTGGTCACATGGTGATCTTGAACATTCATGTTGATACAATTCAAGAATCAAACTAAAATTCTTCTTGTTTTGGTCTCATGGTGATCTTGCATCTCCATGTTGATACAATTCAAGAACAAATTATATATTTCTTGTTTTGGTCTCATGGTGATCTTGCATCTCCATGATGATACAACTCAAGAACAAATTATCTCCATCTCGTTTTGATCTCATGGTGATCTTGCATCTCCATGATGATACAACTCAAGAATAAAATATGTCCATCTTGATTTGGTCTCATGGTGATCTTGCATCCCATGTTGATACAGATCAAGGATAGAAATAGAAATAAAGCTCATATTGATTTGGTTTCATAAAGTCCTATTTTGTTGGAAATTCACACATGTTTCTTCCATATAATTTATAGTCTGGCTAGACCCCTAAACGCATCAGTATAGGGTGTAAACTTGGAGCATGCGGCTATATATTCATTAGTCTCAAGAAGTAGCATTATACGCTCGGTTTTTGTACTAGTGAAAACCCATGTGAAACAAAGCCATGACAACTCAATATACATGACTTTTGCTCTTCATAGTTTAGGGTCATATATATATAGACTTTGAGAATTGTCATATACTTCATCATGTCCATGCGAAACATATACTGATATATACTTCTGTTTGGTTACACCACAAGCATACAATCTATGCAACGTGGTGATAATACAAGCAAGAAGAAGTCCCGACACTTCATTTGGTTATGCTACATATGGGCACGAAGTTGCTACATGATGTTAGTACTAATACAAGTGAAGCAAAACTTTGTACAAGAAATATTCTCATTCAAACCCATATAAATATTTGACTAGATCCACTTAGTCGCATGCCCATATATGACATGTTTGAGACTAGCAAAGCTAGTATTTAAGCATAAACCATATATCATAATATAACCTCTCATACGGATTAAAATTGTACCATGCATAGAAAAGTAACTAGGGTCATAGCCTATGTTACTCGCATTAAACATAATATAGTGCGATCGAGTATGTCATCAACAAGTTTCATATAGTCCTCGCATATAATGGCTCGAGGCAACACTATATACGTTGCTATAAAATAAACCAACTCATAAAAATAGTTATGCCCTATATGGCATATATACAGTTAGCCCGGCTAGTTAACCATTAAATAAGACAACTACTACATATTTTCGATGGTTAATGAGCTAGGCATGAACGTGCTATATGAATGAACATTGTCAAATCATGAATGTTATGCAACGCATATGTTAGCATAGACGAAGTCCAAGGCTCTCCGAGTACGCCGACGTCGAAGACCGCGAGGAGGACTTTTATTTCTACATTTTGTAGTTTTCTTTTGTTCTACATATTGTAGTACTCATGTGATGTAATCCTATGTAATAGATATGTTGGAATTCTTAATCAGGGGTTTTCTCTTTGAAGATGTAATTAACAGAATTTTTATGTAAATGTAAGAGTTCTAGAAATAATGTACCTGCAATGTTTGATTCTATTTTATTTTATACATTTAAATTATTCACTCTGTATCAATGACCTGGACGCGTATTTTCACGCCCGCCATTTTCCCGTCATCACACATCTAATTCACGGGATCTCCGATCCCAAAGAATAGGTTACCACTGTGAACAACTCATATTGTGGGTCTCATACCCATCTCCCTCGATGCATTATCTATCACATTACGTGATAGACCCTTAGTGAAAGGATCTGCCAGATTTTTAGACATTTGGATATAATCCAATGCAATAACTCTGGAGTTTCTCATTTTTCTGACAGACTTTAACCTTCTCTGAATGTTTCTTGATGACTTCATGTTATCCTTTGAGCTGTTCACTTTCGTGATCACAGTTTGATTGTCGCAGTTCATAAGGATACCTGGTACAGGTTTCTCAACTACCGGCAAGTCATTCAAGAGCCGGCGAAGCCAATCTACTTCGACCATAGCTGTATCTAGTGCTGTGAGTTCTGCTTCCATTGTTGACCTCGTTAAGATGGTCTGCTTGCAAGACTTCCAAGAAACAACGCCATCTCCATGAGTGAATACATATCCGCTCGTGGCCTTTATCTCATCAGCATCTAAGATCCAGTTTGAGTCACTATACCCTTTAAGCACCTTTGGGTGCCCAGTGTAGTGAATTCCATAATTCGCAGTGCCTTTCAAATAACGCAAAATTCCCTCTAGAGCTTTCGAATGCACATCTCCTGGTTTTGAGACAAACCGGCTCAGTTTGCTGACAGCAAAAGAGATGTCAGGTCTTTTAGCACTGGCTAAGTACATAAGCGAGCCAATAATCTGAGAATATTTCAATTGGTCCCTAGCAATTTTTCGATTGTTTCGAAGCAATACACTAGCATCATATGGTGTTGGAGAGGGCTTGCAGTCACTGTAGCCAAAGCGACTCAAGATCTTTTCCACATAGTGAGATTGAAGCAATGTAATCCCACCATCATCGTCTCTCAACAACTTGATGTTCAGAATGACATCAGCCACTCCTAAATCCTTCATCTCAAAACAGCGAGATAGGAAACCCTTGACCTCCTTAATAACATTCAGATTTGTTCCGAAAATCAGTATGTCATCAACATACAAGCAAAGCATAACTCCCTCGCCCCCACCATGGCGATAGTACACACATTTGTCAGCTTCGTCCACAACAAAGCCTGCAGCTGTTAAAGTTCTTTCGAACTTCTCATGCCACTGTTTGGGTGCTTGCTTGAGTCCATACAAAGACTTCAGCTACTTGCACACTTTCCATTCCCGACCATCTATTACAAACCCATCTGGTTGTTCCATATAAATTTCCTCATCCAACTCTCCATTTAGGAAAGCAGTCTTAACATCCATTTTATGAACGAGAAGACCATGTGAGGCAGCTAGTGAAAGTAGAACTCGAATAGTGGTCAGTCGAGCCACAGGTGAGTAAGTATCAAAGAAGTCTTCACCTTCCTTTTTGGTATAACCCTTAGCCACGAGCCGAGCCTTGTACTTTTCGATAGTACCATCAGGCCTAAGCTTCTTCTTGAATACCCATTTGCATCCTATAGGTTTGCACCCATAAGGACGATCAGTTATCTCCTAAGTTTCATTCGCCAAGATGGAATCCATCTCACTACAAACCGCTTCCTTCCAGTAGTCAGCATCTTCCGATGCATAGGCCTCCGAAATAGAACTGGGAGTATCATCAATGAGATACACAAGAAAATCATCACCAAAGGATTTTGCTGTACTCTGTCTCTTGCTCCTAGTAGGAACTTCATTGTTCTCCTCCACAGGACTTTCAAAGTGTTCCATCGAAATGGCAGTTCGGTAATTGTAACTGGTTCCTGATTCGATGAACTAGGCATCTCCTTCATGGGAAAGATATCTTCAAAGAAAGTCGCATCATTCGACTCCATGATCGTACCGACATGCATGTCAGGTACCTCAGATTTTACAACCAAGAATCTATAGCCAATGCTATGAAAAGCATATCCCAGGAAAACACAATCCATAGTCTTTGGTCCAAGCTTCCGCTTCTTTGGAATTGGAACATTGACTTTCGCCAAACAACCCCATGTTCGCAGATAAGAGAGTTTTAATCTTTTCTTCTACCATTCCTCGAATCGAGTTATCTCTTTGTTCTTTGTGGGGACTCGATTTAGGACATGACATGCTGCCAATATCGCCTCCCCCCACCATGCCTTGGAGAGACCCGATGTGTCTAACATGGCGTTAACCAAATCAGTTAGAGTACGGTTCTTTCTTTCGGCCACCCCATTTGACTGAGGTGAGTAGGGAGGTGTCCTCTCATGGATTATATCATGTTCCGCACAAAAAGCATCAAATTCATCAGAAATATACTCTCCACCACGGTCGGACCTAAGCCTCTTGATTTTTCGATCAAGTTGGTTTTCCACTTCAACTTTATAGATCTTGAAAAAGTTCAAAGCCTCATCCTTAGATTTCAGAAGATACACACGGCAGTATCTAGTGGAGTCGTCAATTAACGTCATGAAATATTTCTTTCCACCTTTTGTCAAAACACCATTCATTTCACATAGATCTGAATGTATAAGTTCTAGTGGTGCAATATTTCTCGTCTCCGCAGTCACGTGAGACTTATGAGGTTGCTTAGCTTGCACACACACTTGACACTTAGATCCCTTGACAGTGGTGAAACTAGGGATTAAGTTCAACTTCGCTAGTCGCGACATGCAACCAAAGTTAACATGACAAAGACGTGAATGCTACACATTTGATTCACTATTGTTGCAAATATGATTAACAACTTTATTGCAAACGTCTGATAAGGATAAACGAAACAGGCCTCCTGACTCATAGCCTTTACCAACAAAGGTTCCATACTTGGATATTACAAATTTATTCGACTCAATGACAAGCTTATAGCCATCTCTACATAAAAGAGATCCGCTAACAAGATTTTTATTGACGGAGGGGATATAATGCACGTTCTTCAGCCGCACGATCTTCCCCGAAGTAAACTTCAGATCGACCGTGCCAACACCACGAACAGAAGCACTTGAACCGTTGCCCATTAGCACGGTTGAAGTCCCTGCGGTCTGATAAGACGAAAACATGGAAATATCACCGCATACATGCACATTAGCACCCGTGTCAATCAACCAATCAGGAGAATGACATACTGAAAGAATAGTGGGAAATATACCATACCCAGCATCCTTCATGTCAGTGTCTCCAATGACAACATTAGCGGTCTTGCCGCCTTTCCCAGGATGACGCTTGTCATAGCGATTAGGGCAACTTGGAGCGCAATGATCAGGATCCCCACACACATGACAAACACCTTTCTTCTTGTCATTCTTGTTCTTGAAGTTCATGTGCTGCACAACCTTGTTCTTCCCATCAAACTTTGCTTTACCATCAAGCTTGCCCTTGTTCTTGAACTTGTGGGATTGGAAGTTTTTCTTCTGTACCAGATTGGCACTAGATCCTCCCTCAGTACCTCGAGCACGTGTGTCCTTCGCTCTCGCCTTTTCTTCCACATCAAGAGTACCAATGAGATCCGGAACGGAAAACTCCTGTCTCTTATGCTTCAGTAAGGTAGCAAAGTTCCTGCATGAAGGAGGAAGCTTAGTGATGATACCCCCGGCAACAAACTTGTCCGGTAGCATGCAGCTGAAGTGCTCAAGTTCTCTAGCAAATGACTGTATCTCATGAGCCTGCTCAACCACTGAGCGCTCTTCAGTCATCCTCTAATCATAGAATTGCTCCATGATGTACAGCTCAGTGCCAGCATCTGAGACCCCAAACTTGGCCTCGAGTGCGTCCCACATATCTTTCCCATTGTCAATTGATGCATAAGCATAAACTATGTTCTCACCAAGAACACTCAACAGAGCAGCCTTAAACAGAGTATCCATTTTCTGAAAAGCTTGTGCCTGTTGGGCATCTTGCTCTCCTTCAGGTTTGCCAAGAGTGGCGTCATAGCAACTCATGGTCTGAAACCATAAGACTGCTCTCACGCGCCACCTCTTATAGTGATACCCTCAAACATAGGAGGTCTCATGGAAGCAGCAAAACCACTTGGGGTAAATTGCCCATAATAAGGTTTTTGGATTATTGGAAATGTGAGCAATTTACCAAATAATTTTGCTAACGGAAATACTAGATAAAGCATGACTAAAATAGCAATATTAAGCAAGTCATGCAATCTGACAGAGAGAAGGTAAACATTGTCTGCATATATGAACTTGAGCTAAACACATCTAGAACAGACACTAGATGAAGTTGCTTATACGACATAGAACCTAACATACGTAGGGCAGAAACTAGAGCCAAGAACTGTAGCAGGACTTCTAACAGAAAGGAGAAGAACACGTACGACACATCAGTAGCAGAAGCGCTGGACTTGGGGTCGGTGTCCTCGCCTGCCATGTCGTCGAGGAGGTCGCCGACGTCGGGGAAGTAGTCGTCGGTGAAGTAGTCGTCGGAGTCCAGGGCATCCGTGATGAAGAAGCCAGTAGTCGCGCAGAGCGCTCCGCAAAAACCTTATCACCCTTCTCCTGTACATGACTCAAAAGGTGCAGTTTCGGAGGCCTACTGTCCCGACTCGGGGTGCACGCCGCAAGCCGGGATGAGGAAGACAGCAGCAGCGCAGAGACTGGAACTGTGTGGCGAGAGGAAGAGGACCTTCTGATGTGTTTCTATGGAGAGGAGCGACCTCTCTTATATAGGCACAGGAGAGGGACGCGAACAGGCTGCGACGGGAGGTGAAGCAACGGAGGGAGACGAAGTGAACATGCAGCACGTGAAGAGGTGCGCCGTTCGTATTCATTATCCACTACCGCAAAAACTTTTCAGCTCCCAAATGACCTTTCGTGTACCCGTAGTGCGTGGCAAAAATTAGACATCGGCTCATTCCCGCAGCCCGCGGCGCATCATGACGAAGCATGGCGTGGCGAGGCGGGCGGCAGAGAAGGAGCGCGCGTGGATGTCCTTCTTGTTCTCATGCTCATACAAGTAGGGAAAGAACCTCCCTTATAAGGAGGTCCAACTCCCACTAAACTAGCAATGTGGGACTAAACTTTAGTAGTATCCCTTGCCTTGCACAAATGGGCTGAGTGGGCCTCTAGGATTTATTAGGAATTTCTGAAATAGTTATTGGGCTGCCCAAAATAGACTAAATTCCAGCAGATGGTAGCTAGAGTGAAGGTGAAGCGCAAGGTTAATGACACTTTTAGCAAACATCTATCCAAAGTTTCAAACAAGCCATAAGAATTCGTTCAAAAGTAATAACTATTATTTCACATTTGTTGATCCAAGTTGTGGAGCAACCAACGTGTGGGAGGAGACCTCTCAATTGAGTTAGAGGTCGTTAGGGTCACTGAGATAGGCGAGCAAAGGCTTGATCTTGCGATGTCCACCATTCGATATCACTAGCCGGAGGCATTGGCACGGATAGAGGCGTTTTATTGGGGCAGCGGTGCTGACAAGGGGAGGAGAAAAAAGATGACCAAGGAAGAACATATAATCTGGGATCCCGTGATTCAAATGTTTTGTTATTAATGTTTAGAAAGAAAATGAAAATATAAAAACTTCCGAGTTATATATAGTCCCTTGTTTTTTTGAGAGAGAGAGAGAGAGTGAAAATGTGCAGTCCATTGTTTTTTGAGCTAATAGCAAACTGGTTCAGTAGTTAAGTGGTCTGATCTTGGTCGTATCATCTCTCACCGAAATTATACTATATATGCTTATCTTTATATATAGGTGCACCTTATCATATTTATCAAACAATAACCAACGGGAAATGGTGAGCACTAACCCGAAAAGTCTTCTGAACTGCCAAAAGTGAAGAGGCGCGGACAATCAATTCTGGCACTACAACTTCACAAGGGAGAGAACCCCGCTCCCATATAAAATTGACAGGGAGTCTCCTTGGCCTCCTCCTATTACAAACCGACGATCCATCCCCTTGCTTGCTCCCCAAACGGGGCAAGAACAGTCGTTTGGCCGCCTCCTGTCTCCATCGTCAAGGTACACTTCGAATCTTTGATCTGGTACCCTTGTTATTATGCACTGCTGATCTGCACAAGGTGCCTCACCAGTCTTAACTAGTCCTTGTCTGACGCTAGCTGTATCATCTGTTGGGAAGGATTGCTAGTGTTTTGTGCTCTGAGACTCTGATTCAACAGATGGAGATCTCCGTGAAGACCCTCACCGGCCAGAGCATCACCATCAAGGCCGATCCTTCGGACACCATCTACGTCGTCAAGGAGAAGATCCAGGACCAGCAGCGCGTCGTCTTTGGCGGGGAGGAGCTGGAGGACGGGCGTACTCTGGCTCACTACGACGTCCGAGATAAATCAACTCTCCAGTTGGACTTGCCCGAGGCCGAAAAGGGCGTCCCCGTGGCCGATCATAACTCTGGCTTAGTCGGGGGGAAGCCGGAGGGAGGTCGCACCCTGGCGGAATCAGGACACCATTCACCTCCTACTGCCACGACGCTTCCGCGGTGAGACTTGATGCATGGGTGCTTGCCGGCTCAGTTTTCTACACGGTGTGGTCGAAATATGTTCTGTTGGCTATTTGTCCCGTCGTATGTATGGTGCATGCATGGCCTGGAATAACCTAGCGCAAGAGTGCGTGTGAACATGCCCGAGTTAAGTACAGTTTGCTACAAGCACTATGCTGTCTATGCATGCTCTGTCAGTCTCTGGTTGCTTGCCATTATTAATACGAATCAAGTGCTAAAAAGAGCTTATTGCAGGGTCTGGGTCATTTGATCTTGACTTTTGTGGGCATCTCTTTGCATTTGGATCTAAAATTAAGCATGCCATTTAAGCAAAAATCTAACGTGACATCACATTTACTCCATCCGTTCACTATTATAAGACATTTCGGATATTTCAAATATGGACTACATATGGATTGAAATAAATTAACAAACATATGAAAACACGTATGTTTATATCCAATTCCGAAAAAGTTGGAACATCTTATCATAGCGAGCGGATCGGAAGTAATAATGAAAGAGAGTTTTCCCGTATCTTAATATCCATGTACTCTCTCCACTCCATAGTTTGAACTAAAACCACAAGAAGTATTATGTAACGGAGGGAGTAGCTCTTAGCACCAAAAGTCCAAAACCTAGACAAAACTAATGTTAAGAGTCCGTGCATTTTGCGTCGCATGCAAAATTTGCAACTTTTCTCGTTTTTTTCTTCCACTATTTATTGGGTACAGAAGGTTAAACGGAGTGGCCGGTAGTTTCCTACCTATGCGCCACGACCCTGACCACTCATGCCATCCCACGAGTTCGCGTCGTGCTAAACCACCCGAGCTAAACGCATGGGCTAATGTGACGTGGTCCCCCTCCCACAGGCCCAGACGTGGTCACATCGTGCTACAGGCCCATGCAGCCTACATGCAAAGCACCCACAAGTCACGGGCTCTTGCCAAACAAACTAAGCTGGAAACAAGCTAACTACTACGAGTTTATTCTTAGCGACTAGGACGCGGCTTGCCTGCGGCCTTGGCGTGCGACGCAGCCATCGCATGGCTGTGCGTAAGCCCCCTCCCGCTGCGGATTTTCTCTCAAAAAAAAAAAAAACAGAATACAGATCGTGATACCGGACGTCCCGTTATACCTATTTCGTTTCGTAATACTCTCGCACCATTAAGACTAAACAAAAATCAAGTAACAAAAAACTCATCGCCTGTGTAACATATCCAGAAAATGCCCGCGAAACAGATCCTCATATGCAAAAAAGCGTGCCAAAATATACTCCTGAAGGCGAGAGAGACCTACAACCTCGGCAGAACAATCAATGGCGGCTTGACCAGGGCAAGCACATGTAATTTCTCCTCTTGAATTGGGCAGCCAAGGAATCCCATCCCCGATGGCTTCTTCGAGTCTCACGTCCCCGGTGGCTTCTCCAAGAAGTGGTCCAGGGAACCAGGATGCTCCTGATGACTCTCAGTCACCAAAAGTAAGAAATCGCACTCTGTTCTTCACGATGAATCACCGGCAAATTCTCCTGCTGTACCGTTTTAGAACTTGTACAGGAAACCATGACTAGCGACTACAATCTGCAGATGCGAAACAACGACAAGAAGTTAGTTCAGTTGCATTTCGAAAAACAAAGTAGGAGCATGTACAGTACCCGATTTTCACATTTAATTGGATGAGAAGACGTTCTTGCACAAACCGTATAATGATATGAAATAATAATAGAACAAGGATTGCAGGGTCCATCTTGATTTCTCCTCTAAACCTTAAGACTACTACAGTATTGATCCCTCAATGCACTGCATGTTTCCCAAGACGAATATGATTGCAAGACAGATAAATATGATTCATGAATCGGTTGATCAAAACTTGTGGTAGGAAAATATGATTGCCATTTGCCATGTCTGTGGATTAACTAAATTGAATCCTAATTGATACAGGATACGCAACAAACCACGGCAGATCACAGTGATGAAAGGGTACCAAAGCTTGGCATGACATTTTTGTCTGAAGAGGAAGCTTATTTATTTTATAACAAGTATGCTGAAACTATCGGTTTTAGCATCAGAAGAAGTAGTGGCCATAAAGTGAAGAACTCTTCTGTATTTCAGCAACGCACATTTACATGCTCTCGTCAAGGTACATGTTACTTCTAATTTGTTATTCTAACCACTTATTTATGCTCTAAGACAATTACTACAACTCACAGGCCACCGGCAAGAAGGTAAAAGAGGGGACACATTCAGTTACAGTAGGCCTGAAACGCGATGTGGTTGTAATGCTCATATGAAGATAAGCCTTAAAAATGGTTTTTATTATGTGCATGAATTCGAGGCATCACATAACCACACTCTTGATCAAGGAATCATGGCCCAGTACTTGAGATCCCAGAGAAAAGTAACAGAAGCACATATAGCAAATGCCGAGGTTGCAAAGTCAGTAGGCATTTCAAATAAAGTAACATTCGATTTGATGGCCAAGGAAGCATGTGGAAGTGAAAACCTTGGCTTTATACGTGAAGATTCGAAAAATTGTTTGTACTCAAAGAGAACAATAAAAGCAAAGCATGGTGACACAGGGGGAGTATTAGAGTATATGGAGAGAAGGTCTCAGAAGATGTCAACTTCTTCTATTTAATTCAAGTTGATGAAGATGAGTTGATAACTAATATTTTTTGGACTGACTCGAAAATGGTATCAGACTACGCATTATTCGGCGATGTTATATGCTTTGACACCACATACAGGAAACTAGATGATGGACGCCCGTTTGGTTTGATTGTTGGGGTGAATAATCATCAAAAAATTGTTGTCTTTGGCGCCGCACTTCTCTATGATGAAACTGCTGCAAGTTTTGCTTGGCTTTTCAGAACTTTCCTAAAAGTTATGTCCGGGAAACATCCACGTACAATTCTCACAGATGAAGATGCAGCAATGGCGAAGGCAATCCGTAAAGTGTTCCCTCATTCTAACCATAGATTTTGCGACTGGCATATGAATCAAAATGCTTGCAAGCATCTCGCTGGAGGTGTTGATGAATATAAGAAATTCAATGTTAATTTTCAACATTGTATATATGATATAGAAGAGGAAGATGAATTTGTAAGTGCATGGAATAAAACGATTGACCAGTATGGACTAGGTGACAATGCATGGTTGCAAAGGCTATTTGAGAAGAAAGAACAGTGGGCACTAGTATATGGTAAAAATACGTTCTCTGCCCACATGAGCACTACCCAACGAAGTGAAAGCATGAACAATGAACTAAAGATGTACATTAGTGTTAAATATGACATGCTTACTTTCATTGAGCATTTTGAACGGCTAGTTTCAGATAAAAGATGTGAAGAGGTGAAGTATGACTTTAAAGCAACACAAACTACTCCAAAGTTGAAGGCTGAATCAAGCCATATGCTAACACAAGCTGCAGCTACATATACTCCAGCAATATTCAAGATGTTTCAAGATCAAGTGCTTCGGACTCTGAACTACGACACATTGCTTTGTGATGAAAGTGACATAGAGTTGAATATTTATATAGTAAAATTTCATGGCACACAACGGGAGCATGTTGTTAGATTCATTCCAAAAGAAGAAAAGGTTAGTTGTAGCATACAATAAGGCTGCTAAATTTGCAGAGCAATTAGCACAAGATGTGGAGAAATACTTGAAGATTAGAGCTGGTCCAGATTTGGGAGACTCATGTACTAAAGAAGGTGCATATTATACTAATAATAATTTCCTAGACTATTGACAAACAAAGACTGATATTTACCATTACAGTGGCAGCAGGAGTGAACATCCCCTGTAGCAGAATTTCAAAACACAATGATGGGCTTGCAAACCAAAAGGTATGAAGGTCAAGGAGAAGACTGTCAAAGGATCAAAAAGGCCCGTTGGTGGATTTGAGAAAGCAACTTAAAAGAAGAAATGGAGCAAAGATGATATTGTACAACTAGAGCCTCATGGAACCTCAAAGGTATTATACTTCGTAGCTTTGTGTCTTATAAAACCTTCAACTTTATTGACCTTTCATATCATTTTTGATAGGCTCCTTCGGAGAAAGCAACTTCAAAGAAGAAAAGGAACAAAAAAGATAGTGCACAACTACAACCTCATGGCCTCTCAACGGTATAACGTTGTTGCTTGTTTCTTATAAAACACTCAATTGTATTGCTCTTTCTCTATCATTTTCAATAGGGCCCTTTGGAATTTTTTGATAACCTAATGGGTGCATATCAATTACACTACAACACTATCCTAAATGCTTCAATGCAACCATCAATTGATAATACCAACCCGATGCCACCGCATACCCAACAGCTCTTGGCGGGATTCCAACCATACAACACAACAGTGGTAGAAGCAGTCCACTCTTTCAAGTTTACGATTTTTTTAAACTTCATTGAAACTGAACTTTGCTACTTTGTGCACAGGGTCATCCGACAAGGCAACGGCGGAGCCAGCGTAGAAAGGTTGGGTTCAAGTGAACCCAATGGATTTTATCTGCCACCTACATATAGGTATGTATTTGCTTGACTTTAACCCAATAGAAAGTCTAGAATGACCCCCATCGAATAATGTTATGAGGGGGGAGGGGGGCATTGGCCCCCAACCTTGGATCAGATATTTTTTTGGCGAGATTATATGGAAATTTCTAGCAAACTCCACCACTGCATACTATAGTTAATTCATACTCAAACCCTTAGCGAACCCATTAGCAAAATTTCCTGGCTCCGCCCCTGCAACAAGGCCATATAAATTCGGTCGGAAGTAATAATTATTATTTCACATTTGTTGTTCCAAGTTGTGGAAGGCCGATCCATAGAGTTAGAGGTGGTTAGGGTCACTGAGATAGGCGAGTTCAGAGCAAAGGCTTGAGCATGCAATGTCGACCATTGGATAAGACTAGCCGGAGACATTGGCACCGATGGAGGCAAGATTTTATTGGGGCAGTGGTGCTGGCAAGGGGAGGTGAAAAAAGCTGACCAAGGAAGAAGAGATAAAATGGGATCCGGTGACTCAAATGTTTGGCTATAAGTTAAGAAAGAAAAAAGAACAACTTCTGACTTATATATAATCCCTTTATTTAGAGAGAATATGCAGTCCCTTGTTTTCTGAGCTAATGCAAACTGGTTCAGTAGTTGAGTCTGTAAAAGTATTTGGGAAGCGTAGAACCCTTTGTCTCGGGCCGCATGTATATATTTAGGCAAAGCCTTGGCATACAAGTTACAAGGGGAGATCGATGGAACGATCAGGAGATCGACCGGATAGGTCGTTACAAGAAGATCGGGAACAGAAGAAAGGATATAACTAGATGCAGAATTTAAACAAAGACTTCTATCCCTATACGTATATTCCAACACTCCCCCTCAATCTAAACCTCAAGGAGCTTTGCCAAGGTTAAGATTGTACTTGAAATCATTCAACCTTCTTTCGGTAAGAGGTTTTGTAAAACCATCTGTGAGCTGATGTCCTGTAGGAATAAACCGAATTTCCAGAAGCTTTCGAGCTACTCTTTCTCTGACAAAGTGGAAATCAACTTCAATGTGTTTTGTTCGTGCAGGAAAAACGGGATTTGCTAAGAGATATGTTGCACCAATATTATCACACCACAATCTCGCAGCCTGTGGAGTTTTAACTCCAAGCTCATAAAGTAACGTTTGTATCCACATCACTTCAGCTGTAGCATTAGCCAAAGCCTTATATTCAGCCTCTGTGCTTGACCTAGAAACTGTGGCTTGTTTTCTTGCACTCCATGACATAAGGTTAGTTCGAAATAAATACAAAAAACCACCGTAGATCTTCTATCATCAGCACACCCTGCCCAGTCAGCATCAGAATATGCAGTAACAAGCATAGAAGAAGACTTGGTAATGTTGAGACCAAGACCTTCTGAGAACTTGAGATACCTTAAAATTCTTTTGACTGCAGTCCAGTGAGTAGTTCTAGGTGCATGTAAGTATTGACATACCTTGTTCACTGAATAAGATATATCAGGACGAGTGAGTGTTAAATATTGCAATGCACCTACAACACTCCTATAGTTTGTTGCATCCTCTGGTCCAAGAACTTCTCCACCTTCCACTGAAAGCTTTTCAGAGGTAGAAATTGGTGTATTAACTGGCTTGCAATTTTCCAATCCTACTCTCCTGAGAATGTCAGTTGTATATTTTTCCTGTGAGAGAAGTATGCCATCTTTAACTTGCTTTACCTCTATACCAAGGAAATAGTGAAGATCACCCAAGTCCTTAAGAGCAAATTTCAGCTTCAGATCTTTAAGCAAGCAAGTAGTGGCATCTGGACTTGAACTAGCAACAATTATATCATCAACATAAACCAACACAAAATAGTGACATTGCCTTTATTAAAGAAGAACAATGAGGTATCTGCCTTGGATGGTATGAACCCAAGATGTTGCAACTGCATACTTAGTCTGGAATACCAAGCTCTTGGGGCCTGCTTCAAACCATACAAAGCTTTATCCAACTTACAGACATGTTGTGGTGTGCTAGGATTTTCATAACCTGGTGGTTGCCGCATGAACACTTCTTCCTCAAGAACACCATGAAGAAACGCGTTCTGAACATCTAGCTGTCGTAGACTCCACCCTCTAGAAACAGCAATAGACAACACAAGGCGAATAGTAGTTGACTTAATAACAGGACTAAAGGTATCTTCATAGTCAATTCCAAACCTTTGCTTAAATACTTTGGCAACTAGTCTAGCTTTATACCTGTATATGCTTCCATCAGACTTTCTTTTGATCTTATACACCCATTTGCAATCAATAACATTGTTTCCATACTTTGGTGGAACCAAGTGCCATGTCTTATTTTTCATAAGTGCATTATATTCACTATCCATAGCTTCCTTCCAATTCTCATTAGCAAGCGCATCATCCAAATTGAGTGGTTCACCAGTGGTAGTAAGGAATGCACGTTTGATTTTGTCATACCTTATTGTACCATCATTGTATTGTTTTTCCTTGACAATACCTGACCGATACCGTGTTTGCCGAGGAGTAGATGCAGGCAACACAGAAGCAGTAGCTGCCACAGAAGATCCAGCCTGCACGTGATCCGAGGCGGATCCATGCAGCAGGCTAGCCGGATCAGGCACCTGATCCGATGCGGAACCCTGCCGCGCATGCAGCGAATCAGCGCGCGCCGCGCCCGCTGATGAAGTCATGTACCTAGGGTAGGGTCATAGACCTGACCTAAGTACCCTTCCCAAGGACACCCTCAGAAGAAACTGCCTTCCAGTCGACGAAGACGGACTTCACTCGACGGACTCGAAGGACTCGACCATGAAGACTCACTCGACCACCAGGAGATCAAGAGCCACTCTGCATCCAAACGGTCGGCAATTAAGTAGTCTTTATGGCATTTAAGGCACTTTATGTAGGGCGTTACCAGTAACGCTTAGCCTTAATGTACTTTAAACCCTGCATTACTGAGGGCCGGAGGGGTCTGGCAGACACTATATAAGCCACCCCCTCCTCAGTGTAAAGTGTTCGCACCCCTGTAATCCATACACACATAATCCACTCGACCGCCTCCGGGCTCCGAGACGTAGGGTTGTTACTTCCTCCGAGAAGGGCCTGAACTCGTACATCCTTTGTGTTTACAACTGCTCCATAGCTAGGATCTTGCCTCTCCATACCTACCCCTCATTCTACTGTTAGACCTAGAACCACGACACCCGCCGCTGCAGTACGCCCACGCTCGGGGATAGCTGGTGTGGGGTCGGACACGCATCCACGGTCGGTTGCGGTGGAAACCCGTGCCGCGTCCGATTCGCTTCCCCCCGCACGAGGGCTGTCAGCGCGTGGGGACACCGCGGGAGACGGCGGGCGTCATTGGCGCGAGGCGACGCGGCCGCGGGACCAGTGGGCTCCACCTGATCAGTGCGGTCGGCCACGAGACCAGGCGAGACCAGGCGCGCAGGAGAATCCTCCTGGGATCGCGCGCCGCCAGTAGGAGTCGCAGGCTGGGCAGGCGAATCTGCCTCGGATCGCCCGCTGTCAGCCAAATCTGCCGCGGTTTCCGTGCCCTTCCTGTCTTTTCCTTCACACATAAAATCACAGGGTAATTGTGCACAAATAGCATCAACAGAATCAGAATTTTCATGGAATTTTTGCACATGATCACGTTCGTTTAACTCCCCCCCCCACACACACACTATGAGGTAATATTGTAGGATCAGAAAGGAGGGCAATCTCTGCACGAAGCAAGGCGCCCGCATTGGGATGCAATTTTCAAAACAGAAAGAGTGTCTCATCAAAGATAACATCACGAGAAATATAGATACGTCCAGTAGAAATCTCAAGGCATTTATAACCTTTATGAAGATTACTATAACCAAGAAAAACACACTGTGTGGATCTAAACTCAAGTTTGTGATGATTGTAGGGACGCAAATTTGGGTAACATGCACACCCAAATATCTTTAGATAGTTGTAATCAGGTTTTTGATGATAGAGACGCTCTAATGGAGTGGTGTTTCCAATAACTTTGCTGGGGAGCCTATTGATAAGATAGGTGGCAGTGATAAAAGCTTCATCCCAGTACTTGAGAGGCATTGATGCATGAGCTAACAGGGAAAGGCCAACTTCAACAATGTGGCGATGTTTACGCTAGGCAGAGCCATTCTGTTGATGAGCATGAGGACAAGATACATGATGAGGAATCCCAATGCTACGGAAAAAGGAGTGGAGTTTCTCATACTCCCCTCCCCAGTCACTTTGGACAGCAAGAATTTTCCTATCAAATTGATGCTCAACTAGTTTCTGAAATTCTTGGAAAATAGAAAAAACTTCAGATTTGTATCGAAGCAAATAAATCCAAGTGAACTTGCTATAGTCATCGATAAAACTGACGTAATATTTTTTTCGACCAAAAGAATCTCGGGCATGACCCCATACATCACTGAAAATAAGCTCTAATGGAGCATGAGACACACTAGTTGACTTGGATAAGGAAGCTGATGGCTTTTGGCACATTGACAAGCTTCGCAAACAGACTCAGAAACTAGACTAGGAGACAAAGAAAGTTTGTCTTTATTGACTATTTGTTTGACAATGATCGAAGATGGATGCCCTAATCGTTGATGCCACCGTGCCAAGGAGGGCTTGATGACGGAGTAGACGTGACGACGCTTGCGACCTATTGCTCCGGATGGAATGGGGTAGAGGCCGCCAACGCATCTACCGTGATGAAATAGTTCCCTCGTTGCCCGATCCTTAATGAAAAAATAACGAGGGTGAGTTTCGAAGAAAACATTATTGTTGGTGGCTAGTCTAGACATGGAAGCAAGGTTTTTGTCAGCTTGAGGGACATGAAGCACATCTCTAAGAACAAGATTACGTTTGAGTGTAGGGGAATTAGTAGAACTTTGACCGATATGACAAATATCCATACCTTCGCCACTGGCGGTGTGAATCTGATCGGTGCCATGGTAGCGCTCACGGAGGGCAAGTTGCTCGAGCTCGTTTGTCACATGATCCGTAGCGCCGGAGTCCACGTACCAGACGCCGTCACCACCCTGCTCACGCATGGCAGCCGCAACATGGCGATCCGAGGGCACAAAGTCCTCATCGTAGTGATGCCAGCAGTCAATCACCTCGTGACCAGACTTTTTGCAGAGCTGGCATCGGGGGCGCGGACGGGAAGGAGGGCGGCGGCCGTTGTTGTTGTTGAAGCCGCCGCTGTTGCCGCTGGTGTTGTAGCCGCCCCCGCCATGGGAGCCAGAGCCCCCACCGGAGCGTGCGCCTTCTCCTGGAGAGGCGCCGCGTCCGCGCCCGCCACCGCGCTGCCCCTGGTGACCGCGCCCACGGCCGCGGCCACGAGAGGCGGAGTTGATGGAGGACTGCCGAAGATCGCCGCCGTGGAGGAGGGTGAGGCGGGCATCAAAACTGAGCAGCTGGCTGTAGAGCTCTTGGACGGTGATGGGTTCCACCCTGGCGGCGAGTGCAGAGACCACCGGGTTGTACTCCATATCCAAGCCGGCAAGGATTTTGGAGACGATCTCTGGATCAGATAGGGCCGAAGCCGTGCTTGCGACCTCATCAGTGAGACTTTTGATTTTACCAAGATAATCGGCCATGGACATATTACCTTTCTTGAGGTTGGTGAGCTCGATGCGAGTGTTTATCGCTTGGGCTTGGCTCTGAGCAGCAAACATGGCGTGGATGGTGTTCCACACCTCGGCCGGCGTCTGGAGCGTGGCAACCTGGGCAAGAATCTCACGGGAAAGTGAACCCATTAAGTATCCTTGGAGTTGTTGCTGCTGTGCATACCAGAGGGATCTTGCAAAGTTGACGACTTGTTCATCTTTGCCTTCCTTGGTGATGATGAGGGTGGTTGGCGGTGGCGGGCTCGTCGCGTCGAGGTGATGCTCCATCTGGGCACCTCTGATCTGCGGGAGCACAATGGCCTTCCAGAGCAGGAAGTTGCCCCGCGTAAGCTTCTCCTGTGGTGGCGATCCGAGGGAGGTGGTGTTGTGGGTGGAGGTGGAAGATGATGCGAAGGTGGAGGATGGGGTGGTGGCGAGCGCACCCATGGTGCTTGGAGTCATGGCCGCGGTGGTGGTGGACATAGCCTCGGTCGCGAAGGTAGCTAGGTGCAATCTCTCTCGATTGGATGAGGAAGAGGCTCTAATACCATGTAAAAGTATTTGGGAAGCGTAGAACCCTTTGTCTCGGGCCGCATGTATATATTTAGGCAAAGCCTTGGCATACAAGTTACAAGGGGAGATCGATGGAACGATCAGGAGATCGACCGGATAGGTCGTTACAAGAAGATCGGGAACAGAAGAAAGGATAGAACTAGATACATAATTTAAACAAAGACTTCTATCCCTATACGTATATTCCAACAGAGTCACCTGATTTTGTCGTATCATATCACCCAAAAACTTATGCATGCTTATCTTTCTAAATGCACCTTGATCAAATTTACCTAACAATAAACGTGAACTGGTGAGCAGTAAACCGAGGAGTCTTCTGAACCGACAAAAGTGAAGAGTTGCACACTATTAATTCCGGCACTACAACTTCTCAAGGAAGAGAACCCCGCTCCCCTATAAAATTGACAGGGAGTTTCCTTGGCCTCCTCCCATCACAACCCGACGATCCATCCCTCCTTTCCCCATCGTCAAGGTACACACTTCGATCCATTCCGATATTAAGTTCTTAACTAGTTGTTGTCATCTGAACAACATTTGTTATTCCTGCAACGATAACTGTTATGTCTGACGTTGCATCATCTGTTGGAATTGCTAATATCTTGTGCTCTTTGCCTCTGATTAAAAAGATGGAGATCTCCGTGAAGACCCTCACGGGCCAGACCATCACCATCAAGGCCGATCCTTCGGACACCATCTACGTCGTCAAGGCGAAGATCCAGGACCAGCAGCGCCTCCTCTTTGGCGGGGAGGAGCTGGAGGACGGGCGTACTCTGGCTCACTACGACGTCCGAGATAAATCAACTCTCCACTTGGACCTGCGCCAGGGCGAGGAGGGCGTACCCGTGGCCGACCAGAGCTCTGGCTTCGTCGACGTCGGGGCGAAACCGGAGGGCGGTCGCACCCTGGCGGACTATGGCATTAAGAATCAGGACACCATTCACCTCCTACTGCCACGAGGCTTCCGCGGTGAGACTTGATGCTTGGGTGATGGCTCAGTTCTATTGGCTATATATTTGTTCAGCCGTACTTACGGTGCATGCATGGCCGGGAATAACCTAGCGCAAGAGTGCGTGTGAACATGCCCCAGTTAAGTACAGTTTGCTACAAGCATTATGCTGTCTATGCATGCTCTGTCAGTCTCTGGTTGCTTGCCATTATTAATACGAATCAAGTGCTAAAAAGAGCTTATTGCAGGGTCTGGGTCATTTGATCTTGACTTTTGTGGGCATCTCTTTGCATTTGGATCTAAAATTAAGCATGCCATTTAAGCAAAAATCTAACGTGACATCACATTTACTCCATCCGTTCACTATTATAAGACATTTCGGATATTTCAAATATGGACTACATATGGATTGAAATAAATTAACAAACATATGAAAACACGTATGTTTATATCCAATTCCGAAAAAGTTGGAACATCTTATCATAGCGAGCGGATCGGAAGTAATAATGAAAGAGAGTTTTCCCGTATCTTAATATCCATGTACTCTCTCCACTCCATAATTTGAACTAAAACCACAAGAAGTATTATGTAACGGAGGGTAGCTCTTAGCACCAAAAGTCCAAAACCTAGACAAAACTAATGTTAAGAGTCCGTGCATTTTGCGTCGCATGCAAAATTTGCAACTTTTCTCGTTTTTTTCTTCCACTATTTATTGGGTACAGAAGGTTAAACGGAGTGGCCGGTAGTTTCCTACCTATGCGCCACGACCCTGACCACTCATGCCATCCCACGAGTTCGCGTCGTGCTAAACCACCCGAGCTAAACGCATGGGCTAATGTGACGTGGTCCCCCTCCCACAGGCCCAGACGTGGTCACATCGTGCTACAGGCCCATGCAGCCTACATGCAAAGCACCCACAAGTCACGGGCTCTTGCCAAACAAACTAAGCTGGAAACAAGCTAACTACTACGAGTTTATTCTTAGCGACTAGGACGCGGCTTGCCTGCGGCCTTGGCGTGCGACGCAGCCATCGCATGGCTGTGCGTAAGCCCCCTCCCGCTGCGGATTTTCTCTCAAAAAAAAAAAACAGAATACAGATCGTGATACTGGACGTCCCGTTATACCTATTTCGTTTCGTAATACTCTCGCACCATTAAGACTAAACAAAAATCAAGTAACAAAAAACTCATCGCCTGTGTAACATATCCAGAAAATGCCCGCGAAACAGATCCTCATATGCAAAAAGCGTGCCAAAATATACTCCTGAAGGCGAGAGAGACCTACAACCTCGGCAGAACAATCAATGGCGGCTTGACCAGGGCAAGCACATGTAATTTCTCCTCTTGAATTGGGCAGCCAAGGAATCCCATCCCCGATGGCTTCTTCGAGTCTCACGTCCCCGGTGGCTTCTCCAAGAAGTGGTCCAGGGAACCAGGATGCTCCTGATGACTCTCAGTCACCAAAAGTAAGAAATCGCACTCTGTTCTTCACGATGAATCACCGGCAAATTCTCCTGCTGTACCGTTTTAGAACTTGTACAGGAAACCATGACTAGCGACTACAATCTGCAGATGCGAAACAACGACAAGAAGTTAGTTCTGTTGCATTTCGAAAAACAAAGTAGGAGCATGTACAGTACCCCGATTTTCACATTTAATTGGATGAGAAGACGTTCTTGCACAAACCGTATAATGATATGAAATAATAATAGAACAAGGATTGCAGGGTCCATCTTGATTTCTCCTCTAAACCTTAAGACTACTACAATATTGATCCCTCAATGCACTGCATGTTTCCCAAGACGAATATGATTGCAAGACAGATAAATATGATTCATGAATCGGTTGATCAAAACTTGTGGTAGGAAAATATGATTGCCATTTGCCATGTCTGTGGATTAACTAAATTGAATCCTAATTGATACAGGATACGCAACAAACCACGGCAGATCACAGTGATGAAAGGGTACCAAAGCATGGCATGACATTTTTGTCTGAAGAGGAAGCTTATTTATTTTATAACAAGTATGGTGAAACTATCGGTTTCAGCATCAGAAGAAGTAGTGGCCATAAAGTGAAGAATTCTTCTGTATTTCAGCAACGCACATTTACATGCTCTCGTCAAGGTACATGTTACTTCTAATTTGTTTTGATTCTAACCACTTATTTATGCTCTAAGACAATTACTACAACTCACAGGCCACCGGCAAGAAGGTAAAAGAGAGGACACATTCAGTTACAGTAGGCCTGAAACACGATGTGGTTGTAATGCTCATATGAAGATATGCCTTAAAAATGGTTTTTATTATGTGTATGAATTGGAGGCATCACATAACCACACTCTTGCTCAAGGAATCATGGCCCAGTACTTGAGATCCCAGAAAAAAATAACAGAAGCACATATAGCAAATGCCGAGGTTGCAAAGTCAGTAGGCATTTCAAATAAAGCAACATTCGATTTGATGGCCAAGGAAGCATGTCGAAGTGAAAACCTTGGCTTTATACGTGAAGATTTGAAAAATCGTTTGTACGCAAAGAGAACAATAAAAGCAAAGCATGGTGACATAGGGGGAGTATTAGAGTACATGGAGAAGAAGGTCTCAGAAGATGTCAACTTCTTCTATTCAATTCAAGTTGATGAAGATGAGTTGATAACTAATATTTTTTGGACTGACTCGAAAATGGTATCAGACTACGCATTATTCGGCGATGTTATATGCTTTGACACCACATACAGGAAACTAGATGATGGATGCCCGTTTGGTTTGATTGTTGGGGTGAATAATCATCAAAAAAATGTTGTCTTTGACGCCGCACTTCTCTATGATGAAACTGCTACAAGTTTTTCTTGGCTTTTCAGAACTTTCCTAAAAGTTATGTCTGGGAAACATCCACGTACAATTCTCACAGATGAAGATGCAGCAATGGCGAAGGCAATCCGTAAAGTGTTCCCTCATTCTCACCATAGACTTTGCGTCTGGCATATGAATCAAAATGCTTGCAAGCATCTCACTGGAGTTGTTGATGAATATAAGAAATTCAATGTTGATTTTCAACATTGTATATATGATATAGAAGAGGAAGATGAATTTGTAAGTGCATGGAATAAAATGATTGACAAGTATGGACTAGGTGACAATGCATGGTTGCAAAGGCTATTTGAGAAGAAAGAACAGTGGGCACTAGTATATGGTAAAAATACGTTCTCTGCCCACATGAGCACTACGCAACGAAATGAAAGCATGAACAATGAACTAAAGAGGTACAATAGTCGTAAATATGACATGCTTACTTTCTTTGAGCATTTTGAGCGGCTAGTTTCAGATAAAAGATGTGAAGAGGTGAAGTATGACTTTAAAGCAACACAAACTACTCCAAAGTTGAAGGCTGAATCAAGCCATATGCTAACACAAGCTGCATCTACATATACTCCAGCAATATTCAAGATGTTTCAAGATCAAGTGCTTCGGACTCTAAACTATGACACATTGTTTTGTGATGAAAGTGACACAGAGTTGAAGATTTATATAGTAAAATTTCATGGCACACAACGGGAGCATGTTGTTAGATTCATTCCAAAAGAAGAAAAGGTTAGTTGCAGCATACAATAAGGCTGCTAAATTTGCAGAGCAATTAGCACAAGATGTGGAGAAATGCTTGAAGATTAGAGCTGATCCAGATTTGGGAGACTCATGTACTAAAGGAGGTGCATATTATACTAATAATAATTTCCTAGACTATTGACAAACAAAGACTGATATTTACCATTACAGTGGTAGCAGGAGTGAACATCCCCTGTAGCAGAATTTCAAAACACAATGATGGGCTTGCAAAGCCAAAAGGTATGAAGGTCAAGGAGAAGACTGTCAAAGGATCAAAAAGGCCCGTTGGTGGATTTGAGAAAGCAATTTCAAAGAAGAAAAGGAGCACAGATGATATTGTACAACTAGAGCCTCATGGCACCTCAAAGGTATTATACTTCGTAGCTTTGTGTCTTATAAAACCTTCAACATTATAGACCTTTCATATCATTTTTGATAGGCCCCTTCGGAGAAAGCAACTTCAAAGAAGAAAAGGAACAAAAAAGATGTTGTACAACTACAACCTCATGGCCTCTCAACGGTATAACGCTGTTGCTTGTTTCTTATAAAACACTCAATTGTATGATCTTTCTCTATCATTTTCAATAGGGTCCTTTGGAATTTTTCGATAACCAAATGGGTGCATATCAATTACACTACAACACTATCCTAAATGCTTCAATGCAACCATCAATTGATAATACCATCCCGATGCCACCGCATACCCAACAACTGTTGGCGGGATTCCAACCATACAACACAATAGTGGTAGAAGCAGTCCACTCTTTCAAGTTTATGATTTTTTTAAACTTCATTGAAACTGAACTTTCCTACTTTGTGCACAATAGTGGTAGAACTCTGCTCAGCCAACACCTATCCTAAATGCTACAATGCAACCATCAGCTGGTCCGAGCTTCCCAATGCAACCACAAACCCAAGCACCACACAACACTCTAGTGGTACAACATTCCACCCTTTCGAGTTTTTTAGTTTTTAAACTTCACTGAAACTGATAGTTGCTACTTTGTGCACAGGGTCATCCGACAAACCACAAGTACACCTTTTTACAACAGTAGAACTCTGCTTTGAATCCCTGCCTGATAGAGGCCATTGGAGCCTCTAACTATAGTTCGATGACAGGAGAAAATCAAGGCTTCCTTCTTCAACCGAAGGCGACATCTATTGTAAATGCGACAATGCAGCCATCAGTTGGTCACACCATCCTGATGCCACCACAGACCCAAGATCCACACTATACTCCAGTGGTATAACATTCCATACTTCCATGTTTTCCAATTTCTCAACTTCAATGAAACTAAAATTGCTACCTTTCTGCCCACGGTCATCCGACAAATCACATGCCTACCTATTTACAGCACCAACACTCGGCGCAGAATCCCTCAGTGCAAAGGACCATTGGAACCTCTACCTCTAATATGATGACAGGACAAAACCAAGCCTTCCTCAATCAACCGAAGCCAACATGATCTATTTTGTTGTCGCGAGTTTTATCTCATGTGTGTTTTGACTTCAAAGTTGCAAATAATTTTTATTAGAACTTGTATGTACCATCAACTGAATGCTACTAAATGTCCCAATCAAATATACTAGTTCACATATATATTTTAATTGCGTACTAATTCATAGAATTAGCTATGAACAATTTTCCACAAGCATCGTGCTCATATGAGCCTCTAAGTTATCCTTCTCATTTCAAGTTACGATGACCGGGATCCCAATGATCCATTTCAGTTATGCATAATATATGTACACAGAACCATCTATCTAAATGTCATGCTTAGAGGCATAGAGCGAGCAGAGAACAGATTGACAAGCAGCCCGAATTTAGCATGCAAGGAATCTTATTTAACTGAATGAAAGCAGAGTACCGGAATTGCTATTAGCTCTCCCTTCTCTGAATTTAACACACATTTTAACTGAATGAAAGGAGAGTAATGGAATTGCTAATAGCTCTCCTTCTCTGAATTTAACACGCATGAGACAGGAATGGCACAAGAAGAAGAGGAAATTACCTGTGTTATGCGTACTGCATGTATGAGCTGCAGTCCCTTTCTTCTTCCTCTATGAGTACCAAATTGATGGCGCTGATGCTGATTCTCGACGTCCTTCCCCTCTATATTCGGCCCCTCCTCCACAAGCCCGAGCACCCGCCAAGGACATGCCAACCTCTTGCGTGGCCGTCCCACATGCTCCCGCTAGGCTCCGCATCTCGGATCAGTGAGCACGGCATCGCGGAGGATCTCGTCCCCACCGAACTGTTGTGCGACTAGGTCGAGCAGGCGGGATGCTGATTCAGCAGGCGGACCACGGCGGCGGCCAGCCGAGCCGGGGATGCTGATTCAGTAGGCGGACCACGGCGGCGGCCAGCCGAGCCGGGGATGCTGATTCAGTAGGCGAACGCGGGCGGCGGCCAGCAGGGAGCCGGGATGGGGTGAGATGCGTGAGTGCGCACGCCTGAGTAGAAGCTGCACGGCAGCGTGACGACATCTGGTCGATGGGCAGGAAGTGCTTGGAGGCTCGAGGAGCAGGAGCAGCAGAGGACATGGAAAGCTTCAGCTGAGCTAGAGTTCCGACCAAGGAGAGGGATGTGGATAAGGGATGTATTCATACAGACGGCAATCAGTATCACGATCTGTATTCTGTTTTTTTCTTCAAGAGAAAATCCACAGCGGGAGGGGCTCACGCACAGCCGTGCGATGGCTGCGTCGCACCGATGGTCGCACGCCGCGGCCGCAGGCAAGCCATCGCACGGCTGTGAAAAGCTTGACTCCATGGCCACTTAGTTCTACCACAAGATCAAGGGTCTTGCGGACATGTTGGCCTCCATCTGTCAGCCGCTCACCAACTCCGAGTTCAACTCTTTCATTGTCAATGGTCTTGACGAGGAGTATGATGCCTTGGTCGAGATCATCAACGAGCGGGGCTACTCGAACCCCATGATGGCGCACGAGATCTTTTCCCGCCTCCATCTCACCGAGCAGTGGGTCGAGTCGCGCCGCTCCAAGAGCAGCGGCTCTCTCTTGGCCAATGCCGCCACCAAGGGTGGCCGCCATCCTTCGTCATCCAGGTCTCCCTTGGGGCTGCCACTGCCACCCACCTCGGGCCCCCTGCTTCTGCGACATTATTGGGGGCTGGTGGTAAGCGCGTGTGTCAACTTTGTGGCCTTGAGGGGCACTGGTTGATGCGGAGCATCCTTCCATCATCCCCATGGACTCTACATGAACACCTCCAACACCACAAGGACCTATGACTCGAGCACGTGCAAGAGCTCTTGAAACCGAGGTGACATCACTCCTCTCACAATTCCCTTTCGATTCACATGAGACATGGTTACTACCTCAAATGGAAACATTTTGCATACTCAGGTACCAAGGAGTCAACCATGAAGAAGCTGGGAGGCAAGGAGAACCGGAAGCGGAAGACATGCATGAAGACGGAGAGGAAAAATCACCAAGGACCAGGATGGCTGGACGATCCAGACGGCGGCCCGGACAATCCGGACAGAGCCCGGAAGATCCGGACCCCGGCCCGGACGATCCGGCTAAATCAACCGAGGACTCCCGAAGCTCCAACCTGAAGCCGGATCATCCGGACCCAGTCCCGGATCATCCGGACCCGGCCCGGACGTCCGGACCTCCAGCCGGACATCCGGCCCTGCGCGACCACCAGCCGACCCTCCGGCTCATCCGGGCCTCCACCCGGATCATCCGGACTCCCGTCCGGATCATCCGGCCAGCGCCTGTGTGCGCGTGTTGGGCTGAGCCCATGTACCCCTTCGCCCCCAAGTCTATAAATAGGACCCACTCTCCTCACTTTGAGACTTAGCATTGGATTAGCTCATATTTGTTTGAGAGCCTTTGCTCATCCAGTTGGTTACTTCTCCTCGGAGCTCAGGACCTCTTCGGAGAAGATCCCCCAACGGATTCAAGACCCCTATCTAGGGAAGAACATCAAGGCCTCCTCTTGGAGATGAACGGTTCCTTTGTATCCTTACCTTAGTTGACTTTGTATCTTGTGGATCTCATATGTGTGTGGTGATCTAGCACTTGTGTGATCGATTCCTTGTTGGTTGAGTGATTCTCTCTCGTTTTCCCCATGTTTTCCCTTGTGTTTCCGCGTGTTCTTCGTGATTCTCCCGTAGGATCCACTCCAAACGTGAAAGATCGACGCTATAGGGTTCCACCCTACAACATATGGTATCATGAGCCACGTTGATCACGTTTTTGGAGCCCCTACCCCGTGTTTTCTAGCTTGATTTTGTTGTTTTCGTCCTAAATCCGAAAATCCCCACAAAAATACCCCCCAAATTTTTTTGTGATTTGTTGGTTTTGATGATGTTTTGTTGATTTTGATCCGTGGATTCGGTGTGTAACTCGTGGATCTTGCTTTTCCCCACCTTCTTCCCCTCAAAATCCATCCAAAATCCCCGAAATCGTCAAATTTCTTCCCGTTTTTGTGTTCTTCCCGAGCAGTTCCCGTGCGAGTTTGACCTGCCCGGATCATCCGGACTCGGACCCGGATAATCCGGCTCCTGGCCCGGATCATCCGGCTTCCTCTGCCGAAACTGCACTTGTGCAGTCCCCCTCCACCACCACCACCACCTACACCTACATACCACCTCCCCACTACAACCACCACCACTTCCACTTGCCAAAACCCCACGACACAACCTCCGTACTACCATTCGACTTTGGGTTCAAGAATTTGAGTGAGTTTTCCGTGTCCTATTGTGTTTCGGCTATTTAGGTGTGGTGCGACATCGACAACGACCACTCATTTTCATCGACTACTCATCTTCGCTACGGACGGTAACCTCGACGACATCTTTGTCATACCTTGCAATTGCATTGATATCCATCATAGACCATCTTTTGCGTTGCTTACCCATCAAGACTAGCCATTGAGTATTGCCGGCAACGTGACTTGTGCACATTAGTTGCATACACCATATCATACATACCATCGTGGTGCATATCTCGGAATCAACTTGTGTGTCACAAAGTTGTCATCGCATACACAATTGCTATCTTGGTTCGTGAAGTTTGCATAAGAAAAGAGCTCAAAAGAGAAAGAGCCACTCAAGCTTTTAAGCAAAGAGGAAAGATAAGCAAAGAGCTTATAAGCAACAAGCATAGCATCATACAACATTAACCTTGTCATATAAGATCATCTTGGATCATTGCACCGATACACCATACATATAGCATACTTGGGATAGAGATCGTTGCATTTTTGCCTAGTAGGTTGTGCACAAGCTCCGTATCCGCCTATTGTGCAATCGTGCTAGCGTCTCTCTAGTATTGTGCGACAAGAGCATTTTCGTGGATTCCACATTTTGGCTCACTTTTGGTTTGCACAATCCCATTTATCTATTTGCGTGTGTGTTTCCGTGTACCACTACTTGCTTGGTCTACTTATTGCATATGCGAATTTGCGAATCTTCTTCAACATTTTTGAGTCAAGCTAACGATTGCAATCAATTTTGTGCCACCATCCTAACCAAGCTCCACCAAAAGCTTTTACTTGTGTAGGTGCGAGAATCGACAAGGATCGGTACCAATAGTGCTATTTCATTGTCCACATTTGAGTGAACTTGATTCATCTTCAACTTTGGTCAAAGGTACATTGGTATTCGTTCTTCTCCTTCTACCACTCACAATTTGCTTGAAATGATGGATAGGCCAAGTTCTTCTACAAATCCACTCTTCATCGAGCAAGACGACAACATGTCATCATACGTCACCAAGAGCCACCTCTTTGGCGCACAACGAGCTCTCCATCAAGAGCAACAAGCAATGAGCGACCGCATTGACAACCTTGCCACCGACTTGCGACTCTCCGAGCAACATACAAGAGAGTACTTCAACAACAAGCTCGACGCGCACAAGAAAGAGAATGATGCAAGAATGGACGAGATCCGAGCCTTGTTGGTGAACCGGCATCCTTCTACATCCTCACACTCAAGACGAAGCCACTCAAGTCGCCACTCCGACGACTCCTTCTCCGACACAAGTACACCGTCATCAAACACTCTTCGACGAGCCGCGCGTCAAGACCGTCATGCATCTCGCAACCCCCTACACGACAAGCATTCCCAAGAGCAAGTTGATGAACAAGTTCCTCGTCCTCAATCGAACCAAGTGGCGTTTGCTCAAGCTCAAGAACGACAACGTCTTCGTCGCCAACAAGAACAAGAACGAGTGCGCCTACATCAAGAGCAACAAGATGCCGAGGCTCAACGTCTTCAACAACAACAACGAGAAGCACAAGCTCTTGAGGCAGAACGTGCCCTTCAAGCATCAAGTCGAGCTATCGCCAACCGCAATCGCGAAAGGCGTAATCAAGAGGAAGCCCTTCGAGAAGAAATCCAAGAGAGGAACTACCATCCGCGTGCGCAACGTCAAGCCCCACAAGCTCCTTCACAAGTTCCTCAAGCTCAACCCCAACCTCAAGGTCAACAAGAGCAAGTTGATCATGGACTTCCTCCACGCCAAGAGCAACATGAGGATGATTACCCTCCACGTCAAGGGCATCATCATCACCATCGACCACAACACAATGAAGAGCAACGGTATGGCAAGCTAAAGTTCACAATGCCCAAGTTCAATGGAAGCAATGATCCCGAAGAGTACCTCTCATGGGCATTGAAGGTCGACAAAATCTTTCGTTTGCACAACTATGAGGAAGAAAAGAAGATCGCTATGGCATCACTTGAGTTCCAAGACTATGTGCTCATATGGTGGGAACAAGTCCTTGAGCGCCGACAAGCAAGAGGTGAACCTCCAATCACCACTTGGGCTCAAATGAAGGATGTCATGCAAGCACGTTTTGTGCCCAACTACTACAACCGTGATCTCTTCAAGAAGCTACAACTCCTCGAGCAAGGAACAAAGAGTGTTGAAGAATACTACAAGGAAATGGAGATTGCCATAATTCGAGCCAATGTCACGGAGGATGATGAGCAAACAATGGCACGATTCTTGAATGGACTCAACCATCCCATCAAGAAGATCGCCGACTTCCAACCCTACTCAAACCTCATTGAGCTCGTGCATCAAGCTACAAAGGCGGAATGTCAAGTGCAAGATGACTTCAAGTACGCCAAGTACTCATCCAAGACATACGGCTTCTCCAACAACCAAGCTTCAACACCTACTCCAACTTCGACATCAACCAAGCCCTCTCCAAGCAACGACGACAAGTCAAGTTACAAGAAAACTTCCACAAGTTCAAGTCGTCTTCCTCCTACTACAAGCAACCTGAAGCCGCGTGCTTCATCATCTACTCCAACCGATGAGACCGTCAAGACAAGCTCCTTCAAGTGTTTCACTTGCGGCGGCCGAGGCCACAAGTCCTATGAATGCACCAACAAGCGCAACATGATACTCAACGACGATGGCACCTACGACTCAATGAGTGAAGATGAAATGGAAGCTATTGAGCAAGTGGCCATGCACCGGCGCATCAACAAGAATGAAGATGACACTAGTGCAGAACTGGGCATTAGCACCGGTTCATAAGGCCCTATAGTGCCGGTTACATAACCGGCACTAATTTGTGGTCACTAAAGGCCCCCCCCCTTTAGTACCGGTTCAGCACGAACCGGTGCTAAAGGGCAACCACGTGGCACGAGCCAGCTCCGGGGGCCTGGAGACCTTTAGTACCGGTTGGTAACACCAACCGGTACTATAAGGTTTGGTGGGTTTTTAGTTTTATGATTTATTTTTCATTTAATTATGTGTTTCCATTTTAATTCTTTTTCGTTTGCTGGTATTTTACGATACTACACATTGTACACGTTATGCATCATATATACATCATGCATGCTTTGTTTATCAACGTTGCTGCTATGTTCATTGCACCCGCAGATATATAGCATGCTCATGCATGCTTTTGCATCATTACATCATCATATATATATATATAATAACAAGTCCTACTAATCATGCATCATCATACAACTTCTACTCGTTATTAATAATAAGTCATACGATCATCATCCTCATATATAGTCATCGAACCCAACCCTACATATTTGTTCTTAGCACATGATCATCAGTATCATGTGGTAGGACCTAAACACCCTTAAGGTAAAATAGCATAAAACAATATAGACCCTGACTCTCCATTATGAAGAATGGCGATCATCCTGTCTCCAATTCTTGCCTTTCGCTGCTTATTGCTTCCAAGAAGCTCCTTACGATTGTCCATACATTTTTTCCATTCTTTGATTGTTATGTCTCCACTTCTTTTAGAAACCCGGTATGGACAGTTGAGATTCGTAGGACGACCTGGTCGTATGTTCAAAACATGAAGGCTACCACGCGTATACATCAGATGAGGCACACAATCATTCGGGATTATCTGTTGAAAAACATAATAATAACTTTGTAGTTAGCAATGATGTACTAGTTTTAGAAGTGTGCAAAAAGATGCACGGATGTTGTAATAGTAAAAAATAATCTTACCAGGGTATCTCCATGGTAGTTACCATAGTTCAACACGTGCACTAGTGGCACGTATTGACCATAATGTTGAGGAGTTTGATTGTAGATATTGTAATTCTCAAGATCAGTACAAAATCCGACCAGATGAGTTTTCTCCTGATAAGTTAATTCGCAGCCTTCAGTGTAGTAATGCGTTACATCTACCATCTTCCGCACATTCTTTGAAGAATGAAAATAAGCTGTCAATGGAGATAAGTTGTCAACATTATATTTTGAAATAAACAATATAAATTACTTAATAACTATGTTTAGCTCACATGAGGGAAGAACTGGAGGTGTATCCACAAAGACCCAAATCGAAGGTGTCTCTTGCTCGATTGTAGGATCACCAAGATCCATGGTGACAAGCATACCCTCATCAAGACCATACATCTTGCAAAATGCATCCCAATTTTGCAACCAAAATGGGTTACACTCGAGCATTGTACAGCTTTACTTGAAAATCCACACCATGCTCGGTACTTAGGATAATTTTTTGGTTTCAAATTTTCATGGTCTTCAAAACCCATCCTCTCCAAGACATAGCGTCTTGCAAAGCATGGGATAAGCTAGTCGAATTGGAAAAGATGAAAAGACACGTTAAAATAGTTGAATTAGGTGCTTAATTACGAAAAAACTATTGTCGTCAAGTTGCATACCATATGAACATCGCAGGTCTCCTCGAGCTTAATCTTTGAAGCGCCGATCTTCGTCCAGCTCAATGAACTGTCATGAGATACCTCGGTCGTCGTGGCACCAACAGCACTCCCGGCAGTTATCGTCGTCCGGTGAGTACGACATTTCCGGCCTACGTTCATAATTTAGTTTTATGAGTCAACTATCTAGTTCAACTACTAAGCACTTACTATAAATAAATAAGTAGCACTTACTATAAACAAACTACTAAGCACTTACTATATTAATTCAACTAGTTCAACTAATTAAGCATTTACTAAAAATAAACTAGTTCTATATATTAATTCAACAAGTTCAACTAATTAAGCATCTTCTAAAAATAAACTAGTTCTATATATTAATTCAACAAGTTCAACTAATTAAGCATTTACTAAAAATAAACTAGTTCTATATATTAATTCAACAAGTTCAACTAATTAAGCATCTTCTAAAAATAAACTAGTTCTATATATTAATTCAACAAGTTCAACTAATTAAGCATCTTCAAAAATAAACTAGTTGATCTATATATTAATTCAACTAGTTCAACTAATTAAAATCGTATATTTACTAAAAATAAACTAGATAGTTCTAATTCATCTAAACATATTATATATAGACTAGTTATATTAATTCAACTAGCTCAACTAATTAAGCATTTACTAAAATAAACTAGTTCTATATATTAATTCAACAAGTTCAACTAATTAAGCATCTTCTAAAAATAAACTTGTTCTATATATTAATTCAACAAGTTCAACTAATTAAGCATCTTCTAAAAATAAACTAGTTCTATATATTAATTCAACAAGTTCAACTAATTAAGCATCTTCAAAAATAAACTAGTTGATCTATATATTAATTCAACTAGTTCAACTAATTAAAAGCATTATATTTACTAAAAATAAACTAGATAGTTCTAATTCATCTAAACATATTATATATAGACTAGTTATATTAATTCAACTAGTTCAACTAATTAAGCATTTACTAAAAATAAACTAGTTCTATATATTAATTCAACAAGTTCAACTAATTAAGCATCTTCTGAAAATAAACTAGTTCTATATATTAATTCAACAAGTTCAACTAATTAAGCATCTTCAAAAAATAAACTAGTTGATCTATATATTAATTCAACTAGTTCAACTAAAAGCATTATATTTACTAAAAATAAACTAGATAGTTCTAATTCATCTAAACATATTATATATAGACTAGTTATATTAATTCAACTAGTTCAACTAATTAAGCATTTACTAAAAGTAAACTAGTTCTATATATTAATTCAACAAGTTCAACTAATTAAGCATCTTCAAAAATAAACTAGTTGATCTATATATTAATTCAACTAGTTCAACTAAAAGCATTATATTTACTAAAATAAACTAGATAGTTCTAATTCATCTAAACATATTATATATAGAAAACAGAAAATAAGTAAAAAGATGTGTGTGTGTGTGTGTATACGTGTGTGTGTGTGTGTTTGTGTGTACGTGTCTGTGTGTATGCGTGTGTGTGTGTGTGTGTGTGCGTGTGTGTGTGTGTGTGTGTGTGTGTGCATGTGTGTATATACGTGTCGTGTATCGTATATAGGGCGCGTCTGGTGTGTGAGGCAGCGATGACGACGGGCGGCGGGGCGGCGACGACGGCAGCAGGGCGGCGACGACGGCGGCTGCATGGCGGGCGGGGGCGACGACGACGGCGGCAGGGTCGGGCAGCGAGACGACGACGACGATGGCGGCGCGGCGAAGCAAGGCGACGACGACGGCGGCATGGCGGCGGCGACGACGACGGCGGCGGCGGCGGCGGCGACGGCGGCAAGGCGGGGCGGCATAGGGTGACGGCAGCGGCGCGGCGGCAGCGTCGGCGAGATCGAGCGAGAAACGTGGAACGAAGTGGCGACGATAACTGATTTTTCGTAAGTGCCATATATATAGGGGGGTCCTTTAGTACCGGTTGGAGCCACGAACCGGTACTAAAGGCCAATTTTGGCCAGCCCAAGCGGCGGGAAACGAGGCCCTTTAGTACCGGTTGGTGGCTTCAACCGGTACTAAAGGCCCCCCCTTTAGTACCGGTTTGTGCCACAAACCGGTACTAAAGGTCTTATTACCCAGCATGATGCGCTATGTTTAGTCCCACCTCGCCGAGCGAAGGGCAGCCAGACTGGTTTATAAACCCAGCCAGGCCGCCCTTTCAACTCCTCTAAATAGCGAGCTTCGGGCCTAACTAAGCCCTGCTGCCGGTGAGCCTCCTGCCCTTCCGGGCTGCATTTGCACACCCTAGGACTGGTAGGCTCACCGGCAGCGCCTAACATTTTTTTTATTTTTTTTCTTTTCCGCATTATTTATTTTCTTCTATTTATTTTTGAGTAATTTTTTATATAGTTATTTATTTTCTGCTTTTTTTTCTATTTATTCCTAGTAGTTTTTTTGCCGTATTTAGTTTCTTTGTGAATATTTTTGCTTTATATTAGTTTTTTTTTTTCTGCATTATTTATTTTCTTCTATTTATTTTTGAGTAATTTTTTATATAGTTATTTCTTTTCGCTTTATTTTTTCTTCTATTTATTTCTGTAGTTTTTTTGCCGTATTTAGTTTCTTTGTGAATATTTTTGCTTTATATTAGTTTTTTTCTTTTTTGCATTATTTATTTTCTTCTATTTATTTTTGAGTAATTTTTTTATATAGTTATTTCTTTTCTGCTTTATTTTTTTCTTCCTCTTCTTATTCTTCTTCTTCTCCTTCTTCTTCCTCCTCCTTCTTCTCCTCTTCTTCTTCTTCTTCTCCTTCTTCTTCCTCTTCTCCTTCTTCCTCCTCCTCCTCTTCTTCTTCTTCTTCCTCTTCTTCTTCTTCTTCTTCTCCTCCTCCTTCTTCTTATCCTTCTCCTTCTCCTTCTCCTCCTTCTTCTTCTTCTTCCTCTTCCTCTTCTTATTCTTCTTCTCCTTCTCCTTCTCCTTCTCCTTCTCCTCCTTCTTCTTCTTCCTCCTCTTCCTCTTCTTATTCTTCTTCTCCTTCTTCTTCTTCTTCTTCTCCTTCTTCTTCTCCTTCTTCTTCCTCTTCTTATTCTTCTTCTTCTGCTTCTTCTTCCTCCTCCTTCTTCTCCTCTTCTTCTTCTTCTTCTTCTCCTTCTTCTTACTCTTCTCCTTCTTCCTCCTCCTCTTCTTCTTCTTCTTCTTCCTCTTCTTCTTCTTCTTCTCCTCCTCCTCCTTCTTCTTCTTCTCCTCCTTCCTTTTGCCATAACAGAAGAAGTCCGGAGTTGTAATAAGTTATTAAAAATAAAAAAGAAGAAGTCCGGAGTTGTAATAAGTTATTAAAAATAAAAAAAGAGGTGCAATGCTCGTTAACTTGCTTCAAGCCTTTCGGAATAGTGTAAACTGCACTACGTGTAGCTCCGTGCAATCTACCATATTCCTAAAGGCTTGAAGCTAAGCAACGTGAGCATTGAGCCTCTTCTTCATTGTCTCTGCACTCAGGGCTTATAAACCGCTCCTACTCCCTCTCTCTTGGCGAGGTGGGACTAAAAATCAGCTTACCCTTTAGTACCGGTTTGAGCCACCAACCGGTACTAAAGGTGGTGCGCTGCTTGCACAAAATTTAATTAGTGTCATTTAGCTCAAAACAAATCATTAAATGCATGAAAAATATCAAATGAAGGCAGAAATGGTTGAAAGTTGATGGCATCGCTTTGAATGATGCATACTGAATGCACAAAAAGTCTGGAGTTTTAATAATTTTAAAAAAATGAAATTTCTTTGTAGCAGATGAGTTTAATTTCGTCAGAAACCAGAATACTTCGAAAGAGATTGTCCAGTTTGTAAACGAAGTGCATCCAGTTTTTGCCGTAACCCTCTCTACGTTTTTGAACAATCTATGTGGGTGAAATGATGATACCATGCCAAGTTTCAACTTTTTCAGAGTTCATTTGTAGTGCTTTTCAATTTCCGTGTCATTTAGCTCAAAACAAATCATTAAATGCATGAAAATATCAAATGAAGGCGAAATGGTTGAAAGTTGATGGAGTCGCTTTGAATGATGCATACTGAATGCACAAAAGTCCAGAGTTGTAATAAGTTTAAAAATGAAATGTCTTCGTAATGATTAGTTTAATTTCGTCGAAACCTGAATACTTGAAAGAGATTGTCCAGGTTTGTAAACGAAGTGCATCCAGTTTTTGCCATAACCCTCTCTACTTTTTTGAACAATCTATGTGGGTGAAATGATGATACCATGCCAAGTTTCAACTTTTTCAGAGTTCATTTGTAGTGCTTTTCAATTTCCAAGTCATTTAGTTCTCAAAACAAATCATTAAATGCATGAAAAATATCAAATGAAGGCAGAAATGTTTGAAAGTTGATGGCGTCACTTTGAATGATGCATACTGAATGCACAAAAAGTCTGGAGTTGTAATAAATTTAAAAAAATGAAATGCCTTTGTAACAGATAAGTTTAATTTCGTCAGAAACCTAAATACTTCGAAAGAGATTGTCCGGTTTGTAAACGAAGTGCATCCAGTTTTTGCCGTAACCCTCTCTACTTTTTTGAACAATCTATGTGGGTGAAATGATGATACCATGCCAAGTTTCAACTTTTTCAGAGTTCATTTGTAGTGCTTTTCAATTTCCAGGTCATTTAGTTCTCAAAACAAATCATTGAATGAATGAAAAATAGCAAATGAAGGCAGAAATGGTTGAAAGTTGATGGCGTCGCTTTGAATGATGCATACTGAATGCACAAAAAGTCTGGAGTTGTAATAAGTTAAAAAAAATGAAATGCCTTGGTAATAGATGAGTTTAATTTAAATGAAACCTGAATACTTGAAAGAGATTGTCCAGTTTGTAAGCGGTGCATCCAGTTTTGCCGTAACCTTTCTACTTTTTGAACAATCTATGTGGGTGAAATGATGATACCATGCCAAGTTTCAACTTTTTCAGAGTTCATTTGTAGCGCTTTTCAATTTCAGGTCATTTAGTTCTCAAAACAAATCATTGAATGCATGAAAAATAGCAAATGAAGGCGAAATGGTTGAAAGTTGATGGCGTCGCTTTGAATGGTGCATCTTGAGCATAAAAAATATAAGAGCATTTACATCATGATCTTATATTTCTTTACGATCTAAACTGTCAATATGATCTTATAACATCAAAATACTTTGATCATCAATGATCTTTGTGTGTACAATCTGAATTGTCAATATGAGTCATCAACGATTTATAAACCGACGAAGACTCATATTATGCCACAAATTCTACACATAGAGTTCAATGAAGACCAAGTGCTTGTGATAGTTTGAGAAATAACATATTTAAGGTGGTAAAAGGCTTGTTAGGGGAGCGAGGTGGGACTAAAAACAGCTTGCCATAACCTCATTAGTACCGGTTCGTGGTACGAACCGGCACTAAATGGTGACGGTGGGGCCATACCCTGACCGCAGGCTGACACATCTCCTTTAGTACCGGTTCGTGGCATGAACCGGTACTAAAGGTTCGCCACGAACCGGTGCTATTGATCGCCGCCACGAACCGGTGCTATTGTACACATTAGCGCCGGCTGAAATTCAAACCGGCACTGTTGGGCTTCACGTATGACCCTTTTTCTACTAGTGTGATCAAGTCTTTTGTGATGAAGATACGAGCCCCGCTCTTGTTGTCTCCAAGGTCTTGACACTTCAACATCAACAAGAAGAAGATCAATGATGCCACATCTTCCACACAAAGGCCGGCATCAATGGACGATCCGTCAAGGTCATCATCGATGGAGGTAGTTGCCACAACTTGGCAAGCGAAGAACTATGCTCCAAGCTCCAATTGGTCAAGAAGAAGCACCCGCACCCCTACAAGGTTGAATGGCTAAGTGACTCCGGCACTATACGAGTTGAGCATACGGTCCAAGTATCCTTCAAAATCGGTGCATATGAGGACACTTTGGAGTGTGATGTGGTTCCAATGACCGTTTGCCACCTCCTCCTTGGTCGGCCATGGCAATTCGACCGTGGTGTCTTCCACAATGGGCGTACAAACCACTATAGCTTCAAGATGAAAGGAAAAGAATATGTGCTACGACCCATGTCTCCTAGTCAAGTGATAGCCGACAAACAAGCCACCAACCAAAGAGATAAGAGTGAGAAAGTGAGCCACCAAAAAGTGAGTGAGAGCCACAAGCCAAATTTGAGCGCCTCTTCGCCTAGAGAGAAAAACCTCATACTATTTGCCACCAAAAGTGAGATGAGAGAAGTGTGTGAGAATCCATCAAGTGTGATGCACTTTGTCCTTGTGTGCAAGGATGGAGATACCAAAACTAACACCATTCACGAGCTACCTTTGGTGTTTCAATCTCTTTTGCAGGAATTTCAAGATGTTTTCCCCGATGAGCTCCCTCCAGGTCTACCTCCTCTTCGAGGCATTGAGCATCGAATCGACCACATCCCCGGAGCGCCACATCCAAACAAAGCTCCCTACCATGTCAATCCCGACGAAACCAAGGAGATTGAACGGCAAGTACAACAACTAATCAACAACGGTCATGTACGTGAAAGCTTAAGCCCTTGTGCCGTTCCCGTTATACTTGTGCCTAAGCCCGATGGAAGTTTCCGCTTGTGCTCCGATTGTAGACCTATAAATGCTATCAACGTGCGCTATAGGCATCCCATTCCTCGCTTAGATGATATGCTTGATGAACTTAGTGGAGCCAACTTTTTCTCAAAAATTGATCTTAAAAGTGGCTATTATCAAATCCGCATTCATGAGGGTGATGAATGGAAAACTGCTTTCAAAACAAAATTTGGCTTATATGAGTGGTTGGTCATGCCTATGGGTTTGTCGGAAGCACCCGGAACTTTTGTGCGTCTCATGCATCATGTACTTCGACCCTACATTGGAAGCTTTGTTGTGGTTTACTTCGATGATATTCTTGTGTTTAGCAAAACCATGAAAGAGCATCTTGATCATGTTAAGCTTGTTTTGCAAACACTTCGAAAGGAAAGTCTTTATGCCAACTTGAAAAAATGCACTTTTGGCGTTGACAAAGTGGTTTTCTTGGGTTTCGTTGTCTCTTCAAAGGGTGTCCATGTTGATGAAACTAAGATCAAAGCAATTAAAACTTGGCCCCAACCCACCAATTTGCAACAAGTGCGAAGTTTCCTTGGTCTTGCAGGTTTTTATCGTCGCTTTGTGAAAAACTTTAGCACTATCGCAGCTCCTTTGCATGCTTTGAGTAAGAAGGATACTCCTTTTGTTTGGGGATCTTTGCAATCCAACGCTTTTGATGAGCTCAAGTCTTTGCTTACTCATGCTCCGATTCTTGCTTTGCCCAATTTTGACAAAACTTTTGTGGTTCATTGTGATGCAAGTGGTACCGGAATTGGCGGAGTTTTAATGCAAGAAAAACGAGCCATTGCTTATTTTAGTGAAAAACTCTCCGGTGCTCAACTTAACTATCCCGTGTATGACAAGGAATTGTATGCTTTAGTGCGTGTACTACATGTTTGGGAACATTATCTTAGACCTCATGAGTTTGTCATCCATACCGATCATGAAACGCTTAAGTACTTAAAAGGTCAAACTAAATTGAACAAGCGTCATGCCAAATGGAGTGAATTTATTGAATCTTTCCCATATGTTATCAAGTACATTAAGGGTAAGGAGAATGTAGTTGTCGATGCACTTTCACGCATATGCACGCTTGTCACCCAACTTGAGTTGAATGTTATTGGCTTTGAGCACATAAAAGATTTGTATGCTAGTGATCCATCTTTTGCACCTCATTATACTAAATGTTTGACGCATACATCTTGGGAACAATATTACCTCAAGGATGGCTATCTTATGAGAGCTAACAAATTATGTATTCCCGAGTCTTCTCTTCGTTTGTTCATTTTGCAAGAGGCTCATGGCGGTGGACTCATGGGACATTTTGGACACGACAAGACCTTCGCCACGCTCTCCAAGAACTACTTTTGGCCCAAGATGTTTCGAGACGTCTCACGCTTCACCACCCGATGCTCGACATGCCGCAAAGCTAAGTCAAAAGCTCAATCTCATGGTCTTTACATGCCTCTTCCAATTCCATATCAACCTTGGGAAGACATTAGCATGGATTTTGTACTTGGTTTTCCTAGAACTCAAAATGGAAAGGATTCCGTGTTTGTTGTTGTGGATCGATTTTCTAAGATGGCACATTTCATCCCTTGCAACAAGGTAGACGATGCTTCACATATTGCAAATCTCTTTTGTAGGGAAATCTTGCGCCTTCATGGAGTACCAAAGACAATCGTCTCCGACCGCGACGTCAAGTTCTTGAGTTACTTTTGGAAGACTCTTTGCGCCAAGCTCGGCATCAAGCTCCTATTCTCATCGGCGTACCATTCTCAAACCGACGGCCAAACGGAGGTGACGAACCGGACTCTCTCCACTCTACTTCGCGTGTTGATCAAGAAGAACATCAAGGAGTGGGAAGCATGTCTACCCATCGCCGAGTACGCCTACAACCGTGCAAGACATTCGACTACCGGCAAGTCTCCCTTCGAGGTCGTCTACGGCTTCAACCCATTGTCCCCATTGGAAATTATACCTCTTCCTCTAAAGAGCGCACCAACCTCGAAGCAAGTGCACGTGCAAGCTACATCAAGAAGATGCATGAAGATACAAGACACACCATCGAGCGCCAAGTACAACGACTAGCGATCAAGCTCAACATCAACAAGCAACCCATGATCTTCAACATAGGCGATCTTGTGTGGCTACACCTTCGCAAGGAACGCTTCCCCAACGAACGCAAGTCCAAACTTCTACCTCGAGCCGATGGACCCTTCAAGGTGTTAGCACGCTACAACAACAACGCTTACAAGCTCGACCTACCAAGCGACAAGTACAACGTGAGCGACACCTTCAACGTCAAAGACCTCTCGCCTTTCCATGGTGATGAAGATCTTGATGCGAGGTCGGATCCTTTCAAAGGGAGGGGATATGATGCGGAGCATCCTTCCATCATCCCCATGGACTCTACATCAACACCTCCAACACCACAAGGACCTATGACTCGAGCACGTGCAAGAGCTCTTGAAACCGAGGTGACATCACTCCTCTCACAATTCCCTTTCGATTCACATGAGACATGGTTACTACCTCAAACGGAAACATTTTGCATACTCAGGTACAAAAGAGTCAACCATGAAGAAGCTGGGAGGCAAGGAGAACCGGAAGCGGAAGACATGCATGAAGACGGAGAGGAAAAATCACCAAGGACCAGGATGGCCGGACGATCCGGACGGCGGCCCGGACGATCCGGACGGCGGCCCGGACGATCCGGACAGAGCCCGGACGATCCGGACCCCGGCCCAGACGATCCGGCTAAATCAACCGAGGACTCCCGAAGCTCCAACCTGAAGTCGGATCATCCGGACCCAGTCCCGGATCATCCGGACCCGGCCCGGACGTCCGGACCTCCAGCCGGACATCCGGCCCTGCGCGACCACCAGCCGACCCTCCGGCTCATCCGGGCCTCCACCCGAATTATCCGGACCAGCCCGGATCATCCGGACCCCCGTCCGGATCATCCGGCCAGCGCCTGTGTGCGCGTGTTGGGCTGAGCCCATGTACCCCTTCGCCCCAAGTCTATAAATAGGACCCCCTCTCCTCACTTTGGGACTTAACATTGGGTTAGCTCATATTTGTGTGAGAGCCTTTGCTCATCCACTTGGTTACTTCTCCTCGGAGCTCAGGACCTCTTCGGAGAAGATCCCCCAGCGGATACAAGACCCCTATCTAGGGAAGAACATCAAGGCCTCCTCTTGGAGATGAACGGTTCCTTTGTATCCTTACCTTAATTGACTTTGTATCTTGTGGATCTCATATGTGTGTGGTGATCTAGCACTTGTGGGATCGATTCCTTGTTGGTTGAGTGATTCTCTCTCGTTTTCCCCGTGTTTTCCCTTGTGTTTCTGCATGTTCTTCGTGATTCTCCCGTAGGATCCACTCCAAACGTGAAAGATCGACGCTATAGGGTTCCACCCTACAACACTGGTCCTCTAAGTGTCACAAACGCTTTCAGAAGAGCTTTCTGGGCCTCGGTAATGATGGCAAGGACACGCGCAACTTTGCGCGTCAGGTGGCCATGGCAGATCGGCCGGTGTCCACGAAGCAGCAAGGGCACACTCGGTCCTACTCTGTTGATCCCCACTGGTACATGGACTTTGGGGCAACGGAGCATCTGACGAGTGAGATGGGAAAGCTCCATACTCGCGAACCTCACCATGGATCTGACAAGATCCACACCGCCAATGGAGCAGGTATGCATATATCTCATATTGGTCAAGCATCTCTTCTCACTAGGCATGCAAATAGGAGTCTTCAGCTTCATAATGTGCTTAGAGTTCCCTCTGTGACACTCTTCTTTCAGTTCCTAAACTCACATGTGATAATAATGTGCTTTGTGAATTTCATCCTTTTGATCTTTTTACTAAGGATCGGGGCGCGAGGGATATTCTTCTTAGCGGGCGGTTGTGCAAGGGCCTCTATCGTCTGGAGCATCCTGGTGTAGCTCGCGTGTTCAGTGGAGTTCGGGTATCTCCGTCACAGTGGCATGCTCGTCTTGGTCACCCGGCCACACCTATCGTTCGTCATGTTTTGCGTCGTCATGAGCTTCCTAGCATGTCTAGTAATAAAGATGTAGCAGTGTGTGATGCTTGTCAGCAGGGGAAGAGTCATTAACTTCCTTTTTCAGAGTCTAGTCGTGAGGTGAAACATCCTTTAGAACTTGTATTTTCAGATGTATGGGGTCCTGCTCAGACTTCTGTCAGTGGTCACAATTATTATATCAGTTTCGTTGATGCTTATAGTCGCTTTACCTGGCTTTATCTTATTAAACGCAAATCTGATGTGTTTGACATTGTTGTTCAGTTTCAAAACATGTTGAACACCTTCTCAAGCACAAAATTGTTCATGTCCAGTCGGATCAAGCGAGTATCGCAACCTCAACTCCTTCTTTCAGTCGCTTGGGATCGCTCATCGTTTAGCATGTCCACATACACATCAACAGAATGGTTCTATGGAACTTAATCATCGTCGCATTTTTGAAACTGGTCTTACTCTTTTGGCCCATGCATCGGTTCCGTTTCAGTTCTGGAGTGATGCTTTCACCACTACATGTTTTCTCATAAACCGTACTCCAACTCGTGTTTTGAATATGAAGACTCCCATTGAAGTTCTCCTTAATGAACAACCTGATTATACCTTCTTCAAGGTTTTTGGGTGTGCTTGCCGGCCGCATCTCCGTCCGTATAACAAGCGCAATCTTGAGTTTCGCTCCAAGAAGTGTGTCTTTCTTGGCTATAGCTATCTTCATAAAGGTTACAAATGTCTTCATGTTCCCACAAATCGTGTCTATATATCTCGGGATGTCGTGTTTGATGAGCATGTTTTTCCCTTTGCCAAACTTCCTGTGTCCACTGCTGAACCACCATCTTTGCATTCATCCTCTGTTGCATCTGACCAATTTGATGATGTTGCATACTCTCCTATATTGTTGCCTAACCATTGTGCAGGCAATGGACGTGAGGCTCGTTTGGAAATTTTGGAGGCGCCATCGTCTCCCTCGCTGGTTTTACCCGCGGCTCACGACGATCAGGGTGTGCCCCTGCATGGCCTTGGTCCTCGTGCTCATGCACGTTCGACCGATCGCCCCGCCATACCGTGTGCTTAGGCGCCCTGGGCCTCTAGACTGGC
The DNA here is from genome assembly GCA_021437245.1 of Aegilops speltoides. Classification (NCBI taxonomy): domain Eukaryota; kingdom Viridiplantae; phylum Streptophyta; class Magnoliopsida; order Poales; family Poaceae; genus Aegilops; species Aegilops speltoides. Next base: position 60,342,620 of record CM038147.1, on the reverse strand, counting down.
GTCCGCGTCGGTGCCTTTGGGCTCCTAGGCCGACCGGCTCGGCACCCCTGGAGTCGTGGTTGCCCGTCTCAGCGTCTCTGGCGCCTGGGCCGGCCTCGCCACTTCGGCTGGACTCACCGGCCCCATCACCCCCTTGGCCTGCCACGCCGGTCTCGCCTGGGCCGTGCTCGCCTGGGCCAAGCTCACCTGGCTCAGGTGCGCTCTTGCCTGTGCTGACTGAGGCATCTCCGTCGCTGGCTGGGGTGTCGCCATCGCTATCGTCGCCCTCGTCAACCGAGTCGCCGTCGTCGCCCTCGTCAACCGAGTCCTCTCTGGCTCCTGTGGCTCCCGCGGCTCCTAAACGACCACACACGCGAAGTCGCAGTGGTGTTTTTCAGCCCAAACAGTGCACTGATGGTACTGTTGCTTGGTTGGCTTCATGTCTGGCTGCTGCTCGTGCGGATCCTGCCTATAAGCCTCGTACGTATCAAGCTGCTCCGAGTATACCTCATTGGAGAGAGGCCATGGACCAGGAGTATCATGCTCTTCTTCATACCAAGACATGGACTCTTGTTCCGCCACCACCTCGTGTCAATGTCATTGATTCTAAATGGGTTTTCAAAATGAAGAAGCATTCTGATGGGTCTATTGAGCGCCACAAGGCGCGGCTGTTGCCCGAGGTTTTCGGCAGCGTTATGGTCTTGATTATGAAGACACCTTTAGTCCATTGGTTAAACCTACTACTATCAGGCTTCTTCTCTCTCTTGCAGTTACTCGGGGTTGGTCTCTTTGTCAGCTTGATGTACAGAATGCCTTCCTTAATGGTGTTCTGGAGGAGGAGGTCTACATGCGGCCGCCTCCTGGGTTCTCTGATCCTGATCGTCCTGGTTATTTGTGTCGTCTCACTAAAGCACTCTATGGTCAGAAGCAGGCTCCCCGTGCTTGGCATGCTCGTCTTGCGACATCCCTTCGTGCTCATGGTTTTGCATCATTGACTGCTGACTCTTCGTTATTTCTTCTACAAAGGCCCGAAGTTACTATGTATCTGCTGGTCTATGTGGATGATATTATACTTGTCAGTTCCTCTCCGTCGGCTGCTACTGCTCTTGTTAAGTCTCTTGGTGCTGATTTTGCTGTCAAAGATCTTGTGAAGCTTCACTACTTCCTTGGTGTGGAAGTTGCTTCTGGTTCTGATGGTCTTATTATGATGTAGAAGAAGTACTCTTTGGATTTGTTGCAGCGGGCTGGGATGCTTAAGTGCAAACCGACTACTACACCTATGTCTGCTACTGACAGGATCACTGCTGTAGATGGTGAGCTCTTGACTTCTGCTGATGCGACACAGTATAGGAGGATTGTTGGTGGGCTTCAGTACTTGACGATCACACGTCCAGATATTTCCTTTGCTGTTAACAGAGTATGTCAGTATCTCTAGGCACCTCGTGACACTCATTGGTCTGCGGTTAAGCGCATTTTGCGCTACATTCACTTCACGTTGTCCTATGGTTTGCACATTCGACCGAACCCCTCTGGGGTCATCTCGGCGTATTCTGATGTGGATTGGGCTGGCAGTCCGGATGACAGGCGATCCATGGGAGGCTATGATGTGTTCTTTGGTTCTACCTTGGTCGCTTGGAGTGCTCGGAAACAAGCTACTGTTTCGCGTAGCAATACTGAAGCTGAGTATAAGGCTGTGGCTAATGCAACTGTAGAAATTATCTGGATACAGCCTTTGCTTTAGGAGTTGGGTATATCTCTAATCACAGTCTCCTATTCTTTCGTGTGATAACATCGGTGCTACATACTTATCTGCTAATCTGGTATTCCATGCCCGAACGAAACACATTGAAGTGGACTATCATTTTGTACGGGAACGGGTATCTCAGAAGCAACTACAGATAAAGTTCATCTCTTCCAAGGATCAACTTGCAGACATCTTCACCAAGCCGTTGCCTCTCCCACAGTTCGAGACTTGTCGGCGCAATCTTACCCTTCTAGATTCTTAGGAAGTGGTTAAGATTGAGGGAGGGTGTTAGACTGTATAGCTTCTGTATATGTGTACGTATATGTACGTATGATGTAACGTTGTACCCCTTTATTATATATATGAGATAGGCCACCCCTAGAGGGTTGAGCCGGTTCCCCCAAACCTGTTGTCTTACACGCAGCTTGGTGGAGTACAACGTGATGAAGGAGTCGACACTGTGCGTGATCCTCCGTCTCGGTGGCCCTCACAGGTGCGCTGATTTTGCTAGGAGAAGCAGCTGCCATGGACAGTTTCATATAGACAGGCATCCTGGTCAGCAGTCTCTGCACCACGTTCGACAGAATCAGAAAATGATTTGTTTGGCTGCCGCGGAACTATATCTAAATAGAAACTCCCCACTACTTGATTTTCTTGGCTTCTGGAACCCTGCGCCTCACCCTTTCCGCCCCACCTCGTCCTGCCTCTGGTGGGCAGCGCCACCATGCCCGGACGCCTTCCTCCCGCCAAACAGTCGGCCGAAGTGTAAGGACATGGCAGCTTTGACTTTGATGACGTGCTTCAAAAGAGAAAGTTGCAAGCCTCACATGGACCTAGGCCAAAATTGCAATCAGACCTGTTGGGCTTGTTTGAGTTTTTGTTTCTATGAGAGACCTCTCTGTAATTTTTAGGAGAGTTGTTTTTTCTCTAGCTAGTTGTATTGTGCTCCTTAACTTTTATACTACAGATAATACAATGCCCTTCTCTTCCCCATACGCCTGTCCAGTGCATGGATCGACCCCCCCCCCCCTCCTCTCCCCCATACGCCTGTCCAGTGCATGGGTCCTTGGTGCGACCTGTTGAAATGGACCGCGCAGGATAGATTCCAGGTGCGTAACCCCCCCCTCCTCTCCCCCATACGCCTGTCCAGTGCATGGGTCGGTCCATTTCAATTTTTTCCACAATTTTTTCTTGTGACATTTTCTTTCTTTCATCTTAATCATTTCCCTTTTTCTGTTATCTTTCTTTTTTCATTTTCGTTTTTATTTTTCTTTTACATTTTTTTCTTCTTTCTTTTTATTTTCCTTTTTCAATTTGTGGACACCTTTCAAATGCATGAACATTTACAGAAATCTGAAAAAATAAAAACTAAACATTGTTTGAATCCTTGGACTTTTTTTAAAATTCATGATCATTTTTTGATATGCTGAATATTTTTCAAATTTGCCCACATTTTTTTACAAATTCGCTAACATATTTTGAAATCATGATTTTTTGGAATTAATGAATATTATTTTGAATTGGCCAACATTTTTGAATTGATGTTTTTAAAAAACAATTTGGGAACATTTTTTGAAATTCATGAACGCTTATTATTTGACAAATATTTTTTTAAATACATTAACATTTTTTGAAATCATGAACATCTTTTGAATCAGCTGGCATTTACAGGATGGATGACCCTTTTGGAACTTTGGGAATATTTTCTCAAATTCATGGACGTTTTTTGAATTTTGTGATTTTTTAAAAAGAAAATAATGAAAATTCTTTGAATTCACGAACATATTTTGTATACATGAACATTTCTTAATCAAAATCATGCATATTTTTTTGTTACTCAAATATGTTTTTCAAAATCTCAAGTTTTGTTTAATATGCAAACATTTTTTCATAATACGAACATTATTTGAATCTGTGAACATTTTTGGAATTTTCCAAAAAAATAATTTGAAATCATGAATATCTCTTGATTCACGAAGATTTTATGATTTCTTGAACCTTTTCTTTCAAAATCAACAATTTATTAAAAAATTGGAACTTTTTGGTATCCCTTATTATTTTAAAGAATGAAAACAAAAAGCAAAAAAAGCAAGAAACGAGGAGTACATGGGACTCCCGCCTGTATATGGGCCGGCACAAAAAACGCACGCGGGAGGTGTGCGTTTCCTCCCTATTCAGCGCGTAGGATAGTACCACGTCGGCCTTCAATTTGCCCTAGACCTGGAGGAAAACGACGGAGGCTTTGTGATTGCGGCGCTAGGTATAAAGTCCCCAGCCCTTTCCTCAAAAAAAAAAAAAGTCCCCAGCCCGACGACGACTCGCCGCGTTCCGTCAATACCCCTCGAGCTTTTTGCCGGCCCAAGGAGTCGTCCGCTCCTCAAGGTGATCTCTTATCTCTACAATCTTTCGTTCGTGCCCATGACCATGACCGTGATGCATCGATCTAGGATGATTTTTGTTCTGTTTTGATGATTTTGTGGGAGTAGCATCCTACGTATTTAGCTGTTGTGTTTCTTCCAATCCATGAACGCGTCAAGCGTACCTTAAAATCGATCTTGTGATTACTTCCGCGGATCTGTTGCAAGATTACACTTAATAATGAAACAAAAAGACAAGTGGACTAATTTGAGCGATGTTACGGCCGGCGGTTGTAGCGTTGCAGGCATTGAACAAGATGTCTTGATCACCTGTGCAACATATACGCGTAGATCGAGCCTGTCGATATTCTGTGAAATTATTTGCTGTCTCCTCTGCTGCCCTTTGATCGAAATTGCTGATATTTGGTGCGTGCAGGTGCAGCAGATGCAACTCTTTGTGAGGACACTCGCCGGCGAGGCCATCCTGGTAAACGCCGATCCATCGGACACTATCTATGACATCAAGACGAGGATCCACGGTGAGTCAGGTGATCTCATGTCCGACCACCGCCTCATGTTCGATGGCAAGGAGCTGGAGGAAGGGCGCACCATTGCAGATTACGGCATTGACAAGGAGTCCACCGTCCAACTCGCCCTTCCCCCAAAGCCGACACGAGGACCGATGCAAATCTTCCTGAAGATGTCGAATGGCCGGTTAACCCTCGAGGTCGAGAGCTCAGACACCGTAGAGGACGTCAAGAAAAGGATCCATGTTACATGGGGCATCCCGCCGCCATCCCAGCTGGCCCTCATCTTCGACGGGAGGCAGCTAGAGGACGGGCATGGACTGGATGGCTATGGAGTCTGCGAGGGGTCCACCCTCCACCTCGCCCTTCCTGGGTCGGGGTGGATGCTCGTCTCTGTCAGGCTGCCTATTGCCCGCAAGAACCCCATAATTCCTCTTATGGTCCAGAGTTCAGATACCGTCGACATATTCAGGGAGAAGCTCCAGGAATTGAAGGGGATAACCGCGTCTGAGCAGCGCATCATCTTCCGGGGAAGCCAGCTGAAGGATGGTCTCACCCTAGCAGAATGTGGCGTGGTGGAGAACTCGTGCCTCGATGTGTTACTCCGTCTGCGTGGTACTAATTGCCCTGGTTGCACGAGGAGCATTGCGCGGCAGCGAGGGGAAGAAGTTGACTGAAGCTTAAAACTCTCGTCTATTGGTATACGCTTTTGAGGCCTTCTCATCCCTAGCAGTGAAGAGTAAGTTGCTGAGTAGCTAAGTATCATGCTTGCTGTAGTTGTTGGTTAGTTTTTTATTTTTTTACACAAAGATCTAAAGTCTCTCAAGTTTCCTGTAAGAAATACTCCCTGTGCCGTATAGAGAGAGGCAGTGTCCAATATAGTACTTTGAGCGCTGTTTTACATGAATATGGTTGTCAAAATTTAGAAACATATGCAATGCTCTTGTGTTTCTGAAATTCTGGGTGAATGTGGTAATGTACTTGGACCATTACCGCAGACTTGTGTAAATTCATGAAATACCCTCGAGCAAAATAAGCAAGCCAAGGAAGCTACTCCATGCTATAAAGAAATTAGCAGGCCAAATTTCAGCAGTCTGCCCCATAATTCTTCTCTGGACGCGACCAAAGTAGAGCACACGAAAAACGCAGAGTACGTAACAGATACCGAAAAACGTAGTGCATGCAGTAGCAAATGCTTCGATTCTTGTTAACAGAGTGCTCGTGCAAATACTTCAAACAACATTAACCCTCACTCTTGGGCCATGTCTACTTTGTCACTGGCACCACAGGGCGAGACAGAAAGGCGCATGACATACATTTCATCGATTTCGAGTATACTGATTGTAGCCTGTAGGTAGCAAATAATTCTGACATACTCCCCCAGGCTTCTGCATGGCTGGACAATTTGCAAACATAAAGGATCTGAAGCATAGGGAGAAAGACTGGGCAGCACTCGCTAGTCAGGCACGGAGGCGGAGCACGAAGTCAATCATGTACGTAGGTTTGGATTCTGTATGCAGTACCTGTAGTATCTCTCTCCCCATGTATGTACGTATATCTTGGGAGACAAGATACCGGTCGCACCCCTTGTACCTATATATATGTGCCTAGTGCACGATCAATCAATCATCGATGCACAAAATCATTCTCTACATGGTATCTATCGCAAGTCGATCTCCCCGCTTCCGCTAACCCTAGCCACCGCCTCGGGCCGCCGCCGCAGCCGCCGCCCCACGCCGCTGCCCCCACCTCTCCTCCTCACAGCGACCCTCCTCCCCACCGCCCCCCACGCGCCCACACGCCACAGCCAGACCCTGCCGCCCAGCGCCCCACGCCAGCGCAGCTCCTGCCGCCGCGCCGCCTCTCCCTCGCCGCGCCGCGCCGCCCCCATGTCCTCCAACGGTTCCTCCTACTCCAACCCCTTCGCCGTCGACCCCGCCGAGATCCGCGACATCAACGTCCATGCCCGCGTCCCCGTGACCCTCGATGCCTCCACCTCCACGTACTTCGCGTGGAAGACGTACTTCACGCTGCTCTTTCGCGAGAACAATCTCGTGGATCACGTGGATGGCACCGTGGACTCCCGCACCATGGCGGATGACGCCGAGTGGACCGCGATCGACGCCACGATCATCCAGTGGTTCTTCACCACCATCTTCAAGGACTTGTTCCACACGGTCGTAAGCGCCGGCGACGACGCCCGCGCCCTGTGGGGTCAAGCTGAACGGCCTCTTCACCGACAACAAACTTCAGCGCCGCGTTTTTTTGCAGCAGGAATTTTTTGACTGTCACCAGGATGATCAGTCTATTGATGACTACTGCCGCCGCCTGAAGACGTTGGCGGACGAGCTCCGCGACATTGAAGCCAAGGTGGACGACGACCTCCTCCTCAGCACCCTCACCGCCGGTCTCAACGAGGACTTCGGCAACGCCGCCTCCAACCTCACCTTGATGCCGGAGCCCTCCTTTCCCAAGTTTGTGGCGTACTTGAGGTTGGAGGCGCCCGGATGAAGGGGTGAAGAAGCGTGTGCAGCACCACGCCCTCGCCGCGGCACCTCTCGCGGCGCCCTCCATCGCCCGCTCCACCCGCGCCCGGCCAGCAGCCGCCGCCACCAAGCCTCCGGTACTTTCCCTCCGCCAGCACCTCCGCCCCTCCCGCTGCCCCCAAGCAGCCGGGTGGCGGGCGCCGCGGCAACCGCCACGGGGGCGGCCGCAAGCAGCACCAGGCGTCCGGGGGGGGGGCCATCGTCAGCAGCAGCAGGTGAATCCCCCTTGGACCTACGGCACCAACCCGTGGACCGGCGTCGTCCACACGTACTCCATGCCGGTCCCTCGGGCTCCGGCCCCGGGCATCCTCGGGCCCCGCCCGGCGAGTCACCAGGCTCTCTTCGCCGCGCAGAACGCCGCTCCGTACAGCGGCTATGGTGCCGCACCTCCGCCGTCGCCCGCCTACGGGTCCACGCGGGCCTACGGCGCCACCGCCGCGCCGGCCTATGGGGCCGCGCCCGCCTACGGGGCCGCACCCGCGCCGGCCTATGGGGCCGCCCCCGCGCCGGCCTACGGAGGGTCCTACCCTCCTCAGGTGCCGCCGCCGTGGGACCCGGCCCTGCTCGCTGCGCTACACTCCGCCCCGTCACCGAGCTCCTATGGTGGCGGTGGTGACTGGTACATGGACTCGGGCGCCACTGCTCACATGACTGCTCATCCCGGTAACCTTACATCCGCCACTCCCGTTCGTACTCCCATCCATATCACCGTTGGTAACGGTTCCTCCCTCCCCATTACCCATGTCGGTCATATGTCTTTCCCTTCTACTTCTACTCCTGTGCATATGTCTAATATTCTTGTGTCTCCTGAATTAGTCACTAATCTTGTTTCCGTTCGTCGCCTTACTCGTGAGAATCCTATAACTGTCGAATTTGACGATATCGGTTTTTCTGTGAAGGACGCCCGTACACGGATGGTGCTCCACCGATGTGATAGCCCGGACGACCTCTATCCAGTACATCCCTCCGGCGCCACCACCACCCGTCGCCCCGTCACCTTCGCCGCCAGTGTCGATCTTTGGCATGCCCGTCTCGGTCATCCCAACTCCACCGTCATGCGTCAGATTCTCCAAAGTTTTTCCTTTTCATGTAATAAGGTCGGTGATCACACTTGTGAGGCTTGCCGTCTTGGCAAGCACGTCCGTCTTCCCTTTAGTGAGTCTACAAACATTTCCACCTTTCCGTTTCAGCTTTTGCATAGTGATGTTTGGACGTCCCCGGTTGCTAGCAACACGGGCTATTTATACTACTTGGTGATATTGGATGATTTTACTCATTATGTGTGGACGTTCCCCCTTCGTCGCAAGTCCGACGCCCTTGCCACACTCACCGCTTTTTACTCATATGTCGCCACATAGTTCGGTCGTCCTATTCTCGCCTTGCAAACCGACAACGGCAAGGAATTTGACAACGTCGCCGTCCGCGATTTACTTGCGTCTCACGGCACCATCTTTCCTCTCACCTGCGCCTACACGTCTCAGCAGAATGGTCGCGCGGAAGCGCGTCGCCCTTCGCGCTCAATGATTGTGTCCGCCGCGTTGCTATTCCACTCCTACATGCCTGCTCGGTTCGGCGGACGCGCTTCGCGACCGCCAGCCTCCTCCTAACATTCGCCCTGTGCGTCCCGCTGAACTACACCCCTCACCAGCTCCTCTTCGGTGCGGTTCCATCCTATGATGGTCTTCGCATTTTTGGGTGTCTCTGTTATCCTAGCACCGCGTCCCCGCTCCTCACAAACTCGCACCATGGTCCCTTCCTTGCATCTTCCTTGGCTATCCTCCTAATACCGAAGGTTACCGGTGCTATGATCCAGTCTCCCACCGCGTTTTCACTTCGCGGCATGTGTACTTTGATGAGCTCGTGTTCCCATTTCAGCAAGTACCGTCACCATCGGAGTCTCCTGCGGTGCGGTCCGTTCCTACATCCACCTCTGGCGGACCGCCCGTCCGCACCCCGGGTCCGGCTCTGCTCGCGCTCTCTGCGCCGGCGGTCCCCCGGTGTTCGCGCCCTGCGGCCGCCCGGCGTCGCGGCCCCTCGGCCCCTGCGGCGGGCCCCGACGTCGCGGCCCCTCGGCCCTCGCCGCGAGCCCGACACTGGCCTCCTCGGCCGCCGCCCGCCCCCGTCGCCGTGGCCCCTCTGCCCGGCCCGCTGCGCGCCGCCCGCGGGCCCGTTACTCGGCCCGCTGCCGCAGACCCTCCGCGGTCCCGTCGCGCGGTCCCCTAGCGCTCCGCCGCCCGCCGCACTCTCTCCCGGTGTGGTTACTCGGGCTCGGACTGGGACCTTGCGTCCCAGCACGCGCTACTCGTCGGACGAGTATGCCTGTGCGGCTTCTACCTCGACATCGTCACTGCTCCCCACCTCTGCTCGCGCAGCCCTTCGGGATCCGAACTGGCTAGCTGCGATGCGTGAGGAGTTTGACGCCTTGCAGCGCAACCGTACGTGGCAGCTTGTCCCGCGGCCACCCCGTGCCAATGTCATCACTGGCAAGTGGTTCTTCCGCCGTAAGACTCGCTCCGACGGTTCTCGAAGCGCTACAAAGCGCTGGCGGTCTTGGCTTTTCGCCAGGCCAGCGCGGCGTGGACTTCACCGACACCTTCGCCCGGTTGTTAAACCGGGCACGATTCGCGCTGTTCTCCAGCTCGCTGTTTCTCGCGCTTGGCCTGTTCACCAGCTCGATGTGTCTAATGCTTTCCTGCATGGTCATCTCGATGAGCAGGTGTTCTGTCAGCAGCCGACTGGTTTCGTCGACACCGACTATCCGGACCATGTGTGCTTGCTCTCCCGTTCTCTCTACGGGTTAAAGTAGGCACCTCGGGCTTGGTACCAGCGGATGGCGGCCTTCCTCCAGCAACAGGGGTTCCGCTCCACACGGTCCGATGCCTCCCTGTTTGTCTACCACCAGGGCCACGCCACCGCATACCTCCTCCTGTACGTCGACGACATCATCTTGACTGCGTCCTCGCCGGCGGTTCTACAGCAGATCACAGCTCGCCTCGGCACCGAGTTCGCTCTCAAGGACTTGGGGGCTCTCCACTACTTCCTCGGCATCCAGGTAGTGCGCCGGGCTACGCTTCTTCTTCATCATCAAAATACGTCTGCGAGCTTATGGGCGAGCAGCATGCTTAATTGCAAGCTGCTTCCACGCTGTCGTCTGAAGGCTAAGGTGTCCGCCGTCGAGGCTCTCCGGCGTCGGCGCTCCTTCTACCGCTCCATTGTCGGTCGCGCTTCAAGATTTTACACCGACGCGTCCGGACATTCGATATGCTGTCCAAGAGGTGTGCCTTCACATGCACGCTCCTCGTGACACCCATTGGGCTCTCGTGAAACGTATACTTCGGTACATACGTGGCACCACAGCCATGGGTCTCACCCTGACGGCCTCGCCCGGCACCAGCCTTGTCGCCTACTCCGACACCGACTGGGCTGGGTGTCCCGACACTCGACGCTCCACCTCCGGCTACTGCGTCTACCTTGGGCCCTCTCTGATTTCGTGGTCGTCTAAATGACAACCCACGGTCTCGAGCGCCGAGGCCGAGTATCGGGCCGTGGCCAACGCCGTTGCAGAGTGTTCCTGGCTACGACAGCTACTCCAGGAGTTGCTATGTGAGGTCACCAAGGCGACACTTGTCTACTGTGACAACGTCTCTGCGGTGTACCTCGCTGCCAACCCTGTCCATCACCGACGGACGAAGCACATCGAGCTCGACATCCACTTCGTCCGGGAGCACGTCGCCCTTGGTCGTGTCCGTGTTCTACATGTACCCACCGATCAGCGTTCGCCGATGTGATGACGAAGGTCTACCTACCTCGACTTTCGAGGGTTTGATCCATCTTTGCGTCATGGCGGCGCTTCGATCATGGGGTGTTGAACATATATACATGTACGTAGGTCCGGGTTCTATATGCAGTACCTGTAGTATCTCTCTCCCCCTGTATGTACGTATATCTTGGGAGACAAGATACCGGTCGCACCCCTTGTACCTATATATATGTGCCTAGTGCACGATCAATCAATCATCGATGCACAAAATCATTCTCTACACTGCTGCTTGACGCCATACTCCCCCAGGCTGCGAAAGTCTTCCATCTGTTTCCCGGCAAAGAGTCAAGAGCAAAGATCTTGGTTGTCAACGTTTTAATCAAGATTAGCATCTTCCTTCTCTGGTGCCGCAGATCAAAGTGAAGGGTGCATTCATCCTCAATGTTGTAATCAGCCAAATTAATCCATCCTCTAGCTCCTCCCTGCCAAACATAAGGAGCTGCTGATCCTGAATCTTTGCCTTGACAACGTAGATGGTGTCCCCTGGATCGACCTTGACTGCGGTCGTCTTGCCCGCGAGGGTCTTCACAAAGATCTGCATCTGTTGAATGAGAGCACCATACATCAGAAATTTTGATGGACGATAGTAGGACCATGGGGAAAACAGTTGTTGTTGCGATAAGAAACCTTGTTCAGATTAATTACAAAGACTCATCAACGACAAGTGTGACTTGGTGAGGAATCTTGTTAAGGTCTGAACCGATATTATCTATAGTACTATGGTAGTGTGACCTAAGAAAGATACAAAATCAATATGAACATCCAAACTATCGATAATATAATAAATACGGAACAAAAAAATGAACTAGCGATCTTAAAATAAAATCTGTATGATCCAACGACCACTAGTGGAAAAACAGGCTTTCCGTCCAGCCCATAAGTCGCGAAGCTGTAGGAACCGCGACCAATGGGACCTTTAGTCATGATTCGAGGTGAACCGCGACCAAAGGCACAGGCCTGGGCGCTCGGTGGCCAGGTGGTGCGTGAGGGCTTTAGTCGCGGTTGGCGAGCCAACCGCGACTAAAGGCTCGGGCATTTTTAGTCATGATTGGCCTGGCCAACCGCGACTAAAGCCCTCCCCTATATATACCCATCCAGCAGCCAACACTTAGCCATTTGGAGCCATTCTCTTCACAAGTGGGTGTAGGTTTGCTTTTGGTTCCTCTTATGCACATAAGGTGTTTGATGAAATGCCCCAAGAGCATGAAACAAACATGACATGAAGTGTTGGAGCCACACTCTTGATCGCGGTTAGCAACTTGATGAACCTTTGATGTGTCAATATATGCATGTGTGTAGTTCATAACAAATGCATGATGGTTAATTATATATTTTATATTATAATAATGCGATGAATCGGCAATGGATGTACGGTAACCGACTCTCCGGCGAGTTCACTACGGGTTTGAAAGATTTCCTCGTAGTGGCTAATGCGAACAAGCGGGGGTTTTGTTATCTGTCCATGTGTTATCTGTAAGAATGAGAAGGGTTACTCTTCCTCAAGAGTTGTTCACATGCATCTGCTTGAAGGGTTTCATGCCAAGCTATAATTGTTGGACCAAGCATGGAGAAAGAGGGGTTATAATGGAAGAAGATGAAGAAGGGATGATTTCATCGATGAAAGCTATCTTGCTCATTTCGGTGATACTTTCATGGAGGATCTTTGAAGGTGAAGGGAAGGTGAAGAAGAGGCACGTGATGATCCGTTGATGATCTTGGTCGGACCATTCTTGATGCACGGAGACGCTGCTGGCCCGAAAAGGAGAGGAGAATTTGGATCGCATGTTAGAGGATCACGAAAGGCGCTGTACCCGGATGCGATGATGGTCGAAAAAGCTGGGCTGCACTGGATTTGCTGAAATGGAAGGCGAGGCAGGTGTAGCTGACTCGGCATTTGAAAACTTGCTGAAAATGTTGAAGAATATGTTTCAAAGGATAACGAGTTGCCCTTGATGCGTCTGAAGCAAAGAAGGTTGTCGCCCTCTAGGTTTAGAGGTTACGAAGATACATGCATGCATCAACGATCGCATCCTCTACCGCGGTGAATACGAGAATTTGAATGAATGCCGGTATGCACCGCATTGCGTTATAAGATCGAGTCGATGACCACGGTGACGATGTTGAGGGCGAAACCGGAAGAGGTTCCGCCAAGGTGATGTGGTATGCTCCTATAATACCACGGTTGAAACGTCTGTTCATGAACAAAAAGCATGCCAAGTTGTTGCGATGGCACAAAGAGAAACGTAAGTCGGACGGGAGTTGAGACACACCGCAGATGGAGCATAATGGAGAAAGATCGACGGATGGTTCACAGATTTTGCAAATGACGCAAGGAACATAAGATTTGCTCTAAGCACGGATGGCATGAATCCTTTTGGCGAAAGCGAGCTCCAGCCATAGCACTGGCCCGTGACTCTATGCATCTACAACCTTCCTCCTTGGTTGTGCATGAAGCGGAAGTTCATTATGATGCCGTGCTCATCCAAGGTCCGAAGCAACCCGGCAACGACATCGATGTGTACCTAAGGCCATTAGTTGATGAACTTTTACAGCTGTGGGGTGGTGTCCGTGTGTGGGATGAGCACAAACAAGAGAATTTGACCTCTGGCGTTGCTTTTCGTAACCATCAACGATTGGCCTGCTCTTAGTAACCTTCGGGACTGTCAAATAAGGGATACAATGCATGCACGCATCGCTTACATGAGACCGAAAGTGTACATTTGCCAAATTGTAAGAAGAACGTGTACCTTGGGCATCGTCGATTTCTTCGAAAATTCATCGATGAAGAAAGAAAGGCAAGCATTACAACGGCAAGGCAGATCACCGGCGAAGCTGCGGAACGACCGGTGCCGAGGTATTTGATATGGTCAAGGATTTGAAAGTCATCTTTGGAAAGGTCTGGCGGACAATCAGTTCGAAGGGAGCCGACGGGCACGCAGCCATGTGGAAGAAGAAATCTATATTCTGGGAGCTAGAATATTGGAAAATCCTAGAAGTCCGCTCTGCAATCGACGTGATGCACGTTACGAAGAATATTTGCGTGAACCTCCTAAGCTTCTTGGGCGTGTATGGGAAGACAAATGATACAAAGGAAGCACGGCAGGACCAGCAACGTTTGAAAGACCACGATGACCGGCATCCGAATGGTTTCAAGGTCGTGCCACCACGCTCGACCAAAGAAGAGAAGGTCATCTTTTTGAATGCCCGAGCAGTATGAAGGTCCCGTCTGGATTCTCGTCCAATATAAAGGAATAATAAACATGGCGGAGAAAAGTTCCAAAACACGAAGTCTCACGACCCACGTGATTATGACGCAATTGCTTCCGATTGCTTTGAGGGGCTCCTGCGGAAAATGTTCGATTAGCCATTGTGAAGCTATGTGCATTCCTCAATGCAATCTCTCGAAGGTAATCAATCCGGAAGTTCTACCACGGTTCTGAGCGATGTGATCCAATGTCTTGTCGGTTTGAGTTGGTGTTCCGCCATCCTTCTTCAATATTATGACGCACCTCCTGGTTCACCTAGTCGAAGAGATTTCCGTTCTCGGTCCTGTATTTCTACACAATATGTTCCCCTCGAGAGGTTCATGGGAGTATTAAAGAAATATGTTCAGAACCGTGCTAGGCGAAGGAAGCATCGCCAAGGGCTATGGAAATGAGGAGGTAATTGAGTTTTGTGTTGACTTTGTTCCCGACCTTAAGCCGATTGGTCTTCCTCGATCGCGCACGAGGGGAGACTAAGTGGAAAAACACGATCGGAAGGAAATCAACGATATGTATGGACGGCCATTCTCTGATGAAGCACACCACACCGTCTTGACCAATTCCAACTTGGTGGCTCCGTACTTTGAGAAACACAAGAATATTTTACGCTCGGACAACCCGGGAAGCTGAATCTGGATTAGGAAGGCCCACATGGAGACTTTCGGCAGTTGGTTGAGAAAACATTTAATGAATGACAATGATGTTGTAGATCAGCTGTACATGTTGGCCAAGACACCATCTTCGACTATAACGACTTTCCAAGGGTACGAGATAAATGGGAATACATTTTACACGATCGCCCAAGATAAAAAGAGCACCAACCAAAACAGTGGTGTCCGCTTTGATGCAGAGAACCGAGAATGGGCAAAAGGTCACATATTATGGTTACATAGAGGAGATATGGGAACTTGACTATGGACCCTCCTTTAAGGTCCCTTTGTTCCGGTGCAAATGGTTCAAGCTAACGGGAGGTGGGGTAAAGGTGGACCAGCAATACGGAATGACAATGGTGGATTTCAACAATCTTGGTTACCTTGACGAACCATTCGTCCTAGCGAAAGATGTCGCTCAGGTTTTCTATGTGAAGGACATGAGTAGCAAACCGAGGAAGCGGAAAGATAAGAAAACGATCGAGACATCATGCGATGATCCAAAGCGCCACATTGTTCTTTCAGGGAAAAGAAACATCGTGGGAGTGGAGGACAAGACAGACATGTCAGAAGATTATAATATGTTTGCTGAAATTCCGCCCTTCAAAGTGAACACCGACCCAAGCATTAAGTTAAATGATGAGGATGCTCCATGGATACGGCACAATCGTAAGCAAGCGGGGACACAAGGGAAGAATTGATGTGTAATAATTTATTGTACCAAACTTTGTATTTGGTCGATGAACTGAATGATGTATCAAACCTTTTGTCAAACCTTCAAGGGATTAGTTTTATTTTTCTGATTTTTTTGATATATAATTGTATTTTTAAGATTTTAAAATGAATTAGTTTTATTTTTCTGATTTTAAAAGGAAAAGGAAGAAGAAGAAAGAAGGAAAAGGAAAAAAAGAAGAAAAAAACAGAAGAAAAAGGAAAAACAGAAGAAAAAAACAAACAGAAGAAAAAAGAAAAAAGCAGAAGAAAAAACAAATAGAAGAAAAACATAAGAAAAAAAACAAATGAAGAAAAACAGAAGAAAAAAGGAAAAAGGAAGAAAGGAAGAAAAAAAGAAGAAAACAAGAAAAAGGAAGAAACAAGCAGAAGAAAAAAAAGAAGAAAAAGGAAGAAAAAACAGAAGAAAAACAAGAATTTAAAATGAATTAGTTTTATTTTCTGATTTTTTGATATATAATTGTATTTTTAAGATTTTAATAACATAAATAAATAAGTAATTAGAAACTTTAATAGCAAAAATAATTATCATAAAGTAAAATAAATAAGTAATTAGAAATAAAATAAAATAAAATAAATAAGTTTTTTGTTGTAAGTAGAAACAAAACAAAATAAATAAAGCAAAAATGAAAACAAAAAACAGGCAAAAATAAAAATAAGCCACCCATCTTTGGGCCACCACGGCTGAATACGACTAGAAACCCACTAATGGGCCAGATTCAGGCCCTTGAAGGCCCAATAGGCCCACAGCTAATAGTAATGAGAATAGGCCCGTAAGCTTTGCATTTGAGAGGAGCTCGAAGTGGTGGCGCAGCCGCTTATAAACCACTGCCGAGGCCTCTCGGCTAGCGAGTGGGACTAAACATCCCACCGCACCGCGCAGATCCAGCCACAGACCTTTAGTCGCGGCCGGGAGGAGGCGCGACTAAAGGTTACCTTTAGTCGCGCCTCCTCCCGGCCGCGACTAAAGGTCCTTCTGTGAGAGCGAACGAAACCCTTTAGTCGCGGTCGGGGAGGAGGCGCGACTAAAGGTACTTTAATCGCGCCCTCCTCCCGACCGCGACTAAAGTGGGGCCTATAAATACTCGCCCTCGACGATTCCCACTGTTAAATCGCCCTCGCCCTCGGCCTTGACGCTGCCTCGACGCCGATCGACGCTGACGCCGACGCCTTGCAACGCCTGACGCTGAAGCCCTGCGCGCCGCCCCGTCCCGATGGCGCCCGCCCTTGCCCGCCGCCCGCCGCCCGCCCTCACGCCCTTGCCGCCGCGCCGCCGCGCCTGCCGCCATTGCCGCTTTGCCGCCGCCCACCTGCCACCCGCCGCCTGCCGCCCGCCCATGCCCACCGTCCCGTGCCCTAGCCCTTGCATCCAGGAGAAGAAGAAAGAAGAAGAAGAAAGAAGAAGAAGAAGAAGAAGAAGAAGAAAGAAGAAGAAGAAAGAAAAGGAAAAGGAAGAAGAAGAAAGAAGAAGAAAGAAGAAGAAAGGAAAAGGAAGAAGAAGAAAGAAAAGAAAAAGAAAAGGAAGAAGAAGAAAAGGAAAAGGAAAAGAATTTTTTTTTTTTTTGTTTTAACTAGTTTTAGTTTAACAAAAGCGGTAAATAACTTAAAACCCTAAACCCCAAAAACAAAAAACCACAGAAAACCGGCCAAAGAAAAACAAAAAGGAAAAAGGAAGAAGAAGAAAGAAGAAGAAAGAAGAAGAAAAGAAAAGGAAGAAGAAGAAAGAAAAGAAAAGGAAAAGGAAGAAGAAGAAAAGGAAAAGGAAAAGGAATTTTTTCTTTTTTTTCTTTTTTTTGTTCTTTTTTATTTTAACTAGTTTTAGTTTAACAAGAGCGGTAAATAACTTAAAACCCTAAACCCCAAAAACAAAAACAACAGAAAACCGGTCAAAGAAAAACAAAAGGAAAAAGGAAGAAGAAGAAAGAAGAAGAAAGAAGAAGAAAGGAAAAGGAAGAAGAAGAAAGAAAAGAAAAGGAAAAGGAAGAAGAAGAAAAAAGAAAAAGGAAAAAGGAATTTTTTTCTTTTTTTTCTTTTTTTTGTTCTTTTTTATTTTAACTAGTTTTAGTTTAACAAGAGCGGTAAATAACTTAAAACCCTAAACCCCAAAAACAAAAACAACAGAAAACCGGTCAAAGAAAAACAAAAAGGAAAAGGAAGAAGAAGAAAGAAGAAGAAAGAAGAAGAAAGGAAAAGGAAGAAGAAGAAAGAAAAGAAAAGGAAAAGGAAGAAGAAGAAAAAGAAAAAGGAAAAGGAATTTTTTCTTTTTTTTGTTCTTTAATTTTAACTAGTTTTAGTTTAACAAAAGCGGTAAACAACTTAAAACCCTAAACCCCAAAACAAAAACAACGAAAAACCGCCAAAGAAAACCGCCAACTTAAAACCCTAAACCCTAAACCCGCCCGTCTTGCGCTCTACATGACACCCTCTCCCACCCCTTCTCGCCCCTCCTTTTGCCACCGCCCTTTCGCCACCGCCACCGCCACCGCCCCTTCTTCACTTAATTAATTTGTTTTTACTACATGTTTCAGGATCGACATAATGTCGGACGATAGAGTGACCGATTATGGACAACTATGATCCGGACGGTGAAGCACATATGTTCGGCATCATAAACGGCGATATTCAATATGTGCCGACCGGAGAAGAAGAAGATGATATCTCTTCTTATCTGAACCTTGACGGTGAAGATGAAGGCGCGTCGACAAGATGATGTCAAGAAACGTCGATAAACGCATTTATCTTCAAATGGAAGTAGCAACCACCTCCGCGCCGAGGTATATATATACATTGAGCCTCGGTGATACAAACTAACTGATTTGAATAAATATGTGTGTACTAACGCGCGACTCTCTTTCTTATTTTAGCCCTCGGCGGATCGTCAAAACAATCGAGTACGTCGTCAAAGCGTGGCGCAACCAGACGATGAAACCAGAGAAACATGCACCATCCAGGTTGTCGACTTTGCAACGGCAGGCACCTGGAGCCCCGCAAGAACGCCACCAAGTTTATCAGCCAATGCGGAGCCATTGTTAGAGACAACGTCTCGATCACCGTCGAGAGTGGAATGAGCCAAAGAAGGCACGAATTGATGGTTTCACTTTTGTCGATAAGAGAACAAAAAAGATTGCTTGCGAAGCTTATGGAACATTTCGTTCTACCTCCGGAATACAACAAATTCGATGAGGAGGGTAACAAGATTGAGAAAACAAGGAGAGGAGGAGGAAAGTCAAACAGTTCGCTCTTCATAAGATGGCCGCGCATTCGGAAATTCAAGCAAAATCTAGCCCGTGACTTTGTCAAGCGAAACAAGACTCGGTTTAAGAGGACAATATGAGAAACGAAAGATGATTGGCCAGAATTTGTGAAGCAAAAGAAATCGGAGCAGTTCCTTCAAATATCGAAACAAAATAAGGAAAATGCGGCTAAGAAGGAGTACAATCATGTTATGGGGCCAGGAGGGTATCGCATTTGGGTGCCTAGGTTCGAGAAGATGGAGAACGAGCTGAGGGCGCGAGAATCCGTCCAGTGCGGAGGATGGGACCCAAGGGCCAAAAGCTGGTGGTGCGGGCATGGGGAACGCTCAACCCGGAGACGGGGGAGTGTGTTTACGAGGCAAATTAATTAAACCCACCCAAGCCCTTATTGGCGCAATGAAGGCTGCTCAAGAGGGAAGATCAAGTTCAACGAGAGAACGACGCGGCGACAAAAGCCCTCGGGAATCCTGAACACGGAGGGCGTGTCACGAGGCATGGGGCACATTCCGTGGAAAATAGGGTTCCCCGAGCGATGACCCGTCTGATTCTGAAGCCGTAAGAGAAAGATGGATCGGAAGCGGATGTTGTGGGGCGGTTGGCATCGGAAATGGAAGTGATGAAGAAAACCATGAGTGTACTAGTAGCGAAAGAGATTCAGCTCGGTGCAGCATGAAGATCATCCAGCGGATCTCGGCCAAGCCAGCAGCGTAGAAGCAGCGTGGCTTCCACGGAGGCCCCACCGGCTGGTGTAGATGCACCGACGATCGAAATTACTGCACCGGAGCCTCGGTGGTCGAAATTACTGCACCGGAGCCTCCTCGCTACCCGTGGGCGATATAAAGGAGATGAAAGAATGTCATCTGTATTATCCTATGGGGAACATATCCATGAAGGTAGCCATCGGCGATGCTTTACCATGTTTACGAGCACTCCACCACAACAACCCCATTAAAGATGGCTATGCTCGTGTCACGGTGGAGGACATAGTCCAAGGGTTTGAGGACACGGAGATTGAAATTGCTACACCAAAGGGAGAAAAGACTTGAAGATGTCAAGCGCCATTACATTCTATGGCAAAAGAAGTTTATCAAGTTTCGAGCGAGGCGCCAAGGACAACAAGTCCACCCCCTACGGTGGTGGTGGTGGCGGTGGCGGTGGTGGTGGTGGTGGTGGTGGTGGCGGTTCACCTACACCTCCGTCACATCAGCCGACGCCGCCCCGATCCTAACGTCCGGCGGGTGATCATCCGCCGCCCAGATCCTCGTCCGGCGGGTGATCGACGCCGCCCCCAATCCACCTATGGCAAAGAAGCGAAGAAGTCTGGAGTATTAACCCGGACCCTTATGTACCTAAGACCACAAAGGTACGGAGCCATCATCAAGCCTCTCCCCACAAGGCCTTGGGAGCGTAGTCTTGAGGAAGTCGACGCGGCGCGATCGCTGATTTGGAGAAATGGAAGGCGGACTGCAAGAAGAAAAGAGAGCCCGAGCCCAAGCCAAGATATTCGATCAAGAAAAGAAGTGGGCTAAGTCATTTTGAGCACACCGTCCCAAGCCGCGAAGAATCTGCCTACCGACTATGCACGTGAACTTAAAGGCAGGCACTCATGTTCAAGGAGAACAAAGAGCGGAGAAGGCGAAAGTATAAAAGCGGAAACAAGTTGCCCAGCTCGGGAACAAAGTAAACAATCGATTGCCCGCTTATAGTGGAAGCCTTCTGTCCGGATGCCCCGAGATCATACAAGCTGCGGCAAGACAGGATTGATTAGTATGAAAGTGCGAGAGAACAAGCGCCAACTTAGGTATTACTCTTCGTGAACTGTTAGGCCTTGATGAGTTGCCAGCGAAGGAGGTAGTAATTACATATGTCAAGAATGGGCCTCTCGTCGAGCTCTTGCAGAAAAGGATCTACGACCAAATGAAACGTCTGCTGAATTGGTACAAGGGTTACATAAAATTAAAAACGCCAAAGATTATATTTATGCGGAAGTTAGACATGAGCATCACTTCAAACATTACTATGTACAAGTTGAACTGAGTGAATTGTTCCAGCTTTTCAATCTGCTTGAGCTCGACAAATCTATCATCGGTTGCTACATTACGTAAGTGATTTATTAATTTCTACCCCATCTCGTTCATATTGCCTGCACTATATATATGTCCTAACTATATTGTTGTGTCCTCTATTATACATGCGAGAATGAAGAAAAAGGAATGCGAGTAAGGAACATCCATGATGTTGGGTTCATTGACCCACACATCGTTAATGATATTGTGTTGAAGCATTACCCGACGACGTGGAGGCAGACTGTGGCAGTTTCTTACAAAGCAGGAACTCAAAAGTGATATTCTATTTCCTTACCATTTTGGGTGAGTGTTTCATCTTGAGCACATTCTCTTTTGTTTACTCCATGCATGGTATGTGGCGGCTAATCGATGAGTTATGCATGACGTCTTGTGCATGTATCGTGTCCGCAGTTCCACCGGATTCTGCTAGTAATTAAAGTTAACACCTCGAATGTCTCGTCCACGACTCTCTCGGATAAGGATCCAAAGCTTTGGGCCGACATCGAAAAATGCTGCAAAGTAATTATTTTCATTCATTTGCGCTCTATATCGATCGGCCTATTTCGTTCATTTCCTAATATCAAGTAACTAATAACTCTCTTGTTCATTTAATTTTCTTTGCCTCGTAGGGTTTGGAGGCGGTTCGTAGATACAAAGGTCGGTGAATTCAAAAAGAGCTAGAATTCAAAAGGGTAAAGACTAAGATCGGGGATATTCAGCCACCGTTGACCAATCTATGTGCATACTTTATGCGTGAGATGATCCGAGATACACCTCTGGCGGGTTGATCCGAGTGATACCAATGCTCGAGGAATAACCTCCGTGGGCGCTTAGTCCGAAGCTCGCTTCCGACCACTTCAAGAGGAACTAGCTGGATGGTTCTGCAGGAAGTCCTCCATCCTAAAGGAGAACACTATCACGAGGACGAAGAACTTTATATGGATTAAATCATGTATGGAAACTTGTTCAAAATTGTATATGGTCATCCGATGATATTGAATATATATTGTATATTCCTCTTGAATTCTTTTGGTTCTAATTTCAAATTTATTTGAAATTGTACATTCATATGCATGTATGTAGTACCGTAGAATATATGAAACTCCTTCAAAATTAAAATAAAGCACAAAAGAAATAAAACAAAACAAATTAAACAGAAAACAGGTTTAGGGGGGCTAAAACCCTAAACCTGCGGCGGCCTTTAGTCGCGGTTGGCGAAGAACCGCGACTAAAGGTCCTCCGCCCGACGGTCCGCTGGCGCCCGTGGGCGGGCCTTTAGTCGCGGTTCTTAAGCAGCCGCGACTAAAGGTGGTGGGCTTTAGTCGCGCTTTGCTGGTCGCGGTTGCGCAACCGCGACTAATGGCAGTTGCGAACCGCGACCAAAGGCCTTTTTTCCACCAGTGGACAGAGCAACAGACTGCTCGACAGTTCTACAGGTTAGATCATTTTATCTCTTCAGATGCAAACCAAAAGATTAATGATATCATGTCAGGCCGCATCTGAATATCTGAAGGATATGCCACCTACAGTTACTGTTTCCCTTTTGAAATAGCTACAACCAACAAGATCGTCCAGTTCGAGAATCAACGGTCAAGATGCACTGGGGAAGCGGTACCAACTTAAGTGAAGCAGAGTAGCCGGTTATCCAGCGGCTAAAATTTAGTTACCACTTTAGGTGCCAATTACTGTACCTTCAGCTGTCATTTTCATCTCTTCTTGTTTACTTTACCAACTCTTGGACTGTAATGGCTATAAAGCCATGGGTTTCCAACCGAGAGAGGTATCAATTGTAATAGAAATAAACCCTCGCCGCCACCGGAGTTGGTCGGGCTCTACTTTCCTCTTCGCTAATACAAACACAAGCAACCCGCTCTGAATTAGGGGTAAATCTCTGAGGATTTCTGAACTTTGCTCACCTCTGAACCCCTCTAAGTTCGGAGTTTGAGATATCATTATCCATCTGATCTAACTAATTTTAAGATCTGGAAATTCTCTACAGCAAATTAAAGAGAAAGAAACACGTTCTAGAGATTATAAATTCTGTGGTGGGTTCAACTATTTGTCAGTGGGAGGTTCACCACGCGATCAACAACTATACATGCAAGTAGAGTCCGACAGAAGATAATTTGATGGTTACACAAAAAGGATGCATCACCTATAAAATAGTCTCAAGCCACTCTCGGACAAGAATGCCGACTTCTCATGTCCTAATGCACATACTGTACTCAGTACTTACAGGTCAACAAATTAAATGAATCAGCTATATTTTTTATAATGTAGTAAACCAAAATCAAAATCACATAAGAAACATATCACACTCCATGTTTGTATGGCTACTACATCACAGATTATATCAAAGACTAGGGTGATTTCACATAGGAAAATGTGGAAATGATGTATACCAGCACCTGCACACAGTATAAGAACTATAGTAAAATGTTTCCTCCTTTTTATTCAAGTAAAAGACAGTTTTTAGTTTTGACCAAATCTTCCTTCAGCTTATAACACAATAAAAAAGTTTGTGGGCTAATCTGCTTTCTCACAAGTCCATAGCAGAGCACATAAGAGTGTAAGTTGATAAGAAAACATATCACAGTCGCAATGTGACAGAAACAGAATAGACGCATGTCTAAACTCTAAACACAAAGTTTATAGTATAGCCTAAAATGAGGGCTACTTACAGTAGACAGATGGAGACAGAGAGAAGATGACCTGCGAACAGGAGGCGGTGGATATGGGGCGATGGCGCCGGACGTACACCGCAGCGACGGATTCTCTGCGAGCAACACTGCTTGTACCAATGCAGACGGGGCAGGCGTGGACTGTGCTGCGGGAGGCAAGGGAGGAGAGCGGGGTGGTGGATCTAGTCTAGGGGACAAGTCTATGAGGGCACATATGGACGGGGAGACGTCGGTGATTCAGAGGCCATGCCAACGGATCTTGGGGAAACGAGGAAGGATTTGTGGGAGGTGTTTGCGATGCTGCTCTGGGGTATTTTTCACACTTCGGCCCGAGAGTATTTGACAACGTCAGTTTGTTTGCTGGTAGTAGTCTGATTAGTCCCATCTCGCTCACGGGGGAGGTGGCAGGGCTGGAGGTGGGTATAAGAAAGGGGCCTTGGGCGAACGGGAGAATTCATCTTTAAGCTTGGGGCAACGACGCAGCTAGTGAGGTAATACCGAGGCCCGTCAACTCTCTGGCCCTCACGGGTCATTGGGGGCAAGGCCTTACAAATTTAATAATCAATTTTTTTGTGGTTTTGACTCGAAATCAAACTTTGCTTGGTTTTACTCATTTCTGCAACTTATGGTTCGGATTTGTCCATGAATCATATTTCGGTTCAACTTTGCTTGGACCAGATCTTTGTTCACATGAATCATATTTCGGTTCAAAACTCAGTACTGATGGCCAAGGCCAAACATGTTCGAAGTTGTAGAGACCAACTGACGGCCTCTTGCTTAAAATGGAATTAGGAATTCGATGTTTTTCTTTCAGAAGTTTGCATGTCTGACTAATCTTCATGGTCACTGAGAGAGGCATCGAGTCGTAATTGGTATAAACCCTTGTCGCCACTGGAGTTGGTCGGGCTTAATACGGACCCTAACAACCCCCCTCTGAATCTGGGGCTAAATCTCTGAAGATTTCCGAATTCTAATCATCTCTGAACGTCTCTCTAACTTCGGAGATTGACATATCATTATCCATGTGATCTGAAAATCTCTGCAGCAAATAAACGAGAAAGAAACACATTCTAGAGGTTTGCGACGCTGCCAACAAGTATGCATACGAGTACAGTCTGCCAAAAGGTAGTTTGGTGATTACAAAAAAGGATGCATCGGCTATAAAATTTTATGAAGCCACTTTCAAGCAAGCTACATCATTAACAGGTTTTACAAATGCCAACATCTCATTTCCTACTGCACAGGTAATTACTAATTAAGTACTTACAGGTTATCTTGTCATACTAACACCAAGTGAGTCAGGTATCTCTACTATTAAAGGAGGATCGAACGTCGTGATGGTTCGACCTCCTTCGCTACACCCGCCTCACGATCGATAGTCCTCACACGATTCCTTCAAAAAAAAAAGACGCTATCCACACCGCCGTCTTATCCCTATCCTCTCACCCACGATCTCCCCTCTCCTGCGGCGCAGGAACCCACGTCCGATGCCCGATCTTCCCCAACCCTCTCATCGCCTCTCACACTGGTCTGATCTGCACAAAAAAAAAAACGAGGGGGGCCCCATCACCATCGGGGCAAGGACTGGGAGGCCGTGCTCCAATACGGCGGTGGTGGCATGGCAACGGCGTCAACCAAGCTCCTTTCTCCGTTGGATCATGGATGCTGGGTTCGCCGACAGTGATGAGTACGTCATCAGCTTCAAAGTCCCATGAAGGCCAAGAAGAGCGACGACAGCTACAGCCCGGCGTTGCCTCCAGTTGCTGGCCTTCTCCAAGGACGTGCTGCAGCGCGGTGAGCCAGCGGTGCCGTGGGCGACGCTCCCACCGTCCAGCGCCCTCGTGCCTAACTCCTTGGGACGCGACCACGGCACTGCTCGCCCTCCTCCTTGCTAGCGCTGCTGGCCCCTGTTCGTGACTTCGTGCATCTCACGAGTAGAAATCAGAGATCGCTATGGCTACCTGTGGGCTGACTCCATCATCGTCATCCAGGTCCGTGACATTGACGACTGACCCCTCCCCTTCCTCCTCTACCCACCATGCGGTTGCTCCGCCGCCGCCGGAGACGGTGGTTTTGCTTCTGCGGCTTCTGCGGCGCGACAAAGAAGGTGTCCTCGAACCGGCGCATTTAGCTATGGTTCGTGCCGCGGATGCTATTCGACAGTGTATACCCAGGGTTGCCTTCTATCCATGTTAATTTTGTTTTTCATTCCTTCATTGGGGTTCATATCAGATCAGACTAGCACGCCATGAAAGATTGTGCCTCCCTTCTCTCGATTCATGCACTGCTTCACATTACAAGTAGGTTGGGTTGAGGCACGCATCTTTTCTGAGATAATGGAGGGCATGTACCTAAACTTCTAATGATAAATGCATTCTGCAATCTCATGTGCCCACAATAAAACTATGAGAGATACGCATTTCACTGTAAGCTTTGTAGTTCGGAAAATAATATGTTTCTTATATTAGGTGATCAATACAATGGGAGAAACATAAGAGAACATTTATGAGGATTACTTAACCGCATCTATTGTTTAGTTCAGAACTATCATATTTATGTGTGTTTAGAAAGTTACATGCTATTAATTGTTCTGCATCCGCAGAAGCATAAGGTAAATGTTCCAATAAAATCACTAGACAAGTCCTTACAGAAATACTATATCTTGTTTTTTATGTTTTTTATGTGCACCGTTTACTTTTCACGCTTTTGTATACAGTGAAGTTTTATCTGTATTTTCACGAGATTTAAATCTTCCTTAGCAGAAAGGCGTAGATAGCATCGAAAGAGGTTCATTGCCTTTAACAGTGCACACACGTGACAAGCTTCTAGCATTTGCATTTTTACGTACATCCCAAAATTATTTTCACTACAGGATGCCGCTCTATTTTTCTCCATGTCTAAGTTTGGTAAAAATTGATTCACCTTTTACATCCAAAGCTGTTATTCTTTCAGGCTGCAAAATGCACCCCTATAGTTATCATGCATTTTCTTTTATATGCAGTCACACTTCTATAATATAGTTTCAATTTTAGGCAATGATGTATCAAGCAGAAGTTTCATCAGTATTCGGTAACATAGGATTTTCTTTTTATTTTATAGATATACAAGATGTGCAAGAGAAAAGGCTAAGCACTTAGTTCAATGCAAATAGAACTTGTTCATGGGGGTATACGAAGAAAAGGGGGAGGGGTGTATCCTACTGAAATATTTCTGTTTTTGATCCTCGACCAGAAATTTTGGGCTTTCTTTTTGTGCTTGTACCTTTTGTTTTGGTATAAGATAGTTGAAGGTGACATTCTCTTATGAAAGATCGTGCTGGGTGGATAGCATATATACAGGCTAAGCATGTGTAGATAACAATTGTGGACTACAAATGCCATTCTCTGTTTCCAGAAATGATTGCTAATATTTCAGTAGATCTGTAGATGGCAATGTTTCATTTCGGTTTCTGTTTGATTTATGCAATTTAACATCTTGTCCCGCTTTTTAAAACATAATTTGACATTTACATGATGAGAGGGTTAATATTTACAAAGTCTATTACTAACAGAAGATCCTTTTCCTAACAGAAGAGACCATGTTACTCTATATCCTGCTGTTTTGCTTCATGTCCTTACAAATTCTACATCATGTTCTAATCTTAGTAATGTTGTTTTTCTTTTACAGATTCTATAGGTCCGGAGAGACAACTCACGCAAACATCCATCCATCACGCAACACCTCCAGCCCTCCGCCCCCCGCGTCGCCCCCGCCCCGGGCGACTCGGGCGGGATCCCAACCCTAGCCGCCGGGGGCTCCCCGTCCTCCCATCCCTCCCTCCGCCGCCGCCGAAGGACGCCGCCGCCTTTGCCCGAGGTCGGGCGGCGGTGGCGGGGTTTTCTCTCTCCGCGCCATGGGGGCGGTGCGGAGCTCAGCGCGTGTGGGGTGGCACGGCCGATCGGCCTCCGTGGCGTGGTGGGCCTGCGGCGGCGGCCTCGTCCTAGGGCGCTGGTGGTGGCGGTTGCGGCGGCCGGCCTGCGTCGGCAGCGGCCTTGGCTGCGTTCGGCGGTGGCGGCGGATCTGCAGCGACGGACCATCTGTCCTCGGATCGGCGGTGGCGGCATGGAGGCCTGGTGGTTGAGTCGGCGCCATCGTGATTGCCCTCCGGACAGATCCGATCTGTCCGTGCGGCTTTGCTTCGATGTCGGCGGCTCAGATCGGCGGCGACCCGTGCGCTGTCGTGATGGAGATTCTTGGCGGATCCGGTGTAAACCTTGTGCTCGGCTTGTTGCCAAGACCGGCGTTGGTGGCACCCTGTGGTGTCATTACCTTCTTGAAGGCATCGTCGTGGAAGCTCTAGACCTCTATCCGCTACCTCCGGGGGAAACCCTAGATTAGTTGATCGGATGACGGCGACGCGTTGGTGTCGTTTCCTCCTTAGGGCGTCATTCTTGAGGCGTACAGGATCGAGGACCAGCGGGTGCCTTTTGATGGAGCGGTACTTCATCCTTCACATTGATGACGGCGAATCTCGGCGGCGTGGTGCGATGGAGACTTCGGCGTCCGATCTTGCGGGATGGACTCAGCGCAGTGGAGGTAGTTGTCAAGGTCAAGGTGGCGTCGATGACAGAGTGGCTGACAAGGTAGAAGCCTCAATATCTGCTCAAGAAGGCGGACTGGGAAAGATGGCGGCGACGACACATGTGAGTCGTCGGACCGGTTTATGCCCCAGACCGGTATGTGGCTCGGTGGGGCTTCGGCTTTGATGATAGGCTTAGGTGAGTAGACCGGGTATGTGGCCCGGTAGCACCCCTTCATCATATGGATAGGAGTAGTGGCATATGTTGCCAAGATGGCGGATTCAGGCATATTGTTGTAATACTTTGTAAGGTCCTCGGGAATAATCAATAAAGTGGCCGTATGCATCTCCTAGATGCAGAGGCCGGGGGTCATCCTCCTTTTCTAAAAAAAAAAAGATTCTATAGGTGTAGAAAGAGTTTGTGCGAGAGTGTAAAAGCGCCGGTGGTACAAGTTTGACGCATGGAAGATTTCAGCTCATAATATTTGCTTCGAATTGTACACAAAGGTTCTTTATTTTGTTAACCTGAATAGATATTCCATGGAATGTCATTCCATTTTTGTTATATGATGATATGCCATTCTTCTACTGCTGCAGTGCATCTCTTATAAGCGACACAGATTAAACTGTTATGAGCATCCTTTAGTTTGCTGCAGTTTTCCTTGTGAAATGCTTTCCCTATAAAGAATTTGAATGACCAGTGGAGTACTTTCTCGAGAGAATTTCATCACATAGAACATCCATATCAAGAGATCTATTGTTTTCGGATTGACTCGTTGGATATCTCTTGATCCTATTGTGGGTCCACGGATTGCTGGTGTATTTAGCCGTCTTATCACTGAGATTTCACTTATAAATAATTAAATGAAGATCCATACAATGCAAAATCCATAGGTGAAGTGTGATGTTGGTCTGTGGACAATCATCAGCTCATTCTTCGTATAGTCAATTTAGTTTATACTTACCACTTCTTTTTCATATAATATGTATGCATATGATGTATTAATATATTTCTAGCGCTTGATGCATGTTTTGTATGTTAGATAATAGCGAGAAATAAACGAGACAAAGAGACACAGGGATTTAACGTGGAAACTCTTGCGGGAGAAAACCACGAAACGCACAAAGGCGTATCACTATAATTGGGAGGAGTATTACATTACATGAGAGGACAAACCCTCTACGTGCTAATCTGGTGGAGATCTCTCTCATCTATTCTATGACTAACTGGTACTATATAAAGGGGCAAACAACTCTCTTTCTTGGTGGACACAAAACAGAGTTGTAGTCATGCTACGTCTAGCACGATTGGCATGCCGTAGTCCGGTAGGACTCCATCCGTAGTACAATACATGTATGAGATTCGGAACATAATAAAATAACATTGTACTCACCACACGGCCACACTATAAAAAGGAGAACGAAAAATAACGAGTAGAAACAGGGTTTTGGTATTTGCGGGTGATTTATTCCACCATGAATGTACTATATCCCTCTGATTTCTATTTTCACAAAGCCAAATCAGCACAAAACAAATAACCAAGTTTAAGAAATGTAAACTATGGTTATATATCTTTATTATTAAAGGGTTGTTTGTGATGGAGGTACAATTAGCGTTATGTAGAAATCAATTTTAAAAAAGGAAATTAGGAAATTGTTGTCGCCATGTGGCTTGATGTGGCCGCGATGCTCCTGCCTCAGATGGGTGGCCGGGGGGGGGGGGTATTACATATCAAGTGATATACACCAGAGATGAGGGGAGAGAGTATTATATACAATGCATGTGAAGGAGGGATGCGACCTACACAAACATGTGTCCATACACAAGGGCCAACATACGAGGACAATGATCCTCGTGATAGTGATATCATCATATGACATTTAGTTTAGAGCATCAGACATACTTTCTCAGACCGAATCATGATACCTTCTCTGTTTTTTAATACAAGGAAAATATGAAAAACAATTTTGCATTTATACAAGGTCAGTATCTCTTTTAAGAAGAATTGATAAGATTTTTGCCTCCTACAATGATGCTTATTAATGCAAACGTTGTATGCAATCATACAGAAAGAGGCACGAGATGCACGATGACTAATTGGCGTGGAACATGAAAGATTTTACGCACAATAATCTGGCTCTGTATACAAAAGCGGGGGAATAATAAATATGTTACCTGGAATTTGAGTATGAGTAGAAATTTTTATATCAGCAAGTGTATAAGCGATAATTAATGCAACATAATCATGAACCGGATGCAATGTACCTGCCATGAATAACAATGATGTTTGATCAATGTCTCACGTTTAAATTTGCTGGTCCGTGGCAACGCACGGGTATTTAGCTAGTATATTTATAATGTAGTACTGCAGCAAGTCAAGAAATAGATCACCCTTCTTGTTGGATGGTACTAAATCACAGAATATATAGAAGACTAGGGTGATACTTCACATAGGAAGCTGTCGAAATGGTGTATACAAGCAACTGCACATACTATAAGAATTATTAGTAGAATATTTTAAGTAGAAGACAACTTTTACGAAATCTCCCTTCAGCCTAATAATGTTGGAATATTCGTATAGAGATAGAGTTGTATAGAGAGAGAACTTCTCCTGTTTAAACTTGTATCTTCTCTCTATCCCTTCTTCTATTCCAACACTTTACCGATCGATCTAGCGATCGTTTTCTTCTTGTAAGCCACGGCATTGCCCATATAAATATAAGTGCGGCCCGAGCAAAGGGTTTAACGCTTTCCAATATTCTTACATGGTAATCAGAGCGACTTCTTCCTAAGATCAAAAGGAGATCGCATCTAGACAAGCCGTTCTTCAACCTATCGCCATGACTACTGCCTCCACCACCTCCAGGCACCATGAGTGCTCTCGCCACGTCTCTTGCGTCAACCTCCACCTTCGCCCCTTCCTCCTCCTCCACCGCACCCTTTACCACGAACCTTGGATCACCCCCCAGGAGAAGCTTATGAGGAACAACTACCTCATGTGGAAGGCCATCGTGCTGCCTCAAATCAAAGGTGCACAAATGGGCCACCACCTTGATCCGGCGAGCCAGGCGCCACCAGAAACCCTCACCATTGTTGGGGAACGTAGTAATTTCAAAAAAATTCCTCCGCACACGCAAGATCATGGTGATGCATAGCAACGAGAGGGGAGAGTATTGTCTACGTACCCTCGTAGACCGTAAGCGGAAGCGTTATGACAAAGCGGTTGATGTAGTCGTACGTCTTCATGATCCGACCGATCCAAGTACCGAACGTACGGCACCTCCGAGTTCAGCACACGTTCAGCTCGATGACGATCCCCGGACTCCGATCCAGCAGGGTGTCGGGGATGAGTTCCGTCAGCACGACGATGTGGTGGCGATGATGATGTTCTACCGACACAGGGCTTCGCCTAAGCACCGCAACGATATGACCGAGGTGGAATATGATGGAGGGGGGCACCGCACACGGCTAAGGAACGATCACGAAGATCAACTTGTGTGTCATGGGGTGCCCCTGCCCCGTATATAAAGGAGCAAGGGAGGAGGGCGGCCAAGGAGGAGGAGGCGCCAAGGGGGCAATCCTACTCAAGTAGGATTCCCCTTCTTTCCAAGTCCTACTAGGAGAAGGGAAGGAAGGGGAGGAGAAGGAGAAGGAAGGAGAGGAAGGAAAAGAAGGAAAGGGGGGCCGGCCCCCTAGTCCAATTCGGTTTGGGCTAGGGGGGCCACGCGCCATGTCTCCTCTCTTCCACCACTTGGCCCATGAGGCCCATTACTTCTTTCTCGTATTCAGTAACTCCCGGTACCGGAAAATACCGAATCACTCGGAACCCTTCCGATGTCGAATATAGTCGTCCAATATATCGATCTTTACATCTCGACCATTTCGAGACTCTCGTCATGTCCCCGATCTCATCCGGACTCGAACTCCTTGGTACATCAAAACTCATAAACACATAATAAAACTGTCATCGAAATGTTAAGCGTGCGGACCCTACGGGTTCGAGAACTATGTAGACATGACCGAAACACGTTTCTGGTCAATAACCAATAGCGGGACCTGGATGCCCATATTGGCTCCCACATATTCTACGAAGATCTTTATCGGTCAAACCGCATAACAACATACGTTGTTCCCTTTGTCATCGGTATGTTACTTGCCCGAGATTTGATCGTCGGTATCCAATACCTAGTTCAATCTCGTTACCGGCAAGTCTCTTTACTCGTTACGTAATGCATGATTCCGTAACTAACTCATTAGCTACATTGCTTGCAAGGCTTATAGTGATGTGCATTACCGAGAGGGCCCAGAGATACCTCTCCGACAATCGGAGTGACAAAACCTAATCTCGAAATACGCCAACCCAACATGTACCTTTGGAGACACCTGTAGTACTCCTTTATAATCACCCGATTCACGTTGTGGCGTTTGGTAGCACCAAAGTGTTCCTCCGTAAACGGGAGTTGCATAATCTCATAGTTACAGAACATGTATAAGTCATGAAGAAAGCAATAGCAACATACTAAACGATCAAGTGCTAAGCTAACGGAATGGGTCAAGTCAATCACATCATTCTCCTCATGATGTCATCCTGTTAATCAAATGACTACTCATGTCTATGGCTAGGAAACTTAACCATCTTTGATTCAAGGAGCTAGTCAAGTAGAGGCATACTAGTGACACTATGTTTGTCTATGTATTCACACATGTATTATGTTTCCGGTTAATACAATTCTAGCATGAATAATAAACATTTATCATGATATAAGGAAATAAATAATAACTTTATTATTGCCTCTAGGGCATATTTCCTTCAGTCTCCCACTTGCACTAGAGTCAATAATCTAGTTCACATCGTCATGTGATTTAACACCAATATTCATATCTGTATATGATTAACATAGTTCACATCGTTAGGTGACCAATACCCAAAGGGGTTACTAGAGTCAATAATTTAGTTCACATCGCTATGTGATTAACACCCAAAGAGTACTAAGGTATGATCATGTTTTGCTTGTGAGAGAAGTTTAGTCAACGGGTCTGTCACATTCAGAGCCGTATGTATTTTACAAATATACTATGTCTACAATGTTCTGCACGGAGCTACTATAGCTAATTGCTCCCACTTTCAATATGTATCCAGATTAAGACTTAGAGTCATCTGGATCAGTGCCAAAACTTGTATCGATGTAACCCTTTACGATGAACCTTTTTGTCACCTCCATAATCGAGAAACATATCCTTATTCCACTAAGGATTATTTTGACCAATGTCCAGTGATCTACTCCTAGATCACTATTGTACTCCCTTGCCAAACCAGGGCAGAGTATACAATAGGTCTAGTCCATAGAATAGCATACTTTTATAGAACCTATGACTGATGCATAGGGAATGACTTTCATTCTCTTTCTATTTTCTGCTGTGATCGGGATTTCAGTCTTACTCAATTTCATACCTTTGCAACACAGGCAAGAACTCTTTCTTTGACTGTTCCATTTTGAACTACTTCAAAATCTTGTCAAGGTATGTACTCATTGAAAATCTTATCAGGCGTCTTGATCTATCTCAATAGATCTTGATGCTCAATATGTAAGTAGCTTTACTGAAGTCTTTCTTTTAAAGAACTTCTTTCAAACACTCCTTTATGCTTTGCAGAATAACTCTACATTATTTCCGATCAACAATATGTCATTCACATATACTTATCAAAAATGCTGTAGTGCTCCCACTCACTTTCTTGTAAATACAGGCTTCACCGTAAGTCTGTACAAAACTATATGCTTTGATCAACTTATCAAAGCGTATATTCCAACTCTGAGGTGCTTGCACCAGTCCATAGATGGATTGCTGGAGCTTGCACATTTTGTTAGCACCTTTAGGATTGACAAAACCTTCTGGTTGCATCATATACAACTCTTCTTGAAGAAATCCATTAAGGAATGCAGTTTTGACATCCATTTGCCAGATTTCATAAAATGTGGCAATTGCTAACATGATTCGGACAGACTTAAGCATCGTTACAGTTGAGAAAATCTCATTGTAGTCAACACCTTGAACTTGTCAAAAACCTTTTTGCGACAAGTCGAGCTTTGTAGATAGTAACACTACTATCAACGTCCGTCTTCCTCTTGAAGATCCATTTATTTTCTATGGTTTGTCGATCATCGGGCAAGTCCACCAAAGTCCACACTTTGTTCTCATACATGGATCCTATCTCAGATTTCATGGCCTCCAACCATTTTGCGGAATCTGGGCTCATCATCGCTTCCTCATAGTTCGTAGGTTTATCATGGTCTAGTAACATGACTCTCAAAATAGGATTACTGTACCACTCTGGTGCGGACCGTATTCTGGAAGACCTACGAGGTTCTGTAGTAACTTGATCTGAAGTTTCATGATCATCATCATTAACTTCCTCACTAATTGGTGTAGGAATCACTGGAACTAATTTCAATGATGAACTATTTTCCAATTCGGGAGAAGGTACAGTTACCTCATCAAGTTCTACTTTCCTTCCACTCACTTCTTTCGAGAGAAACTCCTTCTCTAGAAAGGATCCATTTTTTAGCAACGAATATCTTGCCTTTGGATCTGTGATAGAAGGTGTACCCAAATATTTCCTTTGGGTATTCTATGAAGACGCACTTCTCTGATTTGGGTTTGAGCTTATCAGGATGAAACTTTTTCACATAAGCATCGCAGCCCCAAACTTTAAGAAACGACAACTTGGGTTTCTTGCTAAACCACAGTTCATATAGTATTGTCTCAACGGATTTAGATGGTGCCCTTTTAATGTGAATGCAGCTGTCTCTAATGCATAACCCCAAAATGATAATGGTAAATCAATAAGAGAAATCATAGATCGCACCATATCCAATAAAGTGCGGTTACGATGTTCGGACACACCATAACGTTGTGGTGTTCCAGGTGGCGTGAGCTATGAAACTATTCCACATTGTTTTAACTTTAGACCAAACTCGTAACTCAAATATTCGTCTCCGCGATCAGATCGCAGAAACTTTATTTTCTTGTTACGATGATTTTTCCACTTCACTCTGAAATTCTTTAAACCTTTCAACTATTTCAGACTTATGTTTCATCAAGTAGATATACCCATATCTGCTCAAATCATCTTGTGAAGGTCAGAAAATAACGATACTTGCCACAAGCATCAACACTCATTGGACCGCATACATTGGTATATATTATTTCCAATAAGTCACTAGCTCGTTCCATTGTTCCGGAGAACGGAGTTTTAGTCATCTTGCCCAAAAAGGCACGGTTCGCAAGCATCAAATGATTCATAACCAAGTGATTCCGAAAATCCATCTTTATGGAGTTTCTTCATGTGCTTTACACCGATATGACCCAAACGGCAGTGCCATAAATAAGTTGCACTATCATTATTAACTTTGCATCTTTTGGCATCAATATTATGAATATGTGTATCACTACGATCGAGATCCAACAAACTATTTTCATTGGGTGTATGACCATTGAAGGTCTTATTCAAGTAAACAGAATAACAATTATTCTCTGACTTCAAAAAAATAACCGTATCGCAATAAACATGATCAGATCATATTCATGCTCAACGCAAACGCCAAATAACATTTATTTAGGTTTAACACTAATCCCGAAAGTATAGAGAGTGTGCGATGATGATCATATCAATCTTGGAACCACTTCCAACACACATCGTCACTTCACCCTCAACTAGTCTCTGTTTATTCTGTAACTCCTATTTCGAGTCGCTAATTTTTAGCAACCGAACAAGTATCAAATACTCAGGGCTACTATAAACACTAGTAAGGTACACATCAATAACCTGTATATCAAATATACCCTTGTTCACTTTGCCATCCTTCTTGTCCACCAAATATTCAGGGTATTTCCGTTTCTAGTGACCATTTCCTTTGTAGTGTAAGCACTCAGTTTCAGGCTTTGGTTCAGCTTTGGGCTTCTTCGTGGGAGTGACAACTTGCTTGTCATTCTACTTGAAGTTCCCCTTTCTTTCCCTTTGCCCTTTTCTTGAAACTAGTGATCTTGTCAACCATCAACACTTGATGCTCTTTCTTGATTTCTACCTTCGTCGATTTCAACATCACGAAGAGCTCGGGAATCGTTTTCGTCATCCCTTGCATACTATAGTTAATCACAAAGTTCTACTAACATGGTGATGGTGACTAGAGAACTCTGTCAATCACTATCTTATCTGGAAGATTAACTCCCACTTGATTCAAGCGATTGAAGTACCTGCACAATCTGAGCACATGCTCACTAGTTGAGCGATTCTCCTCCATCTTTTAGCCATAGAACTTGTTGGAGACTTCATATCTCTCAACTCGGGTATTTTCTTAAAATATTAACTTCAACTCCTGGAACATCTCATATGGTCCATGACGTTCAAAACTTCTTCGAAGTCCCGATTCTAAGCCATTAAGCATGGTGCACTAAACTATCAAGTAGTCATCATATTGAGCTAGCCAAACGTTCATAACGCCTCGCATCTGCTCCTGCAATAGGTCATCACCTAGCGGTGCATTAAGGACATAATTCTTCTGTGCAGCAATGAGGATAAACCTCAGATCACGGATCCAATCCGCATCATTGCTACTAACATCTTTGAACACAATTTTCTCTAGGAACATATCAAAATAAACATATGAAAGCAACAATGCAAGTTATTGATCTACAACATAATTTGCAAAATACTACCAGGACTAAGTTCATGATAAATTTAAGTTCAATTAATCATATTACTAAAGAACTCCCACTTAGATAGACATCCCTCTAATCCTCTAAGTGATTACGTGATCCATATCAACTACACCATGTCCGATCATCACGTGAGATGGAGTAGTTTCAACGGTGAACATCAGTATGTTGATCATATCTACTATATGATTCATGCTCAACCTTCGGTCTCCGTGTTCGAGGCCATATCTGTTATATGCTAGGCTCGTCAAGTTTAACTTTGAGTATTCGCGTGTGCAACTGTTTTGCACCCGTTGTATTTGAACGTAGAGCCTATCACACCCGATCATCACGTGGGTTCTCAGCACGAAGAACTTTCGCAACGGTGCATACTCAGGGAGAACACTTCTTGATAATTAGTGAGAGATCATCTTAAAATGCTACCGTCAAACTAAGCAAAATAAGATGTATAAAAGCTAAACATCATATGCAATCAAAATATGTGACATGATATGGCCATGATCATCTTGCGCCTTTGATCTCCATCTCCAAAGTATTGTCATGATCTCTATCGTCACCGGCACGACACCATGATCTTCATCATCTTGATCTACATCAATGTGTCGTCACATGGTCGTCTCGCCAACTATTGCTCTTGCAACTATTGCTATCGTATAGTGATAAAGTAAAGCAATTATTTGGCACTTGAATCTTATGCAACAAAGAGACAACCATAGGACTTCTGCCAGTTGCCGATAACTTCAACAAAACATGATCATCTCATACAACAACTTATATCTCATCACATCTTGACCATATCACATCACAACATGCCCTGCAAAAACAAATTAGACGTCCTCTACTTTGTTGTTGCAAGTTTTACGTGGCTACTACGGGCTGAGCAAGAACCGTTCTTACCTACGCATCAAAACCACAACGATAGTTCGTCAAGTTGGTGATGTTTTAACCTTCGCAAGGACCGGGCGTAGCCACACTCGGTTCAACTAAAGTTGGAGAAACAGACACCCGCTAGTCACCTGTGTGCAAAGCACGGCGGTAAAACCAGTCTCGCGTAAGCGTACGCGTAATGTCGGTCCGGGCCGCTTCATCCAACAATACCGCTGAACCAAAGTATGACATGCTGGTAAGCAGTATGACTTGTATCGCCCACAACTCACTTGTGTTCTACTCGTGCATATAACATCAACACATAAAACCTAGGCTCGGATGCCACTGTTGGGGAACGTAGTAATTTCAAAAAATTTCCTATGCACACGCAAGATCATGGTGATGCATAGCAACGAGAGGGCAGAGTATTGTCTACGTACCCTCGTAGACCGTAAGCGGTAGTGTTATGACAACGCGGTTGATGTAGTCGTACGTCTTCACGATCCGACCGATCCAAGTACCGAACGTACGGCACCTCCGAGTTTAGCACACGTTCAGCTCGATGACGATCCCCAGACTCCGATCCAGCAGGGTGTCGGGGATGAGTTCCGTCAGCACGACGGTGTGGTGACGATGATGATGTTCTACCGACGCAGGGCTTCGCCTAAGCACCGCAACAATATGACCGAGGTGGAATATGGTGGAGGGGGGCACCGCACACGGCTAAGGAACGATCACGAAGATCAACTTGTGTGTCATGGGGTGCCCCCTGCCCCCGTATATAAAGGAGCAAGGGGAGGAGGGCCGGCCAAGGAGGAGGAGGCGCGCCCAAGGGGGGCAATCCTACTCCAAGTAGGATTCCCCACTAGTAGAAAAAGGGTCAAACGTGCAGCACATTAGTGCCGGTTTGTATTAGAGCCGGCACTAATGTATACATTAGTGCCGGTTCGAACGGATTTGCATTAATGCCGGTTCGTGTTGAACCTTTAGTACCGGTTCGTGGCACGAACCGGTATTAAAGGGGTGGTGGCAGGTGGCGTCGGGCGGGGCCCCATGATCACCTTTAGTACCGGTTCGTGGCACGAACCGGTACTAAAGAGAACCTTAGTACCGATTCGTGCCACGAACCGGTACTAAAGGGTCGACCTATAGTGCGGTTCGTGCCACAAACCGCACTATAGGGCAATTTTCGCATCCGATGGGAAAATGTAAACGGCTATAACTTTTGCATACGATGTCGGAAAAAAGCGTATAATATATCAAAAAATTCAGCACGAAAATCCGCATCCGATGGAGACAGCCTACGGCCGATTTGGAATTATTTAGAATCCTCAAATTCCAAAAGGAAAAAGATATGGTTAAATAATTTCAGTTTTTTTAAAAAAATTTGGTTAAATCTGGTCAAACTACTTATTCAAGAAGTATTAATGTTACTACATAATTATTCAAGAATATTAGTGTTACTAAATAATTATTTCAATTTTTTGAATTTTGGTCAAATCTGGTCAAACTATGGTCAAACTGTGGTCAAGCTATGGTCAAACTTATTCAAGAAATATTAGCGTTACTAAATAATTACTGTTTTTAGAATAATAGTTTCAAACTCAAGCGGTGAAATGTGTGACTTAATGCTCAAGCTAAACTCCCGAGGGTTAATAGGATTAACATCTTACTATTGTCGGGAAAACAACAAGTGCGAGACTCGGAAGCGAAGGAGAATAGAACCCAAAGTTAAGCGTGCTCGGGCTAGAGTAGTGAGAGGGATGGGTGACCGGTCGGGAAGTTAGATGATTTGGAATGAGTGATCCACACTTGAGCAATTAAGAGAGGTGATTAGAGACTAAATCATCAAATAATTCAGAAAAATTAAAAATCAAAAAAAAAATCAAAATTTTTTTCCAAAATTTTCCAAAAAAAAAAAATTCAAAAAAAAAACCTTTAGTGCCGGTTGGTAACACGAACCGGTACTAAAGGTCCCCCATACCGGGGCGCGAGCTCACGCCACGTGGTGGCACTTTAGCGCCGGTTCGTGCCGAACCGGTACTAAAGGGGGGGGGCCTTTAGTGACGACAAATTAGTGCCGGTTATGTAACCGGCACTAAAGGCCCTTACGAACCTGCGCTAAAGCTCCGTTTTCTACTAGTGCCCCCTTCTTTCCAACTCCTACTAGGAGAAGGGATGGAAGGGGAGGAGAAGGAGAAGGAAGGAGAGGGAGGAAAAGAAGGAAAGGGGGGCCGACCCCCTAGTCCAATTCGGTTTGGGCTAGGGGGGCCACACGCCCTGCCTCCTCTCTTCCACCACTTGGCCCATGAGGCCTATTACTTCTTTCTCGTATTCCCGTAACTCCCCGGTACCCCGGAAAATACCCGAATCACTCGGAACCCTTCCGATGTCCGAATATAGTCGTCCAATATATCGATCTTTACATCTCGACCATTTCGAGACTCCTCGTCATGTCCCCGATCTCATCCGGGACTCCGACCTCCTTCGGTACATCAAAACTCATAAACTCATAATAAAACATCACGAAACCTTAAGCGTCACGGACCCTACGGATCGAGAACTATGTAGACATGACCGAAACACGTTTCCGGTCAATAACCAATAGCGGACCTGGATGCCCATATTGGCTCCCACATATTCTCTGAAGATCTTTATCGGTCAAACCGCATAACAACATACGTTGTTCCCTTTATCATCGGTATGTTACTTGCCCGAGATTTGATCGTCGGTATCAATACCTAGTTCAATCTCGTTACCGCAAGTCTCTTTACTCGTTACGTAATGCATCATTCCGTAACTAACTCATTAGCTACATTGCTTGCAAGGCTTATAGGATGTGCATTACCAAGAGGGCGAGAGATACCTCTCCACAATCGGAGTGACAAAACCTAATCTCAAATCGCCAACCCAACATGTACCTTTGGAGACACCTGTAGTACTCCTTTATAATCACCCGATTCGTTGTGACGTTTGGTAGCACCAAAGTGTTCCTCCGTAAACGGAGTTGCATAATCTCATAGTTACAAGAACATGTATAAGTCATGAAGAAAGCAATAGCAACATACTAAATGATCAAGTGCTAAGCTAACGGAATGGGTCAAGTCAATCACATCATTCTCCTAATGATGTAATCCCGTTAATCAAATGACAACTCA
Source organism: Aegilops speltoides (assembly GCA_021437245.1). NCBI lineage: Eukaryota > Viridiplantae > Streptophyta > Magnoliopsida > Poales > Poaceae > Aegilops > Aegilops speltoides. The sequence continues at coordinate 60,301,702 of CM038147.1, read as the reverse complement.
TGTCTATGGCTAGGAAACTTAACCATCTTTGATTCAACGAGCTAGTCAAGTAGAGGCATACTAGTGACACTATGTTTGTCTATGTATTCACACATGTATTATGTTTCCGGTTAATACAATTCTAGCATGAATAATAAACATTTATCATGATATAAGGAAATAAATAATAACTTTATTATTGCCTCTAGGGAATATTTCCTTCAACCATCACCAAGGATGGGAAGGAGGAGCATATCGCCAACTTTGCCCGAGTTCTCTAGTATGCACAGCAGCAACAGGTTCAGGGCTTTCTGATGGGTTCTCTGTCTCGCGAGATTCTTGCACAGGTGGTTACCCTTCAGACACCGTCGGAGGTGTGGGCGGCAATCGAAGCTATGTTTGATGCCCAAACCGAAGCACAAGCAATCAATACTCGGATGGAACTCACAAACCTCAAGAAGGGCAACATGTCCATGACAGAGTATTTAGCCAAGATCAAGATGCTCACGGATGAGATCGCCTGCACCGGAGCTGCCATGTCCAGAGGCGAGATCGTCTCCCAAGTTCTGGCCGGCCTCGACCTCGACTACAACCCGGTCGTGTTGGCTCTTGCTGCGCGGGTTGAACCCGTGTCCGTCCAGGAGCTGTACACTCAGCTTCTCAGTTTTGATGCACGCCTCAATCTTCTCCATGGGATGAACGTGCGCCAGTCTTCAGCTAACGCCGCCTCTAGTGGCTGTGGTACTAGTCGTGGGCGCGATCATCAGGGGAGGAACCGCAACAATAGCAGCGGTGGTGGTGGGTGCGGCCGCGGCGGTGGATCGTGTGCACGACCCGGCGGGAGCGACTACACCAACACCAACGCTCCTGCCCGTTCTGGAGGGGGTGGCTTCAACAACAATCACACCTCCTCTGGTCCTTCCTCAAGCAACCGTGTTCGGTGCCAATTGTGCAAGAAACCGGGCCATGAGGTCATGGACTGTTGGCATCGTTACGATGAAGACTTTGTTCCTGACGCTCGTCATGTCGCTGCTGCAATCAGAGAGCAAGGGGGAGATGGCACGGTCTGGTACGCCGACTCGGGGGCCACTGATCATGTCACTAACAAGCTTGAAAAACTCTCCATGAGGGAGAGATACTTCGGCAACGATCAAATTCACACCGCAAGCGGTGGAGGTATGGATATTTGTCACATTGGTCAAGCATCTATTAATTCCCCTACTCTTAAACGTGATCTTGTTCCAAAAGATGTCCTTCATGTTCCACAAGCCGACAAAAACCTAGCATCTATGTCTCGTTTATCTGCCGATAATAATGTTTTCTTTGAAACTCACCCAACATATTTTTTCATCAAGGATCGGGCAACGAGGGGGCTCATTCACCACGGTAGATGCATTGGAGGCTTGTATCCCATCACATCCGGAGCACTTAGTCGAAAGCGTCGTCATCAAGTTTACTCCGTCATCAAGCCCTCCTTGGCGAGATGGCATCAAAGATTAGGACATCCTTCTTCGGTCATAGTCAAGCAAGTAGTGAATAAAGGCAATCTTCCATTGTCATCTAGTCAAAGTATTGAGTCTGTTTGTGATGGTTGTCGGTGTGCAAAGAGTCACCAACTCCCTTATCCTAAGTTAAATAGTGTGTCTCGTGCTCCATTGGAACTTATTTTTAGTGATGTATGGGGTCATGCAAGAGATTCTTTTGGAAGAAAAAAATATTATGTTAGTTTTATTGATGACTTTAGCAAGTTTACTTGGATATATTTGCTTAAGTTTAAATCTGAAGTTCTTTCCATCTTCCAAGAATTTCAGAAACTTGTTGAGCGTCAATTTAACAGAAATATTATTGCAGTCCAAAGTGACTGGGGAGGAGAGTATGAGAAACTCAACTCTTTCTTTCGTGACATTGGTATTAGTCATCATGTCTCTTGCCCTCATGCTCATCAGCAGAATGGCTCCACCGAGCGTAAACATCGCCACATTGTCAAAGTAGGTCTATCCCTTCTAGCTCATGCATCCATGCCCTTAAAATATTGGGATGAAGCCTTTATTGCTGCCACTTATCTCATAAATCGTCTTCCTAGCAAAGTGATTAGACATATTACTCCTTTGGAAAAATTGTTTCATCAAAAACCAGATTATAACTCCTTGAGAATTTTCGGGTGTGCTTGTTACCCTAATCTTTGTCCATATAATCATCACAAACTTGAGTTTCGTTCTACTCAATGTGTGTTTCTCGGTTATAGTAACCTTCACAAAGGATATAAGTGTCTTGAAATTTCTACTAGACGAATCTATATTTCTCGTGATGTTATATTTGATGAAACAATATTCCCTTTTGAAAAACTTCATCCAAATGCCGGAGCGCTACTTCGTGCAGAAATTGCACTTCTTCCGGAGTATATGTCTAGTCCAGATCACGGGGGTGAGTTAAATAGTGCTGCTCATGTGACTAATCCTAAAGAAAATATGATTTTTGATGATAAAAGTGCAGCTTCAGGGTGTGATTTCATGCAGAGGGATGCAGCCAAAATTGTCACGGGATCCCAGGAAGATTTGGGCAGCAGCAGAACAGGATCCGAGGAAAATTCCCGCGCCAGACTAGGCGCGCGATCCCAGGCGATTCCCTCCATGTCGCATGCACCAGCTGACGACAGCCGAGGCAACGTGGGCCCTTCTAGTTGTGCTGGCGCGGGCCAGTGCGGCTCCCCAAGCACCACGCGTGCGGCTGATGGGCTGGTGGCCGAGCAGGCGACAGGCGCGGGGCCCAGCACCAACATCTCGCCCCGCGCATCCGAGGAGACAACCAGCTAGAGCGACACGCGACGCGTTTCCACTGGAGCGCTGATCGCGAGGGAGATCCCTGTCGCCTCGGATCTGGAGCGATCTGGCGCAGCGGATCCAGATCGGTCTAGTACGGTGGATCCGGCCGGATCTTCTATGGTTGCAAATTCTGCTGATGATTCTGATGCGCCAGGTATTCCACTTCGACACACAAGATCTCGGTCCGGTATTGTTAAGAAGAAGGAATACACTGATGGTACTATAAGGTATGATAAAATTAAACGTGCCTTTCTCACTAGTATGGGTGAACCAACTCATTTGCATGATGCACTTGCTAGTAAGGAATGGAAAAAAGCCATGGATGTTGAATATGAAGCACTTATGAAAAACAAAACTTGGCATCTAGTACCACCAACAAAGGGCATAAATGTCATATATTGCAAGTGGGTATACAAAATCAAGAAAAAAATCTGATGGAATCATAGACAGATATAAGGCAAGGTTAGTTGCAAAAGGTTTCAAGCAGAGATTTGGTATTGATTATGATGATACTTTTAGTCCTGTTGTTAAAGCAGCTACTATCCGACTTGTGCTATCTGTTGCGGTTTCTAAGGGTTGGAGTTTAAGGCAGCTAGATGTTCAGAACGCGTTTCTTCATGGTGTTCTGGAAGAAGAGGTTTTTATGCGGCAACCACCAAGTTATGAGAACAAAAGCTCACCTCATTTTGTTTGCAAGTTAGATAAGGATTTATATGGTTTGAAACAGGCCCCAAGAGCCTGGTACTCAAGGTTGAGCACTCAGTTACAACAACCTGGGTTTACACCATCTAAGGCAGATGCCTCATTGTTTTTCTATCAAAAAGGAAATGTCTTTATCTATGTTTTAGTATATGTTGATGACATTATTGTTGCTAGTTCAAGTTCAGATGCTACCACTTGTTTGCTTAAGGATTTAAAGATGGAGTTTGCTCCAAAGGATCTAGGAGATCTTCATTATTTTCTTGGCATAGAGGTCAAACAGATAAAAGATGGTATACTTCTGTCATAGGAGAAATATGCTCGTGACATACTCAGGAGAGTAGGGTTGGAAAACTGCAAACCCATAAGTACACCAATCTCAACTTTAGAAAAACTCACAGTTGATAGTGGAGAAGCACTTGGACCTGAGGATGCAACAAACTATAGAAGTATTGTGGGTGCATTACAATATTTGACTCTTACATGTCCTGATATTTCTTACTCTGTAAACAAAGTGTGTCAATATTTGCATGCACGTACTACTACTCATTGGATTGCAGTTAAAAGAATTGTAAGGTATCTGAAGTTCTCAGAAGGACTTGGACTTAGAATTGTCAAGTCTTCATCTATGCTTGTGACTGCTTACTCATATGCAGATTGGCAGGATGTCCTGATGATAGGAGGTCTACAGGTGGATTTGCTGTTTTTCTGGGAACAAATCTTATATCATGGAGTGCAAGGAAACAGGCTATAGTTTCGAGGTCGAGTACTAAAGCAGAGTATAAGGCTTTAGCAAATGCCACAGCTGAAGTCATGTGGATTCAAACATTGCTTTATGAGCTTGGAATTAAGACTCCACAAGCTGCAAGATTATGGTGTGATAATATTGGTGCAACCTATCTTTTAGCTAATCCTGTTTTTCATGCACGTACTAAACATATTGAGGTTGATTTTCACTTCGTCAGAGAAAGAGTAGCTCGCAAATTGCTTGACATAAAGTTTATACCAACTGGTGATCAACTGGCTGATGGCTTTACAAAACCTCTCACTATGAGGAGGCTTGATGAGTTTAAGTTCAGTCTCAACCTTGGAATTGCATAGGTTTGGATTGAGGGGGAGTGTTGGAATATTCGTATAGAGATAGAGTTGTATAGAGAGAGAACTTCTCATGTTTAAACTTGTATCTTCTCTTTATCCCTTCTTCTGCTCCAACTCTTTACCGATCGATCTAGCGATCGTTTTCTTCTTGTAAGCCACGGCATTGCCCATATAAATACAAGTGCGGCCCGAGCAAAGGGTTTAACGCTTCCGAATATTCTTACAAAGAACACAATAAAAAAGTTTATAACGGCTTAATCTGGTTCCTCACGAGTCCAGGGCAGAGCAAGACTACGGAGTTAAGAAGTTAACGAGCAATAGACCACGGTCGTAACATGACAAACAAAATAAAAGACGCTTTGGCTAAATCAAACTAGTACTCCCTCCGCCTCAGAATATAAGACGTTATTACGTCCAATGTGGGACAGAGGGAGTATTAGCCTAAAAGGTGCTACCTACGCCAGACAGATGGAGACAGATATATGGAGGTTGGGGCTTCAGAGGCCATGGCAATGAGTTTGTGTTCTACTCCCTCCGTTTCTAGATATAAGCCATTTGAGAGATTTCAATATTAACTACATATAGATGTTTTTTTTAGAAAAGGAGGATGACCCCCGGCCTCTGCATCTGGGAGATGCATACGACCACTTTATTGATTATTCTCGAGGACCTTACAAACACTACAAGCAATATGCCAACTTGTGACCACCACTATTGGTCACTGAAAGGTCACAAATTTCCATTTACGACCTTTTTGTGACCAAAAACAGAAGGTCAAAAGTTGGCCGTCGTAAACTGACTATAGCGACCTTTCTTCTCGAATGGTCAAAGACGTTTACGACCAAAATATTCCTACTATGGCGTTTTGGTCACTAGCAACCTCCCCCAGGCCACGTAGGCATCCAGTGTGGCAAGCTGATGTGGCACAAGATTCAGCCCGGTCCAATTCGATTTTCTACATGGGCCGAGCCCAACAATTCGGCCTTTTTACTGTATATTTTCTCTATTAATTTTCTCTAGCTACATGGGCTTGGGCCATTAATTCAGCCTTTTTTTCTAAGATGCAGCCTTTACAATCTACTGGTTTTTTATTTTCGTCCTTTTTTTGCCACTGGTCCCACCAATCAGATTGGTCCCACTTGTCATGCTTATCACAAAAATTGATCCAACACATCAAAAATTTCAAAATCTGTCAAACAACCATTATAACTTGTCAGGTTTCCATTTCACGGGTATTCAAAGCACATACACAATCATTGTTTCGAATAGACCAGAGAGCAAATGAAATTGGTCCAAACCAATACTGCATTAATCTATTACAATCATTATAGTATATTACAACCCAGATATGCCTACTATTGCCTACAACTACAACACATAATATGCTACTCTTTGCTGATATTCTTCACAGCTTCGGACATGGATTCGCGCTTCACCTGTGCAAAAAATTAATAATGAACATATAAGAATAAGAACTGGTACAAAACATCAAACAGTAGCCAATGAGGGATCCAATAACTTATAATCAAGAATTGATAGCAAATGCCATGTACATAAATAATATGACTAACACTAACCAGTATGCCTTCATGGAGTGACTAAAATGTTCTCACTAGCTAGGAATTTTTTTGGTATATAATATACTAACATGTCCAACTCTCTAAATTGATCATAGAAATGAAAACTGTAAGAATAATTTTTAGAATCCAGGCATGTCAAATTTTAAGCACCAGCAGAATAGGTCTAACAAACCAGACCATGATCATCATGCGCATCAGGATTTATGGTTCTAGCAAAACAGTAAAGAGATGGACATACACGCATCCAGCATACCAGCTACTACATCACCATTCTCGTGACCAGACTTCACCATTCACTAATAATTCCCATTGGGAGATCAAACTATGCATCCAACAAGCTACAACAACAGGGAATGCAGAAAAATTTATGACCCGAGATGATGAATCAACTGGGTACATCTCAGTTTGAACAACCACGGCGAGACAACAACCGCATAATAATGCAGCGAATCAAATCTGCACGCAGGAGCAGCGCCGTTCGTGGCATCCACATGAGGTCGCGCAACATCAAGAACATGGCGCATGACAGCAGCAGACCTAGAGATCTAGGACGGAGGAAGGGGAGCTTACACTTGCGGATGCGGGCGGCCGGGTAACCGCACGAGGAGCGGGTGCTCTTCTGGAGGTGGAAGCTGCGGCGGCTGCAACGGATGCAGAATTGAAGAGTGTCCTCATGTAGCAGTAGCAGCAGCAGCATGAAGAATTGAAGACCGACCAACAGAGCCTGCAATGCAAACAGAGAGGCATGAGGAAACTGAATCCAATCACATCAAATCAAATCGAGCTGTTGCACCTTGACCTTGAGGAAAACAAACCTCATCTCATGTCATCTCAGGGAAGAATAAGAAGAAAAATATATGGCTGCTGCTCCATGACCATGACCTTGAATTGTTGCTGCTGCACCAGATCGAGGAAGAAGAAGACATGCAAAAAAAGCAATAACTAGCAATGCACAAGCATGAATTCATGGAAGGACGGATGCAAGGCCAAACATCCAGCATATTGTTTCTTAATGCCCCAACTACTTTAAAAACCATGGTAGTTCTAACCATATTAAATTAAAGACAAAGTGAAGTCATGATATTGAGAGTTCCATATAATAAAGCTTTCTGTTTAGCATATCTTAAATCACAGTCTATCTACCAATATATGAACTCTTTAGTTTTCAGAACCGAGGCTCACATATTTGGGCTGATTTGTACACTGTATTTTCAATATTTTTTTAAATTGAGACAAACTAAATGCTAACATCAGTGACAACAAGAATTGAACAGAAATAGCTATTGAAGAAACACGTTTATAAGATAGAATGAAAATGATTTACACCACAACATATATTTCACATCTACTGGAGCTAGAGACTACAGAACACACATAATCACACATATGCGAACAGGGTACTACTCCATGGTTCAGGTTACACTAATAAACAAAATTATACAAGCGACTAGACTAGTATCACAGATCTACAGAGTAGTACTAAACAGCTAAAAATAAGTAGTAGAAGTAACTAGTACAGGGAGCAAGTACTCCTTTCATTCACTTTAAACTGAGACAACTGAAAAGGAGTACTCCTTTCATTTAATTTACTTTAAACTGAGACTACTAAAAAGGAGTATTCCTCTCTTGAGAAGTTGATGTACATGAAATCCAGGAGTATGTGAGAATATGGCCATCTTTATTTCTTTCTCGTAAGCTTTATCTTGATTGCCTGTAATCACCAAAAGGCAATATCGAAATTATCCGGTAGGCTAATAATATCGAAAGCTTGGCAGCGATCGCACATACAAAGTGTTAAGCTCTTCCAGGCCTTCTTGTTGTCGCCGATACTGCACGAACATTAAGTAACAATCTGATCAGCATACAGAGAGTATAAATTTGACCTTGTAAGAGAAATGCTCATATCCTATCAGCATAAACATTTCACAAATCAACATCATGCTCATATCCTATCCAACCAGCACAAACATTTCACAAATCAACATCCATGCTCATATCCTATCAGCATAAGATTTCACAAATCAACATTCCTATTCATATCCTATCAGCATAAACATTTCAGAAATCATATCCTATCTATCAGCATAAACATTTCAGAAATCATATCCTATCTATCAGCATAAAAGGCACTCTTAAAGCTTAAGTTTCCTATAACTAGCAGACCGTCGTAACTTAAAGCTTAGGAAGGTAGGTAGTATGTTATATGACACCTTGAAGAGTAGGACTTAAGGATGTGCTGTTGTTATACATGATGCAATTCAGCATTGGCCAGCAAGAGAAATGCTTAATCAGGAGGTATATTAGAAGAAACAGCTAGATGTATATTAGAGATAAGCTGCATCAGGATGTTGGATATCACATACCATAGGCAGAAACAGCTAGCTTGAACAACGAGAAGCTGGCATCCACCACGCCTTTTGCAGAACTAGTGATATACTTGTGAAGCGTAGGACCGGAACCGATCGTGCTTCCATGACAGGCCAAAAGGAAACCCTGCAGGACGTTGAAATACGCAACAATGTTCTCCTTGAGCGTTTCCACACCAGGCAACTCTCTGCTCCAGACCATCCCAGCTACATCGAAAATAGGCATAACAACAATAAGTGAACACGGCTAGAGATAAATCACCGGCAAAAAAGCAGTATCACACAACCATAAGGACTGCATGAATTGCAGCAGTGGGCACTAGACAGAAACAAAATACAGCGGTCAGCAGTGAGCACTAAACACGGCCAGAGATAACTTACGTCGGCTGCATACAGCAGCCAAAACATATGTACTGCAGCTAATTGGCTTCTCGAGCAAGTACAAAATACTAAATTGAGATAAAACACCTAAATTTTCCTTAATTTGTGATCCTATCGGGCATGCCAAGCAACTGAAACGAATCAATGGTCACCCAGAGAGACCCTAACAGCTCTAAATGCACGTGAATGACTGTCAGCCCAGCTCACAGAATTAGTCTAGGGAATTTAGTCCGGTTTCAGACTCACCGACGGTGGCCTGCCTGGACACCACATCGCCGAGCGCGACGACCTCCGACCACTCTGTCCGCTCCAGTCCACCGGGAGCCGCCTCTGACATCATCTGCAAGAGTAGGAGAGCAAGTCAAATGAGGGAGCTCCGAGCAGGATTAGGGCCGCGCCGTGAACCGGGGATTCACCGGGTGCCTACCTGGAGGGTGTCGATGATGGTAGTCATCCCGCGCGGCTGCTTGTCCGGGGCCTAGCTGAGGCCAGCGGGTGGCTCAGGCCCACGCCGTGGGGTTGGGGGAAGCCATGGCGCCGCCGACCCCCTGTTCGAGTTGCTGATGGAGGGGCCACGCTGGTGCCGGATCCAGCGCCCGCTGGCCTCAACATTGCCGGATGTGGCAGACCGGCGGCGAGGGGAGAGGTGGGTGGCGGAGAGGGAGGCGGCCGTGAGGGGAGAGGTGTGGCAAAGAGGGAGGCGGCAGCAAGGGGGATCTGGATCGGGAGCGAAGTGGCGGCGGCAGAAGGGATCTGGATCTGGGAGGCGGCGGTGGAAGGGAGTGCGGCGTCGCCATCGATTCGATCTGAATCGGGGGAGTGGGAGTTAGGGTTTGGGAGGAAGGAGCGGAGGGAGGAGGTCACCGTGGTGTGGGATGGATGGATGGATGTGGATGGATGGATGGATGTGTGCCACGTCATCGATCCGTGACACACACCTTTCCACCAATGAGAATTTAAGTTTATTTTCTGAGTGTAAAAATGGTTTTTTTAAATGTATGAAATCTGTGATGGAAAATTGGATCATATTTTGTGAAAATGATCCAATATTTTGTGAAAATTGGATCATATTTTGTGATGGAAAATTGGATCATATTTTGTGAAAATTGGATCATGCGTGAAGATTCATGGCTTTCAAGCCAAATGATCAATCTTATGGCCACATTCATGGAATAGTTTGTTCAAATGATTTCATATTGTGCACAAGGGTACATCCTGGAATTCCAAACAATGTTCCCTAAGGAAGTTTTCATTTTCTTTGCACGGAAAATTCATTTTTCATTTTCTGAGTGCTTGAAATGAGTTTTTTTTTGTGAAGGACCTACCAAATAATTGTTGCAAAATTGGACCAAATCATTTTTATAAAATACTAGGCCATATATAATGAACAATTGACAAAATGGTTGGGTGAAAAAAGTTTTGATCTACCTCTGGTGAAAAAGACAAATTGATGTCGATTCAGTTGGAAGCGGGTCAAATTTGAACTGTAGCTGCCTCATAGTTTGCTCTTTATTTTTTCCAAAAATCATTTCTAGGTACATAAGTATCTATTTGATCGTAGAAACACCAAAAAAATTCCAAGATTCAACCACTAGCTAGGAACGGTCATTCCCGCCGTTTTGACCGCATTTTGAAACGGGTATAAAAAATTCAAAAAAAATCAAAAAATTGGGAAACCTTCGTATTGTGTCATTATATGTGACCAAGTTCCTAGGAAAAATAACAAACTTGTAATACGACAATTATTTTAAAAAAGTGTTCTCAGAAATGAGCTATCATGCGTGAAGATTCATGGCTTTCAAGCCAAATGATCAATCTTATGGCCACATTCATGGCATAGTTTGTTCAAATGATCTCATATTGTGCACAAGGGTGCATATTGGAATGGCAAACAATGTTGTCTAAGGAATTTTTCATTTTCGTTGGATGAAAAAACCATTTTCCATTTTTCGAGTGCCCGAAAGGAGGTTTTTTTGTGAAGGACCTCCCAAATAATTGTTGAAAAATTGTACCAAATCATTTTTATAAAATATTAGGACATATTTAATGCACAATTGACCAAATGTTTGGGTGTCAAAAGTTTTGATCCACCTCTGGTGAAAAAGACAAATTTCCGCCGATTCAGCTAGAAGCGGGTCAAATTTGAACTGTAGCTACCTCGTAGTTTGCTCTTTATTTTTTCCAAAAATCATTTCTAGGTACATAAGTATCTATTTAACCAGAGAAACACCAAAAAAAATCAAGATTCAACCACTAGCTAGGAACGGTCATTCCCGCCGTTTTGACTGCATTTTGAAACGGGCATAAAAAATTCAAAAAAAATCAAAAAATTGGGAAACCTTCGCATTGTGTCATTATATGTGGCCAGGTTCCTAGGAAAAATAATAAACTTGTAATACGGCAATTAGTTTAAAAAAGCGTTCTCAGAAACGAGCTATCACGTGTGGAGATCAATGGCTTTCAAGCCAAATGATCAATCTTATGGCCACATCCATGGCATAGTTTGTTCAAATGATCTCATGTTGTGCACAAGGGTACATCTTGGAATTCCAAACAATGTTCCCTAAGGAAGTTTTCATTTTCTTTGGACGAAAAAACCATTTTCCATTTTTCGAGTGCCCGAAAGGAGGTTTTTTTGTGAAGGAACTACCAAATAATTGTTGCAAAATTGGACCAAATCATTTTTATAAAATACTAGGCCTTATTTAATGCACAATTGGCAAAATTTTTGGGTGTAAAATTTTTTGATCCACCTCTCGTGAAAAAGACAAATTTCCATCGATTCAGTTGGAAGCGGGTCAAATTTGAACTGCAGCTGCCTCATAGTTTGCTATTTATTTTTTTCCAAAAATCGTTTCTAGTTACATAAGGACCTATTTAATCATAAATACATGGTTTGGTGGCGATACGTCGAGGTTTGGGCGGTGGCCGAGGGCCCCAACTCTAGAGCTCGTAAACTCGCATGCCCGTCGCGTGGTCACCGCGTGACCGTAATGTTGCCATGTGTTCTGGGAGGCCTAGGCATGTCTAGTGGGTTGGGCACTACCCAGGTTTGTGCTAGGAAGAAAATTACAACAAAAGATTCTCATGAGGAGACCGATCGATGCTCAAATATGAATTAGCAGCCAAGTGTTTGATTAGCGGTACGGGAAATGCACATGGCCAATGGGCGTGAGTTTTGGCTGAGGATGATCATCTACTAAGAAGAATGTCTTCACAAATTTTTAGCTCAAAAGGAGGATCCTAGGTGGTACTTGCTTTGCAAAGTACCACACTGGACAAAAATATGAATGTTGAAGCTGGGCTCAAAATAATGAATGGAGTGAGCTAAAATTTTGTGGGGGATGGTTATTTGGGCATAGGAAAGCATTGTAGAAAATTGATACCATTTGGACATGCCAAAGTAGTACTTCCTTCACAATGCTCTTCTATGGACAGAAACTTGGGAAAACTAGTGAGAGAGATTGGATGAATGAAATGAGCTCAAAATTGGTGTAGGTAAGTTACTTAGGTATGGTCATGTGCTGGTAAATTTGCAGATCATTTGGGTAAGCCTAGCTAGTACTTACTTCACAAAGCTTCTCTCGAGGTAGAAACTTTGGAAATTTCCCGAGAAAGATTTACTAGGAAAATTGAGCTGAATATTACCATGTGGCAATGATTTGGGTATGAAAGAGTGCCCGAAAAGTTTGAGGGTAATTGGAGGGGTCTATATAACACTTGCTTTGCAACGTGCCAATTTGGCCATAAAATATAAATTGAACCTGGGCTCACATAGATGATTTGACTGAGCTGCAATTTGGAGGAGGGTGATAATTTGGGCATATGAAGGAACTGTATAAATGTCATGTCATTTAGAGATATAAAAAAGGTACTTCCTTCACAATGCTTCTAGGTGGACAAAAATTTGGAAATTTGCCGAGGAAGATTTGCTAGGCAAATGGAGCTGAATTTTGTCATGCGGTAATGATTTGGATAGGAAAGAGTGCCCAAAAATTCCGAGGGCAATCAAGAATATATAAATAGCACTTCCTTCATAAAGTGTTGTTGTGAACAGAATAGGAAAATGAATATTCTTGAATTAGTTTTGAACTAGGCAAGGAAGGATTTTTACATATTTGATGAAGATATGCCCCAAAGAATTTATGAGATTTTTTTGGACTTTTGGGAATGATAGAAATATAGGTTGCTTCACAACCTAGGGCAAAAACTGCCACATGGACATGACACATAGGCAAAACTGATGAGATGGCGCCTAGTCATCACAACCCACCACAATCTACAAGGCTATTACCATCTATATTGGTCATTAACAACTAGAAATAAGGCAGCGGACTAGCACTGTTTGCTTTGTGACCATTTCGTGTAAGGAAGTTACGACATTTTTGACCAAAATGGTCGCAATGGTTTAGGGTTTGGAGCCCCCTGAACAGCTTTTGACCAATTAGTCTAAAATGGTCATAAATTTATGACCAATTCTTCGAGGGTCACTGACAGAAGGTCATAAGTTGACATATTTCTTGTAGTGAAAGTATTACAACAATATGCCTGAATCCACCATCTTGGCAACATATGCCACTACTCCTATCCAAATGATGCAGGGGTGCTACCTGGGCCACATACCCAGACTACTGACCTAATCCTATCATCAAAAGCCAGAAGCGTCAGCCGAGCCACATACCGGGTCTGGGGCATAAACTGGTCTGACACACTCACATGTGTCGTCGCCGCCATCTTCCACAGGTCCGTCTTCAGAGCAGATATTGAGGCTTCTACCTTGTCAGGTCACTCCGTCATCGACGCCACCTTGATGCCAGACAACTACCTCCACCTGCGCGAGTCCATCACCGCACATTGGGCGCAGAGTCTCCACTGCACCACGCCGCCGAGATCCGCCGTCATCAATGTGAAGGATGAAGCACCGCTCCACCAAAAAGGCGCCCGCTGGTCCCTCGATCCCGTGTACGCCTCCAAGAATGACGCCCCCAAGGAGGAAACGACACCAATGCGCCGCCGTCATCCGATCAACTGATCTAACGTTTCCCTCGGAGGTAGCGGATAGAGGTCTAGAGCTTCTCCACGACGATGCCTTCAAGAAGGTAATGACACAACAGGGTGCCACCAACGCCGGTCATGGCATCAAGCCGAGCACAAGGTTTTCACCCGGATCCGCTCGAAGAACCTCCATCACGTAATGTGTGCACAGGTCGCCGCCGATCTAAGCCGTCGCACAATGAGCAGGCCGCACCGGCCAGATCAGATCTGTCCGGAGGGCACAACCCGCATGGTGCCGACCCAACCACCAGGCCCTCCATGCCGCCACCGCCGATCCGAGGTCAGATGGTGTGTCGCTGCAGACCCGGCCGCCGCCGCCGAACGCCGCCACGCAGCCCGAGGCAGAGCCGGCTGCCGCACACCACCATCGTCGCCCTTGGCCGAGGCAGCCGCAGCGCCGCGCCGGAAGGCAGGCCCGCCGCACACCACCATCGTCGCCCTTGGCGAGGCAGCCGCGCCGCCGGAAGGCAGGCCCGCCCGCTGCCAGCCAGATCGGCCTGCCGAGGCAGCCGCAGCCGCCAGAGCGGATCGGCGCGCCACCCATGCATGGCGCCGCACCACCCCACGGGCAGGCAGAGGAGGACCCCGCCACCGTGTCAGCCCCGGGCCATCGCCGGCGGCGTCCTTCGGCGGCGGCGGAGGGAGGGGAGGAAGGGAGGGGAGGGGACCCCCGGCGGCTAGGGATCGAGATCCCACGCGAGTCGCCCAAGCGGGGGCGACGCGGGGGGCCTCTCGTACGTACTCTGTGTCGGGCTACCCGGTCATTTTGCTCCCTATGTAGTTCTTTTTAAAATCTCTAAGGTCTTATATTTAGGAACGGACGGAATATGTCATGTTTGACCACTACACGTGCTTCTCTGGTCAATCCATAATAGATGGTTTAGACTTCACTATTCAAATTCAAAAAATTCCACATACTCACACGAGCGAACCCATTCTGTTCAAATCTTGGTTTTCCTTTGCTGTTTCGCTACAAAACCTAATCCATGACGAAATGCCTGAGATCCAACCGACGTTGTTGTGTCGAAACATGCAGGATCTGAATCTGAATCTGGAGGCTGGAATCGCAGGAAGTGGCACCTGAATGTTGAACTTGAAAACTTCTTGGCCTTGAATTGATCATTGGTTGGTTAGATTAGTTTACTTTTTCTGGTAGGACGTAGAATAATTTTTTGTTTTGTTTTGTTTATTGTTCATGGAAGCTGGCCGTAGAATATTTATTGGCTCTCGATCGCTTTCTGAAGGAAAAGAAGTTGCATGGCTCCTGCTCATCTGCCGGTCAGACGTTACAATAGCAGAGAATTAGTCCAGTTAGCTATTATCACTCTTTGCTAGTGTCCTGATCAGAGTTATTGTTTCTTTTATATAAGAAAAAGACAAGTCTAACTAGATAGAATCACAATTTTTAATAAACGGACGACGTTTTCAGAGATGATCATGGGCTAACCCCAGCAGGCGTATGCACCGACGGAAACGAGTTACTTGAATTTTGTATGAACAGGAACAAGCTAGTGTGGGATGGTGGGTGGCTCCAATACGACCTCAAGGTTAGGCTAGGTGGCGCCGCGCAAACCTTCGGCATTTAGCTTGGGCTCCTCCAACCCCGTCCGTTTACACTAAGCACGCCTATATTCTTGTGATCTTGTCCGCGTGGACCGCATCTTTGTCAGTCAGGCCAGGCTATGCTAAAATACCTCCGTCTCGGTGTATAAGTCATTCGCGTAGTTCTAGGTCATCGATTTGAGGAATTAAATATGTGTTATATGTCATGAAAAGTATATCACTAGATTTCTACACGGATATAGTTTCTAAATACATATTTTTTGTCACATATACGTAATACATATTTAGATAGTTAAATTGTCGAACTACGCGAATGACTTATACACCGGGACGGAGGGAGTAGTCTCGGTTCGGACTTCAAACTCGCGAGTATATAACTACTCCTTCCGTTCCAAATTAGTTGACTTGAATTTGTCTAAATACGGATGTATCTATATTAGTTTGGTGTCTAGATACATCCATGTTTAGATAAATATGGGTCAAGTAATTTGGAACGGAGGAAGTATATATTGTGCAAATTGGGAATGAAAACATAAGAATGAATGAATCAAATAATTGTGATTTCAGTTTCTACCTTTACAAGAGAATTCATCAGTCAGCTATTCTAAAGTCTAAAGTGAGTCAGAGTCGGTGGATCAGAAGAGTTTCCCGGCGAATTCTTTGATCTCCTCGTCTTTAACGGACGGCGAGGCCATCTTCCTGAACTGCTTCAGGTCCGACAGGCTCCGCCCGAGCTTCAGCGCCACCTTGGTCGCAAACACCTCGCCGCGCTCCCTCCGCTCCACGTCGGGCTCGCCGAGATTGGCCTCGATGTCCTCCTGGATCTTGCGGTAGAACCCGGCGCAGTTGCGGAGCAGCTCGAACAGCATGCCCATCTGCCCGCCGTGCTCCACCGTGTTCACCGCCGCCGCCAGCGCCCCGCCGAAGACGGCCGCGCCCGACACCCATGTGCCGGCCTCGCCGGAGCCGATGAACACCGTGGCGAGCGCCGCCGTGCCGGCCAGCGCCGGACCGGCTACGGCCAGGCCCTTGTTTAGGTTGAGCACCAGCTTGCCCACCGTCAGGAACTCCTGCTCGTCCTTGGCCTTGATGACCCTCAGGATCCCTCGCATCTCGTCCTCGAGATCTTGGGTCCAGCCGTTGCCGGATGTGACTGCACGACGGCCGAAGCTCTTTGAGTTGTTGGGCTGCTTCGAGGGGCGACGGCGCGGCCACCAGCGCGCGGGCTCGACGGCCTTGGGGAACTTCTCGAGCATGGCGGGGAGCAGCGGCAGCGGGTAGGCGGCGTCGAGCGCGAGCACCCGGTCCATGGCCTCCTGCACGTCGGCCCTGGTCGTCGGTGCGCGGAGCGCGAGCGCGGCGCGGACGTCGCGCTCGAGCTCCCTCCACAGCCTGGTGGCGTTGCGCTGCTCCTCGGCGAGCTGCGAGGGCTGGATCTTGTTGACGGCCGCCATGGTCACCGCCACGGTGGCGAGGAGCACCCCGGCGGACGCCTTGAGCGCGACCATGGTGGGCGCGGCGGGCGCGAGCGCGGCCATGACGGAGGCGGCGAGCGTGAGGGAGTTGGTGGAGTGGAGCAGCAGGTGGTTCCAGTTGTCGCGCTGCTTTCCGATGATGTCGTGCATCTCGGCGCGGTCGGCCGCCGCGTCCGCGATGGCGCGGAGCTTCTCGACGGACACGTCCGCCGACGGGGAGACCGGGACACGCGGCGCCTCGATCCACTCAAGCTTGAGGCTGAGGTTGTCCTGCGCGTTGTGAATGCCAGAGGGCACGCGCAGGGCGGCGCGAAAGGTAGCGGCGCCGCTCCGTCGTGGCCGAGGCCGTGGGCGCGCTGTGGAGGTAGAAGGCGAAGACGAAATCTGGGCCAAGAAGAGGCGCTGGGGATGGAGTGCCGCCATGATTGGGGTTGAGTGGCTCCAAGCTTTTGCTGCTTCCCTTCCGAAGTTGGTTGGGGATGGAAGCCATGGACCGACCAAGCTTGGTATTTATAGGGGCATGGAAGAGTGGGTGATGGATTTGACCCAGCATGGATTGGGCTTGGTCTGGGTCAATTCCTTTGCCGAGAATTGTGGTTTGAAGTGTGTGCTTTGATGTTTGAATAAGACGAGATCGGACGAGAGACCGTTTCTCGCAACTGGTCAAGAGATGGCAGTTTGACAAAGTATCTATTTCGTTTCAAAATATTTGAAGCCCCAATTCGTCTAGTCAAACTTTTCAACTTTTTTTTCTGATGATTATTCTTTTTGCGATGAAGTTTGATCAAGTTATAAAAAATAACTAAAATCCATAAAATCATATATATAATACTCACGGTGGGTGTTATGAATGTCCATGTATTTTTCTATGGACTTGATCAAACAATCTAAAACTTTAAATATTTTGAAACAAAGTGGATCGTTCAACACTCCTTAATCATTGGGCCGTATTTTGTTTTGTATGAGAAATTTTCAATCTATTTATTTTCAATCATGGCAGTACAAAGAACGCCGGAGATAATAAAATTGCAACCAGGTCCGTGGACCACCTCGTGGCGGCTACTCACACTAGAGCAAGTCGAAGGTGCGCCGTCGCCATCGCCCCTCTCTCGCCGGAGCCGCGCAAACCTTGTTATAGTATACAGTCGGGAACTCATCGTGCTAAGGCCCGATAGGACTAGCGAACCAGAACAACAACTATCCCCGATGAAGAGAGTCGTAGATCGAAAGGATCAAATCTGTAAACGCCCAAGCGAAGACGAATGAAGTTTGAACGTTATTCTAACGCTGCGGGACCTCTTGCATGAGGTTCGGATGGCAGAGGAAGAGTTATGTCTACCCTGGGAAAAAGCAATGCAACTGATGAGCTAGTCGGTACAGAAGAGGAGTCAAGCAATAAAGCTATGGTGGTTTTTTCTAACACGGCCGCCTCGGCCAAGCATATGTTTTTCGGTACACCAAAGCATATTATTGAACACTTAGTGGTCATGGACCTCGGCTACGGCTGGAGCGGCGGAACATGCCAGACGAGGAGAAGTGATGCGAGCCACTGGATGTGAGAGGTCATTGACTTGGATGCATTCTTCATGGTGAGGGCATTCCCGACTGTCGTCAACTTCCTCACCCGCTTGACGCATGAGGAAGGGGAACAGTCGTCATCGCGGCCGCCATGGCCTTGACACTGGCTGGTTTGTTGATGACGTGATGGCCCGCACCACGCTTTTGGTGCCGATCTGCTTCCTTTGGGTGGGCAGTAGCATGTGGGTCGATTTCAATGGCGTAAAGCCGACACCAGTGGCAGTAGGGGTCCTGGAGCAGTCCCGCGCCTCCATTCCCACCGCAATAGGACCATCGGTGGCGGCGACAGTGACGACTTTGGGCGGCGACGATAGGAAGTGCAGGTTCCCCCGAGCGGGAGGAGGGATGAGGAAAATTTTACTGAGAGGTCCCTCGTCTTCTCCTTCCTCCTTTCTTCCTTCTCCTCTCTCTTTCTCTCTCTTTGAGCTCTCATGCTACACATGTTCCATCCGCCACCATCTTTGGCCCACGGGAGCACCGAGGTCCGCGTCCGCCGTAGGGATTTGGTGTCATCACCCCGCTGTCCCATGGGAGCATCGACGTCTGCGTCCACCATAGGGAGCTGTGTCCGCCGTCCGTCACCCCGTTGTCCCGAGGGAGCACTGGTGTGGAGTGTGGACAAGCCATGTCTGCCACCTCCTCAATCTCAGTTCTCCGCAACATTTTTTTTTTGCAACAGCGGTGTTGTTGCAAATGGTGGTGGCGGATGGCAAACAGTAGTATTTGTTAGCGTCGTGGTCAGAGTTATTGCTTCTTTTTATAAGAAAAAGACCTGTCTAACTAGATAGAATCACAGTTTTAAACTTTTAATTAAGGGCGTTTACAGAGATAGATAACCCCAGCCGGCATATGCACCGACGGAAATGAGATGCTTCAATTTGTATGAGCAGAGACAAGCTAGTGTGAAATGGTGCCTGGCACAGCTCAGATAAAAAACACTAAGAAGAAACAAGCCTACAAATACGACCTCAAGGTTAGGTGGCGCAAACTTTCGGCATTTAGCTGACTGCTCCAACCCCGTCTGTTTTATGCGGAACCGGATCCTCTAACATTTTCAAGGGATGTCACGTAAACTACAATAACCATGACATCTCTCCTTCACATCCATATGGTTAAGCCTAAAATGATTATAATTAATTTTTAAATTACAAATCTACTGTATACATTTATAAAAATTATACACAATCCAAATTATGGTGCAATAAAATTATTTTTAATTTATTTTTGTACATGCTACAGGAAATCCGCATAGTGATTGCTACAGTACCCTGACATCCCTTCTTTGTTTTACACACACATTTCACTGTAGTTTGTGACATCCCTTGAGGATGTTAGAGGATCCACTTCCCGTTTATGCATGCCCATGTTCTGGTGCGTGTTGACCGCATTTTTGCCGGTCAGACCATTCCAAAAATTGTAATCTCATTCTGGATTTCAGACTCGCAAGTGTATACTTAGAGCATCTCCAACAGGCGCCCAACGCGCGGCGCGCTAAAATCTGGTTTGCGGCGCGTGCAACGCCAGGTTTGGCGCGGCGCATAGCGCTGGCTCCAGTAGCCGCGTTAAAACCTAGCGCGCGTAGCTCCAGCAGTGCGCTAAAATGCAGCGCGTGCGAGCAGCCGCGCATCCACATTTGTTGCATTTTATCCGAAACACATTCACAAAACGAAGGCATGGCATATAATTTTTAAATCACAAATATCATTCAACCAAGTTTAAATGAATAGTTCAATTTATTACAACTCATCAAACAAATAGTATTTTGAGAAATACAACAAATAGTTCAACAATACAACATCAAACACATAAATCATGATGATTTTTGGTGGCCATTCCAAGCCCATCACTCCTTAATAAGATCCTTCTTGAGTTCATTATGCGCTGCCGGACGTCGAATGGCATGATAGGAGGCAACAAAACGGTCCACCCCTTCTGCCCTCCGCGCACTCGCATGGGATGTCCCAAGAGCTCATAGTGAGAGTACTCTACATCTTGGCCACGCTCATTCTCGATGATCATGTTGTGCATGATCACACAAGCATGCATTATGTACAAAAGCATCTTATGATCCCAAAATATAGCCAGTCCTCTCACAATAGCAAATTGGGCTTACAAAATCCTAAAAGCTCTCTCCACATCTTTTCTAGCCGCCGCGTGAGCATTATGGAAATCAAGATATTTCTTACCTTCCGGTTTTTTCAACGGCTTCACAAATGTTTGCCACTTTGGGTAGATGCCATCCGCAAGATAGTAGCCATGGTTGTATGTACGACCATTAGCTACAAACTGCACCGGTGCAGTTCACCATTTGCAATCTTACTCATCAGTGGTGACCGGTTGACAACTGTGATGTCACTCAAAGATCCAGGCATTCCGAAAAAAGCATGCCAAATCCAAGTCTGTTGATCGGCCACCGCTTCAAGGATTATAATGAAACCCTTTTTTTGTCCGTAGAATTGTCCATGCCATGACTTTGGACAATTCGTCCAACTCCAACGCATGCAACTATTGAGCCAAGCATACCTGGGAACCCACGAGCTTTGTTCATCTCCAATAGCCTTGCGACATCTTCAACATTGGGAGTTCTCAAGTACTCCGGGCCAAACACTTGCACAATTCCGACTGCGAAGCACTTGACACACATGATGGCTTGGCTCTCACCCATGGCCAAGTGATCATCAACTAGATCAGCCGAAATACCATATGCCAACATACGCAAAGCGGCTGTAACCTTTTGAAAGGTGCTATGCCCGAGCTCTCGGCGGCATTCCTCCTCTGCTGAAAAAACCGTTCATGGCTCGCTAGTTTCTCTGCAATGCGCCTGAACAACTCGGTGCTCATCCTAAACCGGCGACGAAAGTATGACTCGGGGTATGTGGGATTCTCCACAAAATAGTGCCTCATCAATCTGTTATGGGCATCAATCCTATCTCTCCAAATTTTCTGCCGACCCATAACCGAACCACCGTGCTTCGGTTTTTTATTGATGTGCATAGCTAGAATCATTGCAAGATCCTCCTCCTCTTCCATATCAAATTCTACTTCAGAAGAGTCATATGACGAACTCATCTAAAATGTTCAAAACTAGGATATAAACAACATGCACCAAATTTCATGCAAAAATGTGAAAGTAGAAAGCAATACATACCTTGCGGGCCTTTTGTCGAACACCATGCAGGCGCCAAAGCGGCGGTGTGCGCCCGCTTGCTGTTCGTCAGAGACTGCCGCGCGCGATGGGCGGCGCCGACTAGAGAGAGAGGGAGGAAGCCATGGCCACGCGGGAAGAGACCGGGGAAGCGCCAGAACGGTCGCCGGAAAAATGGGGTGGCGCGGGCGGCGGCAGCGACGCGGCTGAATGGGTAGGTGGAATTGCGAGCGAGCGCTCGAGAATCCAGCGCGCAGGAGCGGGCGCAGCAAATAAGCGGCGCGCGATGGCGTTTCCGCCCGCGCGCTAAATTACATATGCCGCACGTGCGGTTCTTGCTCGTCCGCTGGAGCTCTGTGAACGGTGGCGCACGCGTTAAAACCACTACTTTTTCCGCGCGACGCATTTATAGCGCGCAGGTTGGAGATGCTCTTAGCAAATTGGGATTGAAAATATAAGAATGAATGAATCAAATAATAGTGATCTCAATTTTCCGCCGAAGACGGCCGCGCCCGACGCCCACATCCCGGCTTCCCCGGAGCCGATGAACACCGTGGCAAGCACTGTTGTGCCGGCCAGCGCCGGACCGACCACGGCGAGACCCCTGTTCAGGTTGAGCACGAGCTTGCTCACTGTCAGGAACTCCTGCTCGTCCTTGGCCTTGATGACCCTCAGGATGCTGTTGGGGAACGTAGTAATTTCAAAAATTTCCTACGCACACGCAAGATCATGGTGATGCATAGCAACGAGAGGGGAGAGTGTTGTCTACGTACCCTCGTAGACCGAAGCGGAAGCGTTGACGCAACGTAGAGGAAGTAGTCGTACGTCCTCCCGGTCCAACGGATCCAAGCACCGTTACTCCGGCACCTCCGAGTTCTTGACACGCGTACAGCTCGATGACGCACCCTCGATCTCCAATCCAGTAGAGGTTCCGAGGGGGAGTTCCGTCAGCACGACAGCGTGGTGACGATCTTGATGTTCTCCTGTCGCAGGGCTTCGCCTAAGCACCGCTACAATATGATCGAGGTGTAATATCGTGGAGGGGGGCACCGCACACGGCTAAGGACCGATCAATGATCAACTTGTGTGTCCTAGGGTGCCCCCCTACCCCCGTATATAAAGGAGGGAGGGAGGAGGTGGCCGGCCACAAGGGGGGCGCGCCATAGGGAGGGGGAAACCTACTCCAAGTAGGTTTCCCTCTCCTTTCCTTATCTTATTTGGAGGGGCAGGAAGGAGTACTAGTATTAGGAAGTAGTACTAGTAGTAGGAAGGAAGAGAGGGGGAAGGAGAAAGAAAAGGGGGGGCCGGCCCCCCCTCCCCAATTCGGATTGGGCTTGGGGGGGTGCCCCCCCTCCCTTTCTCCTTCTCTCTTCCTCCTACATGGGCCCAATAAGGCCCATATACCTCCCGGGGGGTTCCGGTAATCTCCCGGAGCTCCAAACTTCTCCGGAACCTTTCCGGTGTCCAAATATATCCGTCCAATATATCAATCTTTATGTCTCGATCATTTCGAGACTCCTCGTCATGTCCGTGATCATATCCGGGACTCCGAACAACCTTCGGTACATCAAAATACATAAACTCATAATATAACTATCATCGAAACCTTAAGCGTGCGGACCCTATGGTTCAAGAACAATGTAGACATGACCGAGACATGTCTCCGGTCAATAACCAACAGCGGGACCTGGATGCCCATATTGGTTCCTACATGTTCTACGAAGATCTTTATCGGTCAAACCGCACAACAACATACGTTGTTCCCTTTGTCATCGGTATGTTACTTGCCCGAGATTCGATCGTCGGTATCCAATACCTAGTTCAATCTCGTTACCGGCAAGTCTCTTTACTCATTCCGTAATACATCATCTCACAACTAACTCATTAGTTGAAATGCTTGCAAGGCTTAAGTGATGTGTATTACCGAGAGGGCCCAGAGATACCTCCCCGACATTCGGAGTGACAAATCCTAATCTCGAAATACGCCAACTCAACAAGTACCTTCGGAGACACCCGTAGAGCACCTTTATAATCACCCAGTTACGTTGTGACGTTTGGTAGCACACAAAGTGTTTCTCCGGTAAACGGGAGTTGCATAATCTCATAGTCATAGGAACATGTATAAGTCATGAAGGAAGCAATAACAACATACTAAACGATCGTGTGCTAAGCTAACGGAATGGGTCATGTCAATCAGATCATGCAACTAATGATGTGACCTTGTTAATCAAATAACAAGTCCTTGTTCATGGTTAGTAAACATAACCATCTTTGATTAACAAGCTAGTAAAGTAGAGGCATACTAGTGACACTCTGTTTGTCTATATATTCACACATGTATTATGTTCCCGGTTAATACAATTCTAGCATGAATAATAAACATTTATCATGATATGAGGAAATAAATAATAACTTTATTATTGCCTCTAGGGCATATTTCCTTCAGTCTCCCACTTGCACTAGAGTCAATAATCTAGATTACACAGTAATGATTCTAACACCCATGGAGTCTTGGTGTTGATCATGTTTTGCTCGTGGAAGAGGCTTAGTCAACGGGTCTGCAACATTCCGATCCGTATGTATCTTGCAAATCTCTATGTCTCCCACCTGGACTAGATCCCGGATGGAATTGAAGCGTCTCTTGATGTGCTTGGTTCTCTTGTGAAATCTGGATTCCTTCGCTAAGGCAATTGCTCCAGTATTGTCACAAAAGATTTTCATTGGACCTGATGCACTAGGTATGACACCTAGATCGGATATGAACTCCTTCATTCAGACTCCTTCATTGGCTGCTTCCGAAGCAGCTATGTATTCCGCTTCACATGTAGATCCCGCCACGATGCTTTGCTTTGAACTGCACCAACTGACAGCTCCACCGTTTAATGTAAACACGTATCCAGTTTGCGATTTAGAATCGTGCGGATCAGTGTTAAAGCTTGCATCAACGTAACCATTTACGATGAGCTCTTTGTCACCTCCATATACGAGAAACATATCCTTAGTCCTTTTCAGGTATTTCAGGATGTTCTTGACCGCTGTCCATGATCCACTCTGGATTACTTTGGTACCTCCCTGCTAGACTTATAGCAAGGCACACATCAGGTCTGGTACACAACATTGCATACATGATAGAGCCTATGGCTGAAGCATAGGGAACACTTTTCATTTTCTCTCTATCATCTGCAGTGGTCGGGCTTTGAGTCTTACTCAACTTCACACCTTGCAATATAGGCAAGAACCCTTTCTTTGCTTGATCCATTTTGAACTTCTTCAAAACTTTGTCAAGGTATGTGCTTTGTGAAAGTCCAATTAAGCGTCTTGATCTATCTCTATAGATCTTAATGCCCAATATGTAAGCAGCTTCACCGAGGTCTTTCATTCAAAAACTTTTATTCAAGTATCCCTTTATGCTATCCAGAAATTCTATATCATTTCCAATCAATAATATGTCATCCACATATAATATTAGAAATGCTACAGAGCTCCCACTCACTTTCTTGTAAATACAGGCTTCTCCAAAAGTATGTATCAAAACCAAATGCTTTGATCACACTATCAAAACGTTTATTCCAACTCCGAGAGGCTTGCACCAGTCCATAAATGGAACGTTGGAGCTTGCACACTTTGTTAGCTCCCTTTGGATCGATAAAACCTTCTGGTTGCATCATATACAACTCTTCTTCCGTAAATCCATTCAGAATGCAGTTTTACATCCATTTGCCAAATTTCATAATCATAAAATGCGGAATTGCTAACATGATTCGGACAGACTTAAGCATCGCTTCGGGTGAGAAGGTCTCATCGTAGTCAACCCCTTGAACTTGTCAAAACCTTTTGCAACAAGTCGAGCTTTGTAGACGATAACATTACCGTCGTGTCGGTCTTCTTCTTGAAGATCCATTTATTCTCAATTGCTTGCCGACCATCGGGCAAGTCAACCAAAGTCCATACTTTGTTCTCATACATGGATCCCATCCCAGATTTCATGGCTTCAAGCCATTTTGCGGAATCTGGGCTCACCATCGCTTCTTCATAGTTCGTAGGTTCATCATGATCTAGTAGCATGACTTCCAGAATAGGATTACCGTACCACTCTGGTGCGGATCTTACTTTGTTCGACCTATGTGGTTCTGTATTAACTTGATATGAAGTTCTATGATCATTATCATCAACTTCCTCACTAGCTGGTTTTGACGTCACAGAAACCGGTTCCTATGATGTATTATTTTCCAACAAGGGAGTAGGTACAGTTACCTCATCAAGTTCTACTTTCCTCCCACTCACTTCTTTCGAGAGAAACTCCTTCTCTAGAAAGGATCCATTCTTAGCAACGAATGTCTTGCCTTCGGATCTGTGATAGAAGGTGTACCCAACTGTCTCCTTTGGGTATCCTATGAAGACACATTTCTCCGATTTGGGTTCGAGCTTATCAGGTTGAAGCTTTTTCACATAAGCATCGCAGCCCCAAACTTTAAGAAACGACAACTTTGGTTTCTTGCCAAATCATAGTTCATAAGGTGTCGTCTCAACGGATTTCGACGGTGCCCTATTTAACGTGAATGTGGCTGTCTCTAGAGCATAACTCCAAAACGATTGCGGTAAATCTGTAAGAGACATCATAGACCGCACCATATCAAGTAAAGTACGATTACGACGTTCGGACACACCATTACGCTATGGTGTTCCGGGTGGCGTGAGTTGTGAAACTATTCCACATTGTTTTAAGTGTAAACCAAACTCGTAACTCAAATATTCTCCTCCACGATCAGATCGTAGAAACTTTATTTTCTTGTTACGATGATTTTCAACTTCACTCTGAAATTCTTTGAACTTTTCAAATGTTTCAGACTTATGCTTCATTAAGTAGATATACCCATATCTGCTTAAATCATCTGTGAAGGTGAGAAAATAACGATATCCGCCACGAGCCTCAACATTCATCGGACCACATACATCTATATGTATGATTTCCAACAAATCTGTTGCTCTCTCCATAGTACCGGAGAACGGCGTTTTGGTCATCTTGCCCATGAGGCACGGTTCGCAAGTACCAAGTGATTCATAATCAAGTGGTTCCAAAAGTCCATCAGTATGGAGTTTCTTCATGCGCTTTATACCGATATGACCCAAACGGCAGTGCCACAAATAAGTTGCACTATCATTATCAACTTTGCATCTTTTGGTTTCAACACTATGAATATGTGTATCACTACTATCGAGATTCATCAAAAATAGACCACTCTTCAAGGGTGCATGACCATAAAAGATATTACTCATATAAATAGAACAACCATTATTCTCTGATTTAAATGAATAACCGTTTCGCATCAAACAAGATCCAGATATAATGTTCATGCTCAACGCGGCACCAAATAACAATTATTTAGGTCTAATACTAATCCGAAGGTAGATGTAGAGGTAGCGTCCCGACCGCGATCACATCGACTTTGGAACCGTTCCCACGCGCATCGTCACCTCGTCCTTTGCGGTGTTAAGCAATCCATAGTCCCTGTTTGAGTTGCGATATTAGCAACAGAACCAGATCAAATACCAGTGCTCTGCGAGCTCTAGTAAGGTACACATCAATAACATGTATATCACATATACCTTTGTTCACTTTGCCATCCTTCTTATCCGCCAAATACTTGGGGCAGTTCCGCTTCCAAGGACGATCGCTTGCGGTAGAAGCACTCGATTTCAGGCTTAGGTCTAAACTTGGGTTTCTTCTCTTGAGTAGCAACTTGTTTGTTGTTCTTCTTGAAGTTCCCTTCTTCTTCCCTTTGCCCTTTTCTTGAAACTAGTGGTCTTGTTAACCATCAACACTTGATGCTCCTTCTTGATTTCTACCTCCGCAGCCTTTAGCATTGCAAAGAGCTCGGGAATCGTCTTATCCATCCCTTGCATATTATAGTTCATCACGAAGCTCTTGTAGCTTGGTGGAAGTGATTGGAGAATTCTGTCAATGACGCTATCATCCGGAAGAGTAACTCCCAGTTGAATCAAGTGATTACAATACACAGACATCTTGAGTATGTGCTCACTGACAGAACTATTCTCCCCCATCTTGCAGCTATAGAACTTATTAGAGACTTCATATCTCTCAATCCGGGCATTCTTCTGGAATATCAACTTCAACTCCTGAAACATCTCATATGCTCCATGACGTTCAAAACGTCGTTGAAGTCCCGGTTCTAAGCCGTAAAGCATGGCACATTGAACTATCGAGTAGTCATCAGCTTTGCTCGCGAGACGTTCTTAACGTCGTCGGTTACATCAGCAGCAGTTCGGCACCCAGCGGTGCTTCCAGGCGTAATTTTTCTGCAGCAATGAGGATAATCCTCAAATTACGGACCCGATCCGCGTAGTTGCTACCATCATCTTTCAACTTAGCTTTCTCAAGGAACGCATTAAAATTCATCGGAACAACAAAGACGGGCCATCTATCTACAAACATCATAGACAAGCAAGATACTATCGGTACTAAGTTCATGATAAATTTTAGTTCAATTAATCATATTACTTAAGAACTCCCACTTAGACAGACATCTCTCTAGTCATCTAAGTGATCACGTGATCCAAATCAACTAAACCATAACCGATCATCACGTGAGATGGAGTAGTTTTCAATGGTGAACATCTTATGTTGATCATATCTACTATATGATTCACGCTCGACCTTTCGGTCTCCGTGTTCCGAGGCCATATCTGCATATGCTAGGCTCGTCAAGTTTAACCTGAGTATTCTGCGTGTGCAAAACTGGCTTGCACCCGTTGTAGATGGACGTAGAGCTTATCACACCCGATCATCACGTGGTGTCTGGGCACGACGAACTTTGGCAACGGTGCATACTCAGGGAGAACACTACTTGATAATTTTTAGTGAGAGATCATCTTTAAATGCTACCGTCAATCAAAGCAAGATAAGATGCATAAAGGATAAACATCACATGCAATCAATATAAGTGATATGATATGGCCATCATCTTCTTGTGCTTGTGATCTCCATCTCCTAAGCACCATCATGATCACCATCGCCACCGGTAGCGACACCTTGATCTCCATCGTAGCATCGTTGTCGTTTCGCCATCTATTGCTTCTCGACTATCGCTACCGCTTAGTGATAAAGTAAAGCAATTACAGTATGCGTTGCATTTCATACAATAAGCGACAACCATATGGCTCCTGCCGATTGCCGATAACCGGTTACAAAACATGATCATCTCATACAATAAAATATAGCATCATGTCTTGGCCATATCACATCACAACATGCCCTGCAAAAACAAGTTAGGCGTCCTCTACTTTGTTGTTGCAAGTTTTACGTGGCTGCTATGGGCTTAAGCAAGAACCAATCTCACCTACGCATCAAAACCACAATGATAGTTTGTCA